>JAWNOY010000216.1:0-545617 GCA_035045545.1 Drosophila gaucha
CGGGCTTTTTGGAATCTTTACCAACCCGCCCGATCCCGACAATTGTTTCGGAACAAGCCGGGGTGCCTTAAACATATTCAAATTGGGTATAATGAGTGAAATCCTTAAGATCATCTTGTCTAGGGCACAAGATATTCGTTAATTCAAAGCTAAACTTATTTTTATGTAATTTGCTTTGTTTGCTTGCATACTTTTTGGCATTACAAATAAATATATTTGGAAACCATTCAATATATTGATATAGATATATATATACATATGTAAATTCAATGTGCGATTGTTTTGCAAGATTAGCAATAAATAAAGTGCATGATCAGCTTAGCAGGAAAACAAAATAAATAAAAAATGGAGAAGAGACGGCTGTTGCCTGTTTACACTGCAATTAAAAAATGAGTTCGAAAAGAAACAGCTAAGAACTCGAGTATTTTTGTTTATTGTCAAAAATTAATTTGCAGAAGTTTCTTTATTAAAATTTCATATAAATTATAGCTTTCTTAAATTAGGCTAGACTTTTATGAAATGTATGTAAATCGAATATTCCATTTATATATATAAATATATAGTATAGTATTCAAATGTTTACGTACGCCTAATCAATGCAATGTCATGTGCTGCGGTTGCCGCGATGTGTTTTCAATACAAATATCAAATTTTTCAGCTCAACTCATTTTCATTTCTCTCAATGTATGTATTACGTGTCAGCTGCTGAGAACTTGGCAATCTGTTGCTGTATTTATACAAAACAGCGAGCTGCGATGATAATGAAAAAAATTGAAAAAAAAAATTATCTATCCATCGCATGGATGGATTCTACGGATGCTCTCGCAGGCCTCGCATTCAGTCTGCCGGCATCGTTTCTTCTAATTAGAACGTCAATTTAAAGTAAACGGGCGCGCGAAAAACCAAAAACGAAAATAATAAAACTAAAAACAAAGAAAAATAGACAAAAATAATTGAAACTCAACTGCATTGCGTCGTGTCTTAATCGCATTTTGTTTAATCATAAATTTTTATTTTGGATTCCTTTAACTTTATGCTTATATAGTATATATGCGATGCATTGGAGGCTGTGATTCGATTTCTACATAGAGCAAATTTATATATTATATAGACGTACATATATATATATATTTATATATTATACGATAACTGCTATCAGCTGTTGCCAATAAAATGGTGTACGAAACGTCCTACAGGAGTGGGCGGAAGCCCTTTAAAGCCGATCCGCATCGTGGCAAATGGGAAAAGCCAACGGATTTTATTTACGCCTGTTTCGGCCTGGCCTTCAAATTAGATATATTCGTTATTTCGTATTGGTTTTATTTCGACATGGGCTGTAAGTATGCGTGCGTGTGTGTGTGTCTGTGTGAGGTGTCAGTATTCAATAAAATGAAAAATGCATTCTAAATTGTGTAGATTGGTCAGCTTATCAGTGTGGTATGCCATAGGAGAGATCAACAAATTCAGTGCACTTAGAACGAGAAATGTTTTTAAATGCTTTTTAAGCTCTTATTAATATTATGAATCTGTTGATTAATATTAATTAACAAAAACAAGGTAAATATCAGATGGTCTGTCAATCAGCAGGAGACTTTGGCAGCGTCATCTCTTTGCTATTCCTTGGAAGTTAATTTGATTTCAGAATTATTTTTGAATTGTATTATATTTATGGTTGACTAGAAGTTAATTGAAAATATATACATATAGGTTACAACTGCAACAAGATATGTTTGTTGATCTCATATTTTTAAGCCTTTAGACTAAAATATTTTAGGTTTTATTTTTCTATATTTCGCATTGCATTGGTATAGGGTAACAGTAAATACGCTGTAGCGAATGACTGGGTTCAATATGTGTTGTTTCGGCAATAGTATCTGGAGCTCTTCCAACGTGATAGGCTTGTGTTAGTGTCAACTAAAAACTTGATATAGTGTCTACAGAATATAATAGTTATGTTTCAATCGCGTGATTGAAGAGCTCTCGTTGTGAGAAGCAAAATTTCTGCTTAATTACTTTCAGCAATGCATTTGATATATAATTATACTATTATATTATATTATATTATATCATTATACTATTATAATATATGTATATATGTATATATACATATATTATGTATATGTTGTTAAGCTTTGGCCACAGAGAGTCTGTTGGCATCGCTTCATCAATGCCCAATTTAGACTTTTCTTTCAATGTAACAATATATTTAAGGGGCGTTTATATTAAATATAGTTTCAAGTACTTCGCATTTATTAAATAACAAAAACAACAGCATATAACGTATATTGTTTAGATAAAAATGCATATGGTTTTGTTTTTTAGCCTTGGTTCATTTAATATTCCAATTAGAAGAAATTTAAAATTTGCTCATTTATTAACTATTTTAGCATTAAAATTTTTGCCATAAAATATAAAATTGATATACTTAGCATAAATATCTCAATCAGAACCAAAAGCTGAGATTCTATGCCTCTTCAAATTTTAGTTTAAGAGGAAAATGCAATTAGTATACATCTACTATATCATATAGTCTAGGAAGGGTTGGTCGACAACCCGAGCTTAACAAAATAATATGTTCTTTATGCGATATCAAATATATTTTGTACATTTATATCATATCTGCACACGTATTAAATTGTAAATTTCCATTATTTTTTTTTAGTATTCGGCATGTTACCCTACTATTTGTATATGGTCATATATCTAGTGCCAATCATGGTCATACACTGCTTCATGGGTCAATTCTCAAGCAGTGGCTTCATTTCCGCATTTCACGTGTCGCCCTTCTTCAAAGGTAATATGGGAATATATGTTAAATAATGAGATATATTTTAGTTGTAATATTTTTATATAGGCATGGGCTTTGTGAGCCTTTGTCTGAGTCTGGCGAGTCTGTTGTACTACAGCATCTTTGCAATTGTGCCATTGATATTCATTGTGCACTCGCTACGCCCGAATTTGCCCTGGAGTTGCGAGAATTTTGTGCCCGACGCAAATTTAACAACCGTAAGTATATATAGTTATAGTAACTCAATCAGAATCTGTGTCTATATCACTTTTTTGTTCTTTTTAAGATCTGTAATTTGACGGAAAAGCAAGTGAATACGCTTATCAATAATGATTCGGATGTAATTGAATTTACAGTTATACATGTGCCATCCACGCTTTTCTTTCAGTAAGTCTTCGAAAAAATATTGCTGTCTACCACTAATACGAGTTCTAAATTTCTATTAGACAACACTATGAGGAAGTCACTGATTATTACTTAACGCAGCCAGGAGGCAAATATAATTTGTCGTGGCACATTTTGGGCTTCGCAGTTGTTGTCTGGGCGATAATAGCATTTATTTTCTACAAGTTTTCAGAAACTGCCAAGGTAATTACTAGATGGTTAATCTGGAAATACTTAAATGCCATTTTAATATTTCAGTTCGGCAAATTGGTTCGCTGGATGGTCATCTCAACTTTGGTGTTATTGGTGGTGTGTCTGATACGATTTATATTTCTACCCGGCGCCTTGCAAGGTCTCATCTACTACGTAAACCCGAATTTGGATTATATGTTCGAAGGCGGTCTTTCTATGTCAATTATTGTACTGCAAGCCTTTGGATCTGGCTGGGGCACCATTATGGCATTATCTAGCTACAATAGTTTCAAGACGAATATCATGACCTACAGCTGGATAATTGCATTCGGTCAGACACTCGTGTATATACTGTTTGGGATGGTTTCCTTTATGCTCAAACATTATTTTGATAGTAAGTAATATTTCGAAAATAATTGGTATTATGGTGCGTAGTGTTAGTACTTATGTAGAGTACTATACTATATATTAGTATTAGTATTAGTATTAGTATTAGTATTAGTATTAGTATTAGTATTAGTATTAGTATTAGTATTAGTATTAGTATTAGTATTAGTATTAGTATTAGTATTAGTATTAGTATTAGTATTAGTATTAGTATTAGTATTAGTATTAGTATTAGTATTAGTATTAGTATTAGTATTAGTATTAGTATTAGTATTAGTATTAGTATTAGTATTAGTATTAGTATTAGTATTAGTATTAGTATTAGTATTAGTATTAGTATTAGTATTAGTATTAGTATTAGTATTAGTATTAGTATTAGTATTAGTATTAGTATTAGTATTAGTATTAGTATTAGTATTAGTATTAGTATTAGTATTAGTATTAGTATTAGTATTAGTATTAGTATTAGTATTAGTATTAGTATTAGTATTAGTATTAGTATTAGTATTAGTATTAGTATTAGTATTAGTATTAGTATTAGTATTAGTATTAGTATTAGTATTAGTATTAGTATTAGTATTAGTATTAGTATTAGTATTAGTATTAGTATTAGTATTAGTATTAGTATTAGTATTAGTATTAGTATTAGTATTAGTATTAGTATTAGTATTAGTATTAGTATTAGTATTAGTATTAGTATTAGTATTAGTATTAGTATTAGTATTAGTATTAGTATTAGTATTAGTATTAGTATTAGTATTAGTATTGATATTGGTATTTGTATTAATGTTGGTTTTATTATATTAATGCTGGTTTTATTTTTTATAGTCATTCGCACAACTAAAATTTTTTTAGGTTTTTGATTATTATGTGGTTTGTTTTTTTAAATTTTCTTAAAAATATCTTTTTAGCCATTCATACCAATAATTTTGAAGCTTATGCGGAGGCGAATTGGGAATTGTTCTTGTCCAGTGCGAGTATTCTCTCCACAATGGAATTTCCCAATTTTTGGACTATCATCTACTACATTATGTTGCTGATGGGCTCATTAATTGTGATGGTACGTAATTATACACTCAATCCATTGAAAATGGGAGCTATAATATACATACAATAATGTATAGTACCCACAAAATTATACATATGATGAGACATATGATACATGTTCTTTATTAGGATCAACAACCGAGTCGACTTAGAAATGGGCGTCTGTTCCTTGGTTCAGTCTTTCCGCAGTTGGCCACTCTCGACTAGACCTCTTTTATCTATTAACTTGTCATATTAATTTTTTGTTTATAATATATTTTCCAATGCAGATCACACAACTGTTTTCCATATATACGAGCCTGTTCGATGAATTTGAGCTGCTGCGGCAGTATAAACCGCAGGTTATCTATAGTCTATTAGGATGTTTGTCAATCTGTTCGCTTTTCTTTTGCGGCAATGTAAGTACTCTTTCAATCCATTTCATTTCTTTTATATTGCATTTTATTCTTTTTCATTTCTCCAATTATAGGATGCTATTTTTTACTTCTCGGGAATATTAATGGATGGTATTATGACCCATAGTACTATGCACTTGATTCTTATACTGGTAATACTCTGGGTCTATGGACGTGAGCGTTTCCAGCGGGACATAGAATTTATGATTGGGCAGCCATTTGCCTCGTGGAAGGTATTCGTATTGCGTTTTATAGTACCGTTGATTCTGCTATATTCCTTGGTTGGTATTTCATTAATATGTACTAAAGATCTCTCAACGTATAAGATTATCTTCTCTTAGTTCATAGGCATTTTTATTTCAACATATGAGCATGCGTTTTCTTCGTCTGCTCTATTAACCTTGAGTCTGTTTCTGGTGCTAATACCAATGCTCTTCATACCCGGCTATGGCGTCTTTATAATGTGTCAGAATACGGGGAGCTTTTGCAATCGGTTTAGGCGCGCATGTCGACCCAACGATTGGTATCCCATTGAAATGGAGGATCGCCAGCAGTACGAGGAGGTTGTTGGCAATGCTGATATTACACATCAGCTCTATGAGGTCACCGAGGAAGTAAATTGATGTTGAAAGCATTTGTTAATATCATAACTCAAGTAATAAAAGACGTTTTGTTATTGAAAATGTTAAGCCAATTTTTATATTACAGCCTTACGCAGTCTGATCTGGGATAAAGTTAAATAGTTAATAAATTAAATAGTTCTAGTTTTTGACACGGTATCTGGCTCTGCCTCTGTTTCTGACATCAATTGTGGGTGACTGTACTGCCGTCTGAAGGCTTCGTATTCGGCACGATCATTTGGATCGGCGGGTGTCCAATCCAGGGGCTTCATTCGCCTTTTCAGGCTACTGCACAATGTGTCTCGCTTCAGGATCATAATGTAGAATATGTACAGCGGTATCCACATTACTGACGATACGAAAGTTAGCCAGCCCAGCACAACGGCCCACTCTGGATACTCGACAGCGTTGTATGTGATTCGTCTTAAGAATATAATGCTGGTCAATAGGATAAACTAATAATATTTATATATATCAATATCTCGTTGAAATGAGCTGTTCATTAGGTCTTACGATTAGAACAATAGGCGTTATATATTTCCAGGTAATCTTCCAAAATAGGCTCGGCCGCTTACCCAACATAAACTCCATGTCTGTCATAAAATTGTTGATACCATAAATGTACGAAATCATAAAACTCTCCACAATGCAAATCACAATAATCGCTATAGCTGACGAGTACCAATCGAATAATTGTAGTATATACATTCCACCCTAAAACAGCAGTCAGGTGGGTGATTAAGTAATTAAATTTCAACAAAATACTTACATTCGTACACATTATACTCGAACAACCGAAGAAAATTATGCATAGGCTTAATGTCACGAACAACTTGTATTTACGCAAGACATAGATTTCATCCAATAACGATGAAATTATCGCCTCCAGTTGAACAAACTAATGGGATGAAACAAGTTCATGAATAAGAAGGAATAGGGTTCCGTAAGCCGAAGTTTGAACACAATTTTATAATATAAATATATGTATATGAAGTTTCCATATCTGACTACAATATTTGTATTTATATTACAATTAGAATCAGGTAAGTCTCGTTGAAAGATATAGTATTTGAAAGTGTATGAAAATATATGATGCATTTGTGCAAATCTATATGTATCAGGACGACAAGTTTAGTCGATCATGTCATCGATATTTTCGATAAAATCGATTATCGAGAGAAATCGATTGTAGTTATAAATCGATTATAGAGACAAATCGATAATTGGTAAAAATCGATATTGTGGATAGGAATCGATTATTCATAGAACTAGATAATCGATAGAAATCGATTACTCATAGAAATCAATTATCGATAGAAGTTACTTATCGATAGAAGTCACTTATCGATTGAAATTGATTATTGATATTGCTCGATATTCGCCGTAATTGTTACTGTGTTACTTCCTGTGATGAATACACAGATTGAAAATGTTTCCGATTTTGAAAACCTTTCCGCATACTTCCCAAAAGTTTGTTCTATATAGAAATAGATAGATATTGCTTATATAGTTCACAAGACATTAGGCACAGGTTATAAAAAGAAAACTAAACAAAGGAAATACATATGCCGTATACCCACCACGCTGTCAATGCCCAACAGGAAGAGCATTATGAAAAACAAGAGTCCCCAAAGCTGTGGAATGGGCATCTTGGCAACAGCCTCTGGATATGTGACAAAAGCCAGTCCAGCGCCAGAGGTGGCAACAGTTGCTACAGGTACACCCGATAGATCTGGCAATAATAATAATAATTTATATATATGTGTATGCGACTGTCTTTATATAAATTCACTTACGCGATAAGAAACCCAACACAGCGAAGACTACAACGCCCGCATATAAGCTTGTGAAGACATTGATCGCAACGACCAGTATGGAATCGAAAATGGCATTGTTATGAAATTTATTGAAGCTGGCCATGTTGACGATTCCGCCCCAGCCAGGTCCGAGGCCAAAAAACATTTGTATGGCCGCATCCGACCAAACTCTCAGATCGAGCAGCCGATGCCATTCCGGATAGAAAAAGAACTTGACTCCATTCAAAGCTCCGGGCAATGTGACGCCACGAACAAAGAGTATTGTTAGCAGTAGATAGGGAAACGGTGCAGTAAAATAAGCAACCTTGCCCACCTACTCATAGACAAAATATTAAATGTATGGAATGTTATCGATAATATATCGATATCCTACCGATTTGATGCCTCGCACCACACACAAAAATACGATAATCCAAGTAATCAATAAGCAAATCAATTGCTCCCACACCATGCCTCCAAGTACAGCAATGCTATCCGAAATGCGCAAGACTTCCAGACTGAAAAGAATATTAAATTGAAGATGCTTTCTATGTAGATGAACCAAATTTGACCTACTGAAAGAACTCATCTGCTGCTGTAGTTGATCGATGGTCACCACCAACCATCTATATTGATAGGAAATGTAAAAAGATTATTGGTTTTCCGACTTGTAATCACTTACCTTTTCTAGATTCGAGCAATTGTTTGAGTTCCATGGATGATCACAGTCCACCCATGGCACTGTTTTCCAAAAGCAATAATATATCATTCGGACGGGATATGATATGATAACGGAATAGTAGCATACGCAATAAATATTCACAATCACCATACAAATCCCAGTGCCCTTTAGGATGGGAACCAAGCGAAATATGCCCGTGCAGCCCGTGCCTGAGAATTGGCCAATCAACACCTCCATATAGAATAATGGAATGCCACATACAATCACCATTAGGAAATATGGTACTAGAAATGCACCTGTAAAAAAAAATGTACAATAAAAAGTTTACAAATTATAAGTCGGTCGCAGCTGGGATTGAACCGGCAACCGATTCATGTAAAATTATTGACAATAAGACAAGATAAGAGAAGAAAATAATAGAGCAGAAAATAAGAGAACAGAAATGAAATGATAGAAAGAGAACAGAAAGAAGAAAAATATGAAAAAAGCTGAAGAAAATATATTAGAATAATAAGAGAGGGGAGAAGAAATGCTAATTAAAGAAGAATGCTTATTGGAAAAGACGAGAAAATATGAGAAGACAAAAGAAATTGACGAGAGGAGATAAAAAGAACTGGAAGAGAAAAATTAAAAGCGAAAGTAAAGAAAAAGAAAACTATTATCTCTCATCTTGTCGATGAGAGAATAGAATATGAAAATATAAAAGAACATGAGAAGAAATAAGAGAAGTCAAGAAGAGATAGGTTAAAGAGAAGGAACAGAAAATAATTGAACAGGCGAGAAGAGAAAAGCTAGTTTTAAAGAGATTAGGAAGATTGTCTGTGAGGTTCGAAGTCCTTGAAGTCCTATAGCGATTTAATTTTAAAGTGATGCCAGAGAAAAATCTCCCTAAAATTTACTTTATAAAAAAAAAAAATTTAAAATTGTATTAGTGTGAGATTCTTAAACCGGGCTTCGAACCTGTAAAGTTGGCCAAGTCAATTACGAATTTAAGTAATTAAGAAAAGAAAAAAAAACACAAAAAATGTTATATCCTTCGAGCCGGATTTGAACCAGCGACCTATGGATTTCAACATATCTCGTTTTTTGATCGTTCAACAAACTGATGTTATTAAAGGGCAAGATTGCAATATCTAGACCAAGGGTATTGGTTTGGTCTAGAGCTCAGCCTTGTTCTTCTCATCAACCTCGAAAACTCTACAGTCCATCGCTCTACCAACTGAGCTATCGAAGGCATTCGCAGGCGGTTGCCAAAGCGACAACAAAAGCCACATCAGCTTTCACTCGAAAGCTAAAGCAATTGCTGCGAGCTTAATATAGACACTGCACTCGCTGTACAAACACACATACACATGCAGACTGTGCCGTGTGTGTGTGTGTGTGACGTCAGAGCATGCGCTATTTTAGGCTTAAGTAAAGACACAGAGAAACAGAGAGAGAGCCACAATTGAGTGAGTTGAGCAATATAAAAACTCATTAAAATTTTAACTCATCAGCAATTGCTGCTGAGTGGGCAGTATAAGCAGAGGTTGACTTGGAGATACTCATTACTCAGATGTGCATTCTCCAACATGCACTATTTAATTACCTTAATTAACAATTAATCAACAACTGAATCATATTATAACGCTGGCAACGAGTATATGCAATATTTTGTTTTATATACTCTTTGTCAGCATACCCTTTCACAAACGTTTTCAATGGGTACATAATATGAAAAGTATACCATATGATGTCATACACTCATCTTGTGTCTCAATTTGGTATATGCTGGACACTTTTTGCGGAACTTACCTCCGCCGCTGCGGTAGCAGAGGTAGGGAAAGCGCCAGACATTGCCAATTCCAATGGCATAGCCGATGAGCGTGAGTATAAATTCTGTTTTGGATGCCCAATGACCGCGTTTCTCATCTCGCTTGATCCTTTTCACCTTTCTTAATTTCAATGGCTGTTCCTCTCTTTTCGGTTTCATTCCACGTCTACTTCTTTAATTTTTATTGACAATTTTGAGCATTTTTTTGTTTATAAGTTAAGAATAGTGTTCTTCTGTGGTTTACTAAAAACGTAACTCAAAAAAAAGTACAAAAATTCTGATAAAAAATGTACTAATTATACTACAAATATATTTAGTTTTTAAGAGGGCCTGCTAAGTCTCAATTTTTTTGTAAATACTTAAATATTTTTCAGAGGCAGAAGGATTCAAAAGCAAATTATTTGTGTTTACAAATTTCAAACAATAAATTTGTACATATAACTGAATTACATATATGAATTTATGAATTTGTTACTATAACTTTTGCTTTTATCAAAACCAATAATTATTGATTTGTTAGTAGATCAATTTTATCTTGAAAATCTCAAAGATTTTTGTAGATTTAAATTTTAAGAAAACTAAAATAGTTATATACCAAATGAAAATTATTTCACGAAATCCAGCTTTTGAAATTTAAAGCGGTTAAGCGCGAAGTTGGATGCGAAAAAATTGCAATAAGATCAGCTGTTGTCATGAAACGAAACTACTTAGTGAACGACCCAATAGTATCCTTTAGTAGAAATTTTACAATCATATTTTTGATCTAGATTATATCTAGGAGTAAGCCAAGATCCTAAATATAATATGATAGATGTAATATATCTAGCAGTAAGTCATTATCCTATATATAATATATCTAGGAGCAAGTCATGATGCTAGATATAATATCATGGAAGCATGGCTTACTCCTAGATATAATCCGGTTTGCTTTGTCTTTCTGAAGAGATCTTTAATTTATTTCTTGGGTGATTTTAAACCAGGAATTTTGTTTTACTACACTCCCTAGCTATTTCTGGCTATCTGTAATTTTATGCATAATGTATACCTTTAAGGAATGACAACACTTTATCGTTAAGTTTTTTTTAGTAAATGTTATCTTAAATACTTAAAGATTTTTGTAAATTTGCTTTTTTTTAGAAAAATAAAAACAATGGAGGCAGAAAAATGATATAGTATCTTTTAGTCGAAATTTTTCACTCATATTTTTGATCCAATTATGTCTAGAAGTAAGCCATGATCCTAAATGTAATATGTATAGGAGTAAGCCAAAAGTAAGTCATGATCCTGAATATAATATAATATGCTAGACATAATATCATGGAATCATGGCTTACTCCTAGATATAATCCGGGTTGCTTTGTCTTTTTGAAGAGATCTTTAATTTATTTCTTGACTGATTTTAAACCAGAAATTTTGTTTTACTACACCCCCTAGCTATTTCTGACTATCCGTATTTTTATGCATTATGTATACCTTTAAGGAATGACAACACTTTACCATCAGTTTTTTTTAGTAAATGTTAACTGTTTTCTTTTTTATTGGCAACTTTTAGCATCGTTAAAATTAATCGGTTTTAGTTCACATTTGTTCTAGGGCTACCTTATTAATTAGATGAGTGGTTTTTGTTAAAGCTTCCGTTTATTTCGCCTCCGGCTTCACTTTCACTAGCAGCGCAGCTGTAAGACCATGGTTAATGCCAGCAGAACTATTGAAATTGCTGCCTGGCTGCCAGCTGATGTACGTCCTGCTATGGCTGTATAATCGTCAGGACGTCGGGATTCCCGTTTCTCGGCCTTCTCGCAAATGTTGCCGCAATTCGCGTGCTCACAAATATCGCAGATATTAGACTTGGGCGCTCGATAGAACTGACGAGCGCGACGAGCTGCATGAAAGAAAGTAAGTTAAGGATTAAATGAAGTTGGGAATAGAGTTTTGAGGACCTACCGCTATCGTAGTAGTCATACATGACAACTGCCACTGGACGATGCTTGGTGACCTTCACCGTTTTGTAGGCGTGCAGCGTGGGGCAGACCTCTCGCCTGTCCAGGTAATCAAAGTAGATGATGACCTTGGTGTCGCGGTGTTGCGTTTCCACCTTTTTGATACGCTCACTCGACTCCAGTGTGGGCAGCGTATCGGTGTCCACGACAAAGCCACTGGGCAGCTGCACCTCCATCACAGCCATGTTGGAGCGTTCCGCATCCCCAGGCACCGAAACAAAACTAGCACAGGCAGACAGATGCAAATAGTCCGCATGGGAATTGCGATTCACAGTGGGATCGAGCACAAATCTGGGCCAGGCGCTGGTCACATTCGTATTGTATTTGTAGCTAACCTGAGCCAGAGCCAAGCCACGTCCTGTGGCTGAGACGCTCACGTTCTTAATATTACTGGGCAGCTGAAAAAGTGATTTCAAATTTAGTCTTAGTTTTAAAAAATTTCAACAAGTAAGAACGCTCTAGTCGGGTCTGCCCGACTAGAAGATCCCCTGAACCAAGTCCGAGGTGGTACTTTAACCAATCTAGCTTACATCTTTTATCGATACATATTAGCCTCCGCGGGCACACACACACGCACACATATACATACACAAGCACGCGCGCCGCTTACTGCGTAATGACATAATATTGACATCTAAAGGTATATATATGCGAAATCCCAACTCTCTAGTATTTGAAATACGTTTTTTCCACTTTTGGAGCTAATGGGGGGAGGTATCCAAAATTTAGAAAGTTTATTATCTGTATTTGAATCACATAAACCTACATAGTCAATTTGGTATCTCTAGATATTAAGGTCTTTAAGTTATAGCTTAAAAACAAAGTCAAAATATCGATTGTTATCGATAATAAGGAAATAGGATGAGTTATCGAAAAAAATAAACTTGTACTGCGTATGGTATACATGAATATATATCTAAAATTTCATATCTCTAGCTTTTGTGGTTTTCGAGATCACTACGTTCATACGGACGGACAGACGGACGGACGGACGGACAGACGGACAGACGGACATGGCTAGATCGACTCAGCTCGTCGTCCTGATCAAGAATATATATACTTTATGGCGTCTGCCACGCCTCCTTCTGCCTGCTACATACATTGTCACAAAACCATTATAAACTTGGACTTACCTCCACGCTTTGCAGGGCCAATGAGTTCTCTGCATTGACATTCAGTATGGTCTCAGCACCTTCGCCGTAATGGAAAGCCAACTGCACATTGTTGCCCTGGCTGGAGAAGCGTTCGGCAAACATGAGCAACGCCTGCAGACCCACAACCGTATCCTGAGAGCCCACAAAGCCACCAAATATATTCCGCTGATCCATTAGCCAATTCAACACGGGCAACGCATCGCCCACAAGATTATTTTCGAGTAGAGCCAATGCTCCATACGCGGAGATCTCGATGTTGACGCTGCGTGTGGTATTGTACCAGGGGGATTGCTGTTCCGTGGCTGGCGCCGTCTTGTTCCACCATTTGCGTCCATCGCCATTCATGGCCAACGAGTCGAGACGTTGCAGGAAGGCGGCTTTTGCATTGTGATTGGCACTGGAGAGGACATAGGTGCCCAGTGCCATGGCGTGCAGATTATCAGAGGTATCCAATCCTCGGGTAATAAAGTCCAGCGCCTTGTTGATGTTGTTCCGATACTCAGCATGCAGATCCTTAAAAGAAAAGAAATTTAGCAATTGCTTATGACATCTCATTCTTATTTGACTTACCACATTCTCCATCATGGCCAGCGTCACAAAGGAGGTTAGGCTAATGCCTCCATCGTCGAACTGCTCAAAGATATCGCCGCGTTCCTCGTAGCCGCCATTGCCGGACTGCACGCTGGCCAAATAGGCCAAGGCCGTCTGCAGCACATTGTCATCGACTTGAATGTAGGGCGCTGCCTGACGCAACGATCTGGCCACATAGGCAGTCAGCCATGTCGAACTCTGCTTGGCAGAGTGTCCAAAGGCGCTGAAGGCTCCATTCTCATGGCGATAGTAAAGCAGACGTTGATAGCCCACGGCCAGGTTCTTGGTGGCACTCAGCTCAAGCTCAGGAGTTAATTGACGCAAGCGCTGTGAGAGATGAGGTTAAGAATAATAATGGATTTATTGATTGATTGACTGATTGAAAGGGGAGTAGATTGATTGATTGGGTTAACTGCTTGACTTGAGGATTTTTTAGACTGATTGAAGGATTTAATGATTGACAGACTTCCTGTTTGACAGACTGCCTGATTGAGACTGACTGATGGAGTGCATGACCGTCTTATTGATTGACTGACTAGATGACTGACGGAAAGTGATTGACTGTTTTAGCTGCCTGGCTGCCTAGTTGACTGGCTGTCTGATTGGTTCCCGACTTAACTAACTGATTTTACTTAACTGAATGACAGATTGTATGATTGACTGACTGTGTAGTTGATAGGCTGTTTTTTCGATTAAGAATGACTGATTGATTGGCGGATTAACTGACTGACTTCCTGATAAACACAGATTGGCTGCTTGATTGACTGGTTGTCTGATTGATTTCCAACTTAACTGACTGATTTTACCTTAGATTGACTGACTAATTGTATGACCTACTGATTGTATGACTGACTGACTATGAAGTTGACTGATAGACTGACTGTGTTAAATGATTGACAGACTGTGTAGTTGACTGATAGTCTCTCTTTTCGATTTAAAATGATTGACTGACTGGCTGATTGACTGACTGAGTACTTAATTAACACACAGATTGGCTGATTGACTGGCTGACTAATAGATTGATTGACTTCTAGACTGCCTGGGTGCCTAATTAGCTGACCGATTAGATATAACTGACTGACTAGATACAATTGACTGACAAATTAACTGACTGTCTGATTGACTGTCTGATTGACCGACTGGCTGGTTGATTGTTCGATAAAGTAACTGACCTAACTGACTAAGACCTTATTGACAAACAAATTTAATGAATAACAAACTTATTGATGGTTAAATAAGTTTACTGATTGACAGCTTGCTTGACAAAATGATTGACTAAGTTTTGCAGGAAAACTAATTTTAAATTGATTAATAGACCTTATACGAATATATATATATACATATTTTAACTTACTCCCAAATATCGCAACACCATCAGATTTGGCACAAAGTTAACCATAGTCTGTTCGCCACATCCAGTGGGCAGTTGGATGAGCTGATGTAGATTGGGCACAATGCTGCCCACCAAGTCACCCACAGCGCTGACTTCAATGCTCGTTGATTCGGGAATGGCATTGCGTGGCACTTTAATGGTTACATTCTGTTTATGCTGCGCATTGGAGTTCAGCTCGAAGAGGAAGCCACGATTCACGCGCTCCGTAGCACCGGGATGCTCCACCAGTAAAGTCCGTTCGACGGTGTCGCCGGCCTGTGATGTGGTTGCCACTGCCTTAACGGGCAGAGCACCCACTCGACGAGGCGTCACAATGAAGGAAATGGAGCGAGCCGACTTGGCGGGCACTTGGATAGTGCGACGGCTATAGAGTTCCAGTTCTGCAAGGAAAATTTTGAAAAAGATTGAAAGAGATAGGATTGATAAGAGATAAATAGATAAGACTTATACACACTTGGCTTATTGGTCTGCTTGGTGTCCAGCTGTGGAAAGTCAAAGTCCTGCGCCGTATTATAAAAAGTCACATCAACACTCAGGTCGCTGTCCCTGTTATTATGCACCACAAAAGGCAAGGCAATCAGTTCATCTAAAAGCGTGAAAGAAGGAGAATTAAAGGCTTCCTTCCTGCATTCCACTTTTAGACCCACCTTTGCGTATGGAATAGGGCAGCTCGGTGGCAATGTAGAATTCCTTGTAAGCCTCTAGCTTGCTAACAGGTGCATTAAGACCCAAGCCATTAACTGGATCGAGAGTAAAGGCTGTCAAAAGCCAAGAGGTCATATCACTAGGTATTCGTCGATGTATTGTATTGCGACCATCGCTGCTCGAAGAGAGGTTGAGGAAGAGCCACGTGTCCGCCGGATCACGCATGACATGCACACGCGGATTGTGCCAGTAGGGTTTGGGTGTGTAGGAGAAGGCGTAACGTCCCTTGCCGGGTGGCAAGGTATTCACTTCAATCTTATGAGCTGGTCCAATGTCAGTCTTGCGCACAGCCGTCAATTTATCCTCCTCCATGGTGGTGGAGCTATCCCGACCTATAACAGGTGTGGTCTCTACCTCTGTAAGAACTCCAATTATAATATGAACAACTCGAATGATGAGAGCTTTACCATTTTCCACAATGTAATCCGTATTGGACATGGTTATGACACCAGATTCCTTGCCAGGTGAGCCGACGGGCGTGTTGACATCGCTCAGCTCATATGCATAGAGGGCGTCCATGAGACGTTCGTGTGTCAGATCGTGACCTGGCAGATAAAGAAATGACTTAAATTGTCTGCAGAGGAGTTTCAACTAGAGGTGGGATCGGGAAAGAAATTCGTTACCGACCCATCCCTTCCCGAATTAATATTTGATTTTCCTGCCCGATTGTAACGACAAATTTTTCATTTTTCCCGCGGGTCCCGACGTTTCTCGGATTTTTTTTTCAACATTTAGAACTCTTATGATAGATACAATTTTTTACTGAAAAATAATATTTTCTCAAAAGTTTCTTCTCTAAGGTGTGTTCTTCTTTCTGCTAAAATTATACTAGAAGTAGAATAGCAAGCATTTATGTATGTATAACAATGACAATTCATTGCATTGTTGTCAAATTAATAAAATATTTCAACTTCCCTTAAATTTAACAAGATTTATATTAGAATTAATTTCCTCGTCAATATCATTCTTCTGTTCTTTTATAAATAAATTTTATCTATTAATAATTTTCTTATTCGGACCCGCAGAAATTTAGGCATCAAGCACTTATCCCGACCGTCCCGTACTTTTTCAAAATCATTCCCATCCCGATTGACGCCCATCTCTAGTTTCAAGTATCTCAACTTACCGCTGCACAGCGAGGCTGCATTTTGATCAACAACCATGAGACCCACATAGGAATAGGGCTTAGTGCTGATACTTATGTCTATATCCTGTCCAGGTGGTGCACGGAAGGGCGCTTCAATTTGCACCTATAAAAACAGTTTGCTTGAAGATTGATATTAAAATTGAATTTAAACTTAACTCACAGCATTCAATAGATTTTCCTCAAATTGTATGATCTGCTCGTCGTATACAAGTTCCCCATTGACTACCATATAGACGAGAAGCTTGGCACGTGGCATCATGGCAAAGGAAGCCAGAAACTTGATGGTATGATAGGTATTATCAGAAACCTATTTAGGAAAGAATAATTAATTTTTTCTTAGCATTTCATTAGTTTTCTTTACTCACATCCACAGTGCGTGTGAGAATTATATCACCGCGTCCCACAATTTGATACATAAAGTATTTCATTGGCTCATTCGAACGCACAGCAATAGCAATTTCCTGATTGACCATGGGTCTAGAAGACGTTAAATAATATTAATTAATATTTAAGAATTTAAATATGTAAAAATAGTTTAAGTTGGCACAAACGGTAGTAGAAAACTTCTTAAAATTTTTTGAAAAAAAAAATATTTTTTTTCTCAATTTTAATTTTTAAGTTTTTTAATAAATAGTTTTTTTGTCTTTTAGGTTTTATTTGCAATCTTAATGTAAAAAAATCTAATAATAATATGCCCCTTCAAGTATTTATCAAATATTTATAAAATTAATTTTATATTATTACTACCCATTTTTTCAGACTTCTTAAGCTACTTTTATAATTTTGTATGTATTATTTTGCAATTTGTAAAATTCTTATTCAAATACTCACTTATCATTGAGCACCTTGGCTGTAATATAGTTCTTGCTATGTAAATTCTTGCGTGGCACCTTGCCCACATCGCTGATAACTCCCAGATAATCCACAATAATGGAATGAAACTCATCACGATCACCCACAGGCACAGTGAACTTCATCTTGATCTCGCCTCTTCCATCCAGTGTGTAAACTGTGCGATTATACATTTCGCTGCTGCCATAAACATTTGTCAAATAGGCTGTGATCTCTGGATTAAAATCTCTTAGTGGGCTGTCATCATTACGAACTATGCGTGCCTATAGGATAGATAGTATATATAGTTATATCAATTATATATGTCGATTACTTACTGTCGCTTCAAAGGGCACACCGGGTATATAGTAGCTGGGCAGCTTGACAGTCTCCACGCGGAAGTGATTGAGATAGAGTGTGAGCACCGTGGAATAGTTTTGCACCGAGCCCGTGGATCGCTCCTCCACGAGTGCATCCAATAGATATTGACGTTCATAATCCTGCTTTAGGTGCAGCTCCTGCTGTATGTCGAACTCAAAGTAGGCGCTGCCATCGATGGGCACTACCTTACGAGTTATCAGATCGTTGACAAAAGGCTGCAGCGAGCCGAAAAAGGTGGGATAAATGGAAAGCGTGGCCTCGCCCACAATGGGTTGACCAAAAGCGTAGCTAAAAAAATTATATTGTCATAAATATGTGGATGACTAGGGAATACCCTACTAAACTACCATACTAGTTCCTAGATGTGTTACGTTTGGGAGGTATTTAACTACTTTTGATATATAACTTTTAAGTTTCAGAGATATGGTAAAAGACTAGATAAATATTTATGGATGTAAAGAAAAAGTGTTAGCTGTCTAGCTATGAACTAGACGTGAAAAGGCAATTTTACCCAGCTCATTTAATTGGGACTTGTTCAGCATTCTGAAATAATATTTGAAATAATATTGGTAAAAAGTCTAACAAAAAAGCCGTCGATTGCTGCTGAGTTTTATTTTGATCGAACAAAAATAAAAATTATTTTTAATTTTTATTTTTTTTTTATCAAAATTAATAATTATGTTTTAAGTTACTTAAATTAATCAAAAATAATGATTATCAATAAATAAAAAAAATTTTAATTTAATCGTTAAAATATGATTTTTATAATATAACTTATAATAATTGTGGTCCCTGGAATTGTCTCTTTTAGCCAAATTTATTGAGTATATTAGCTATATTAGTTTACTTTCACTTACTGCGCTTTCACTCTAGCTGCAATCTTGCCATCCTTATAGATCGCCTTTCGTGGAGTCTCAATGTCCACCACAAACTTGGGCAATATGTGATCCAAGATCTCAAAGGTCTGCTTGTGCTGCTGCTCGGCCACATCCACAACTATGGACCAATCGCCAAAGCGCGGATAGTCCGACAGCTGCAGCTCGTTGGAGTAGATGGCATTGGTCAGTCGTATGTCCTTATAGCTTCTGATAATATTATTGCCCGAGTCCCGGATCTCAACATGCACACGACCATAGCCGCGAGCGGGCTTCAGATTAGCATCGAGCAGCAGTATACGATAGTGCACCAGATCTCCGGGCTTATAGATGCTCTTGTCCGTTTGCACCAGCACCGTGTGCTGCTTGGGCTCGAAATGTAATTGAGTTTCGTTCGTGAAGATAATGCCGCTTAGGCCTTCCGCTGTCAGCCGATAACGATCAGCTTTAAGTGCGGGCAACTGTGGGAAAATCAAGCAAAAGCTTTTCGATAAACTTATTTTAAGAGAGATCTCAGAGCTCACCTCAAAGTGCAGCAGCTGCGTTGAATAGGGCCTCAGCTCGACGGTCTTGAAATCGGTGTACGTACTGCTCAATATGCCCACCTTGACTCTGGCTGGCTCCGCTGCCTTGTGTATGCTCACAGCCACATGGTACTGAGAGTTGGGTCTCACTGTATTCGGCGCAATTATAGAATAGAGGCTGCAAAACAAAAGCAACGAAAGTAAATTAACAAATAAGTAGGTGGTTGGAAATAAAATACTCTTGAAGAGTTAAAAGCAAGGGAAAACCCTCAACAATTTTTTCAATAAAAAAAATAAATTAGAATTTAAATAAGTAATTAAAATATAAATGATTTTGGCTCAATCAAATAATACTCAAAAATAAAACGTTTTTGAACTCGAACGGACTTCTAGTTTCAATGACTAAAATATGACGAGAGTAGCTTAAGATTTTTAAATAAAAGAAAAAAAACCTTATAATATTTCTTTTTTTTTTGGTAAGCTGCGGATATCTAATTGCAATAAATTTATCTAGTAGATATCATCAAATTTTACAAATCTTGTTAAGAAATCAAATCGAGTTCTATTTTAGAACTAGTAAGCCTATCAAATACCTATGAGCTGATCATAGTTTAATATTTATAGCTTCTGAGATAAAACATGACTGACTTTACATACTTGATGACAAATTAATAGTACCCTTTGCAATAGAAACATTAAACAGCATTCAACACCTGAAAGAAATGAAGACAATGTGCCGCTAGAGCATTACACCTTTTGTGTGCTGCTGACATGGTATCTGAATCTGTGGCTATTTTTCGGTTTGCTATTCATTCACGCGCTTAACGGAAAATACACTTAAACAATACCGGGGTAATGTACTTTATAGCGCTACGTCTTGGGTTTCGAGTTGTAGTTTGGGCTCGGGTCAGACCGCATTTCGCTTTGATTCGTGTCGGAAATGGCGAAGAGCTCATCGGGGGCGTTGCGGCCAGCGACAATAACTACTTTATATTTAGTTTTTGTTTTTTTGTGGTTTCTTCAGCGAACTTCCAACTGCTCGGCAGCATTTGATGAATTTGTAATAACAAAGTTTTATGACCAACAATTGCAGCTGCCGGCGGATGAGTCAAGCTTTTGGAACTTGTATTAAGTATATGGGCTTTAGATATTTAGACCAAACTGAAGAATGAATATAATAATAAATCTATTAAGTATAATAATAAGTTATGTATATTATCTTAATATTTTGTAAATGTTAATGCTTAAAAATGTCAAGGCTTTTAATGGAGTACTCTACAATTAGAATAGAACTAGGCGAATTTTGGCGTGGTTGCCTCTGTGTTTTGTATATCCTCTATAAGTGCTCCTTAAATATGTAGAAGTTATGGTATTTCCAGATATTTCCTAAAAGGTAGTAAGCTTTAACTTTCAGGTAATCTGATCTTTGAGTTTCTTTACACAATTATATAATCTTTCAATCCTTAATCTAATCTTCATGGCATCATTGTACATAATAACCGGCAACTTTTGTAATGTGTATCCCTAGCTATATATAGTTTTCCGAATTTGTCAAAATTATCATAAAACACACACGCCACTTATATAATAGACTTTACAATTTTGGTGCTGAGCTCAGAGCTTGTTTTGGCTTTAAGGGGATCAAAAATGTTATACCCTGTACACATTGAGAATTGGGAAAGTCGATATAGATGAGGGAAGGAATTAAGAGCCTGTAATGTATATGTATATATATATTTAAAGTACAAAAAAGGATACAGATATGTATATATATATATATAATAGACTATACTAAAGTAAAGTATATAAAAATAAACATATGAATTTATTTCAGTTTGCCTGAAATATAGTATGCAAGATATTTGTTTCTTAATTTTCTTAAATTTGCATAGCAACTATAAATATCGATTTTGTCACAAGCTTAAGTCAGCAAAATTTCGAAAATTACAGAATATCTTCAAGGCATCATTACGAGTTTAACAAAGTTTACTTTATATAGATCGGACTTAATTTACTCGAGTTACAGTCATTCAAAGTTGCATTGCTGCATCAAAAATAAACTAGTCAAAAGTAAACTTTCGATATTCTAAGACAAAAGTAAAAAAGTTCATTCTTTACAATACAGGGTATCTTCTAGTCAGCTGCACTTATGCTTTCAGTTGCTTTCCCATTAATTTGTTGGACTACAGCTAAACTCTACCTTTATTTCTACATCACTTTTTAGTTTTGTTGCTGCTCGCAGCAAAATGCTGCGAAATTTATAGAGCTGGTTAACTGGTCGTGTTGTCGGCTTGTTTTGTCTGGCTTTTTGTCTCTTTGGCGCAATTCACAGTTTCGAGTTGTTCTAATTTCAATTGCTGTTGCCGCCGCCGTCGTCGTTTAACCTGTTCCCACATTTTCTTTTGTGTTTATGTCACGTTTTGTTAGGCGCCAAACAGGTTCCTTCAGCTCACTTAGCCAAAATGGCAAAAACAATTTCGCTTTTTTAGTTCGTCTCTTTTTGTGCAGTTGGGTTTAAATGGAGAGGTCTCACATGATTGCATCGCTATGGGTTTTAAGTGTGTGTTAAAAGTCGGCTTCATGCAGTTGATATCAACTTAATTAGCTGGCATATACAATCATATATTATATACATGTATATATGTATATATTGTAGCCTTGAGCTGCACCCTATATACGGTCAGAGTATAAACTTGAATTATCATATGGCAGCAGTCGCAATTGAACTTAAGCCATATATAGAGAGTGTATCAAGAGAGTGTTTCAAGAGAGTGTATCAATTGGCAAAAGCTTGAAGGCTCACAAAGAAACACGAAAAACAAACGCCAACATTCTGCTTAACTACAAATCAATCACAATTCTGAGAATCGAAAAACGAATCAATTGAGAAAGGCATGTCGAGGCTTGAATACACTTAAAATGATTTTATGCGAAAGCTTCATTTACGACTAATTGTTAATAGAGAGAGAGATAATTAAACAGTAAAATGAACTGTTTCTTATGTGAAGATATGTTTAGAAAAAAAAGATGCTCATAAATGGCGAATTCGTATATCTGAGAGATACAAATATAACTTTTCTTCCAATATCTGTTATTTTAACTTTTTCTCCCATAGGACACATTATTTGAATTTTCCAAATTTTTTGTTTATTTTTAAGATTATGTCTTGCCTCTTAAATATATAAATTTAAAAATTGGGTTTTTAATACGTAAATTATATTTATAATATAGTTTTTTTATTTTTATTTCTCTTGATATCTTTATAATAAACATATAAATAGATAAAATCATATATTAGCTAATGTTTAATATTTTCATATACTAATTTCATATTATATTTCATGACTATATCGTTAAAAACGACTATACAAGCTAAGCTTAAATCAATAACATATATTTCTTATGACCTCAACAAGTTTTTTATGAGTTACACTTTCTGTGACATAATTATAATACCCACTATAAGAAAAACTACACTGCTATATAAATTGACTTTTGCGACTGGTCAGCTTGACAGGTAGTCAAGGTGAGCCATCGGAAATCAGGCAGTAAATAAGTGTTTGTTAATGTGTCACCAGACATCAGGGTGCCTCGAAAAAACAGCGCCAATAATACAACTTAAACTTTAATTGATATACCTAATAGGTCAGTTGACTCAAGTATAATAATATGTGTATTACGACAGAACCAACACAAGTGTGAATCCTCAAAATGGTATTTGCGAATATGGACAACGTTCAACATTGCATCACCCTGGTGTCGCAGAGAGATGAAGCCAATGTGTGCGTAGGTCGACGGATATCTCGCCCATCTCAGCTTAAGTTTTTTTTTATTTTTTATTTCATTCAGTCTTTTTTTTTTTTTTGCTGTTTTGGTATGTCAAACAAGAATGAACAGTTATTTTCGTAAGCTAACGATTTGATTCTCTAGCATGAGTGAAAAGAAGCGTGGGATTTACTTATCTAATTTTACAGCAGTTGCTGATTTGTATATATATATATATATATATATATATATATATATATATATATAAATATATTATATGTATATATTTGACAAGCAACAAAAAAATGTATAAAACGGTTGCAGATTTCAGCAGTCTGAGATAAACTTTCTTGTTTAATCCTCAAATATTTGTCTGCATTTTTTAACTGATTCTTTCCATAGGAGCTATACCATATAATCAACTTTTTTAAACGAAAGATTACATTTAAGATTAATTAATGCCCGAGAGCTCGGCCAGAGACTAGCATAAGAGTTAAACTGAATTAAAGTTATATTTGTTATATATATTTCTATATTCCCTCTTAAGCCAGAAAATGCAATTATCCATAAACTTATTTTTTTCTATAACGAAAAGATTGAGGTATACTAAATCTCTACAAGGTAGCTTAACAGAGTGCTTATTTCACGGAGGTTAGACTACATGTATAGTATTTATATATACATATATACGGTCAATCAGTTACACATTTCTTGAGACATTCATATCATCCTCACAAAGAGTACAGCTAATTAAACAAGTGTCATAAGGTATATTTGTGCTCGAATAACAAAAACAAATGAGTCAATATTTTAAGATACTTTAATCTTGAGTCAATATATTTTGACAATGTGATTCATAGGGTATTCTTAACCTTTCCAAATATTGATATACTGCAACAGCTACGCAAATATATAAACGCATTGTAAAACCCAATTAAGCAGCTGAATTGTTCTTTAATTAGAGCTTAGTAATTATATTAGAAAAGAATGTTACTCAAAAGCTAGGGTATCTAACAACTACCCTGGAGGCTGTGCACATGTATTTAATGCTAATTTTTTGTTGATTACAAACTTGTAAATTATATGGGATGAGTATGCGATGGATAATGAGTGATGTTGGAGCTGCCGGCAATTCGTCTGCGTGTTCACAACGAATAAATTCGGGTTCGTTGCTTAAGTCTTTTGTTTTGAGATTTTCGACTCGCTTAAGTGGCGTGATGTCATTTTCAATGTTATTTGTATATAATTTGTGTGCAACATATTTGTCACACTCATTGTCAGCTATCTATTCATTATAAGTGTGGGAGACAGTTGCCTGTGTGAGTGTGAGTAGGTGTGTGTGTGTTATATTTACTAACCCCTGAGCAGCTGTCAGCGCAAAAAGTAAACAAGTTGCGAGCGTGAGCAAAAAATAAACACGTTGCGGGCACATTTTAGCTTAATTTATATAAACTTTTTAAAAAATATTTAATTATTGCTTAATTACGAAAACTTTTTTTTGTTGTTGCTTTATATTATAACAGCACACATTATTCACATTCGATTTATTTTGCTCATTTTTTTTTGACTGTCTTATTTCGGGTTTAATTTGTCTTTCCGTGTGGGCAGTCGACAGTTTTTGCTGCTTTAGCCGCGCGTCCCGCCACTAACTGGGCTCAAAGCTTGATTTGGCCAGTTGTTATTGTTGCTGTTGCTTGTTGCTTCACTTGTTTAACCAGCACCAGACGCTCGAGATTCGCGATTGCGCCAACGGCCGAGCTCACGTTTATTTTGTTATTTTTTGTTGTTTTTGTTTTTGTTTCTTTTTTCACTTTCGTTTCGTAGCGCTTCCACCTGTTTAGCGTTCGCGCTGTTGCCCGCTCGTAAGCTCGTTCTCAACTGATTTTTTGGCTAACGCTTACAGCTGGCATTAGCTGCATTTCAAGCTAACCGTGAAGCTTTGACGTGGGCCACAGAGCTTGCAGCGGCTGTGGTTGCTGTCTTGGCTAAGCGTAGGTCGTGGATTGTGAAACAGATTGAGTTGTCTTTGCTAAGAAGATAAAAGTAATACTAGAAATCTATAAATTTAGTTGCTTTTTGAATGTGCTACTCGAATTATCTTACATGCGAAAATATCGTTTATTATGTTTATGCTTATCCTCTTTAAAACAAAATTCAGCTTGTAGTTGCGAAATTTGGTTAAGAGATATCAGCTATATTAAGTGTTCTTTATTTTGCTACTCAATTTATGATTTGATTTTAAGCGTATGTTATAGTAATTGGTTTTAATAATAATACAGTCATATTTGGGATTAGGATAAGTTGACTAGAAGTAATCGAGTAATTTGAAATGAAAATATGTCTTAGAAAGAGCTAGCTAGCAAGACTGTATTTGTGGTTTGTGTTTTTGCTATGTTAACCTAACGACATTTTTAACGACATTTAAAACTCAGACATACAAAAACAAAGACTGATTAGTACATGAAATGCCCTTTTTGCAGGTTGTTACTAAGACTAACAAAAATATTGAAAGGAACCATAAAAATTCTTATTTAAAATTAAGGTTTTAAATAAAATTTTAAATTGAAATCAGTTAATATGGGCTTGGAATAAATAATTCAAGCAAAAGAGAGCCTTAGCATCCATTTCGAATGCCTCGCTCAATTCAGTTCTTAAACATTTGTAAACCATTTGCCTTAGTTAACATATGCTTGGAACGAGCGGAAACGGAACAGAAGAAGTTTCGAATTGTTTTCTCCTACCAAGTCTATCTCTGTTCCTAAGAGTTTGTCAAATATTTATTTCAATTCCAACAAACACCGTCCATAATTTTTTTCCAGTGCATTGAACTATACTAAATTGCAGACAGACATACGAACACTCATACACACACACAAGTATAATCGAGTCACATATTGTAAATTCAATATTGCAATGCCATTTGACATTTGTTATGGCGATGGGCGCAAAACGATGCCGACTGCAGAGCAAAAAAACGGATGTTCACTGAAAAAGGGGGGAGCAAGACAACGGGGGGCGTGGCTGGGCAGAGACCCCAATGTAACCGGTTAAACAGAGTGATTTTTATTGGCTTGTTGCTTTTTCGATTCACTGATAAATTGTTAATGTCACGCCACGCACACACACACAATCACCCACACAAACACACACACACACAGATATATGAATGCTCGTAAAATGCAATGTTACAAATTTATTATTTATGTGCGCATAGAAATGCGCATAGAACGAGCCTCACTTACCAATGGAGCTGCTGCGAGACAAATGAATATATACATACTACCACTGAGAAAAATTGACAACCATTCATAACAAGTAAATATAAATCAACTAACGATGAAAATGTTTTTAACATTTTAAAAATTGATATACAGTCGAATCCCGATATTTCGACCCTCGCTTAGTCGAAAACCTAAATAATTCGTAAAAAATGCTGTACCCTTGAAAAAAATTCTTTCGAATTCCGTTTCTTTAAATCGAATGCCTATGTAATTCGTGAAAAATGTGATCCCTTGAATTTCGAATTATTGGGATTCACTGTAATCCTTGTTTAAAAATTGAAGGTATTTTTAAATGTAGTTTTAACTAATAATTTGGGAGAGATAATTATTTTAAATAAAAAAAGATTAAAAAAAAAATGGGGTTACAAATTAAGCATATTTTATCGATTGGGCTTCATTTAGCTGATTGTAGCTGTTTAGTTGTCAACAAAATACTTTTTGAGACTCGAAAAAAAAAAAAAATTATGGGGTTACAAATTAAGCTTATTTTATCGATTGGGCTTCATTTGACCGAATTCTACCCGAAAAAAAAAAAAAAAAAATTAAAAAAAAAAAAAGGGGTTAAAAATTAAGCTTATTTTATCGATTGAGCTTCATTTGGCCAAGTTATAACCGTTTAAAGTTTCAACAAATTCATTTTTGAGACCCAAAAAAAAAAAAATAAAAAATGGGGTTACAAATTAAGCTTATTTTTATCGATGGGCTTCATTTGGCCGAGTTATAGCCGTTTAAAGTAAAAAAAAGGGAAAGAACGGAAGGGATTATAGGTTAAAATATAAAAAAAAAAATTATGGGGTTACAAATTAAGCTTATTTTATCGATTGGGCTTCATTTGGCCGAGTTATAACCGTTTAAAGTTTCAACAAAATACATTTTTGAGACTCCACAAAAAAAAAAAAAAAATTATGGGGTTACAAATTAAGCTTATTTAATCGATTGGGCTTCATTTGGCCGAGTTATAGCCATTTAAAGTTTCACAAAATTCATTTTTGAGACTCCAACAAAAAAAAAAAAAAAATTATGGGGTTACAAATTAAGCTTATTTTATCGATTGAGCTTCATTTGGCCGAGTTATCAACCGCTTAAAGTTTCAAAAAAATTTATTTTTTGAGACTCCAACAAAAAAATAACCAAATCGATAAATAAGCTAATTTGTAACCCCAAAATTTTTTTTTTTGTTGGGTCTCAAAAATAATTTTGTTGAAACTTTAAACTGACAACTCGGCGGCAAATGAAGCTTAATCGATAAAATAAGCTTAATTTGTAACCCTTTTTTTTTTTTTTTTTAAATTTTTTTTTTTTTACTTTAAACGGCTATAACTTGGCCAAATGAGCCTTTTCGATAAAATAAGCTTAATTTGTAACCCCATAATTTTTTTTTTTTTTGTTGGAGTCTCAAAAATGAATTTTGTTGAAACTTTAAATGACTATAACTCGGCCAAATGAAGCCCAATCGATAAAATAAGCTTAATTTGTAACCCCATTTTTTTTTTTTAATTTTTTTTTTACTTTAAACGGTTATAACTTGGCCAAATGAAGCCCAATCGATAAAATAAGCTTAATTTGTAACCCCATAATTTTTTTTTTTTTTTTGTTGGAGTCTCAAAAATAAATTTTGTTGAAATTTTAAACGGCTATAACTCGGCCAAATGAAGCCCAATCGATAAAATAAGCTTAATTTGTAACCCCATAATTTTTTTTTTTTTTTTGTTGGAGTTTCAAAAATGAATTTTGTTGAAACTTTAAACGGCTATAGCTCGGCCAAATGAAGCCCAATCGATTAAATAAGCTTAATTTGTAACCCCATAATTTTTTTTTTTTTTTTGGAGTCTCAAAAATGTATTTTGTTGAAACTTTAAACGGCTATAACTCGGGCAAATGAAGCCCAATCGATAAACTAAGCTTAATTTGTAACCCCATAATTTTTTTTTTTTTTGTATTTTAAACGGCTATAACTCGGCCAAATGAAGCCCAATCGATAAAATAAGCTTAATTTGTAACCCTATTTTTTTTAAAATTTTTTTTTTTACTTTAAACGGTTATAACTCGGCCAAATGAAGCCCAATCGATAAAATAAGCTTAATTTTTAACCCCATTTTATTTTTTAATTTTTTTTTTTTTTTAACGCGTACAACTCGGCCAAATGAAGCCCAATCGATAAAATAAGCTTAATTTGTAACCCCATAATTTTTTTTTTGAGTCTCAAAAATGTATTTTGTTGAAACTTAAAACGGCCATAACTCTGCCAAATGAAGCCCAATCGATAAAATATGCTTAATTTGTAACCCCATTTTTTTTTTTAATCTTTTTTTTTTATTTAAAATATGATTATTCTCTGAGTGCACCAAAATATTATTAGTTAAAACTACATTTAAAAATACCTTCAATTTTTAAACAAGGATATACAGTCGAATCCCAATAATTCGAAATTCAAGGGGATCACATTTTTCACGAATTACATAGGCATTCGATTTAAAGAAACGGAATTCGAAAGAATTTTTTCAAGGGTACAGCATTTTTTACGAATTATTTAGGTTTTCGATTAAGCGAGGGTCGAAATATCGGGATTCGACTGTATATCAATTTTAAAATGTTAAAATACATTTTCATCGTTAGTTGATTTATATTTACTTGTTATGAATGGTTGTCAATTTTTCTCAGTGTAGTATGTATATATTCATTTGTCTCGCAGCAGCTCCATTGGTAAGTGAGGCTCGTTCTATGCGCATATTTCTATGCGCACATAAATAATAAATTTGTAACATTGCATTTTACGAGCATTCATATATCTGTGTGTGTGTGTTTGTGTGGGTGATTGTGTGTGTGTGCGTGGCGTGACATTAACAATTTATCAGTGAATCGAAAAAGCAACAAGCCAATAAAAATCACTCTGTTTAACCGGTTACATTGGGGTCTCTGCCCAGCCACGCCCCCCGTTGTCTTGCTCCCCCCTTTTTCAGTGAACATCCGTTTTTTTTGCTCTGCAGTCGGCATCGTTTGCGCCCATCGCCATAACAAATGTCAAATGGCATTTGCAATATTGAATTTACAATATGTGACTCGATTATACTTGTGTGTGTGTATGAGTGTTCGTATGTCTGTCCTGCGAATTTAGTATAGTTCAATGCACTGGAAAAAGAATTATGGACGGTGTTTGTTGGAATTGAAATAAATATTTGACAAACTCTTAGGAACAGAGATAGGTTGAGTACGGAGAAAACAATTCGAAACTTCTTCTGTTCCGTTTCCCGCTCGTTCCAAGCATATGTTAACTAGGCAAATGGTTTACAAATGTTTAAGAACTGAATTGAGCGAGGCATTCGAGAATGGATGCTAAGGCTCTCTTTTGCTTGAATTATTTATTCCAAGCCCATATTAACTGATTTCAATTTAAAATTTTATTTAAAACCTTAGTTTTAAATGGAGGAATTTTTATGGTTCCTTTCAATATTTTTGTTAGTCTTGGTAACAACCTGCAAAAAGGGCATTTCATGTACTAATCAGTCTTTGTTTTTGTATGTCTGAGTTTTAAATGTGGTTAAAATGTCGTTAGGTTAACATAGCAAAAACACGAAACCACAAATACAGTCTTGTAGTAGCTCTTTCTGAGCATATTTTCATTTCAAATTACTCGATTACTTCTAGTCAACTTATCCTAATCCCAAAATGACTGTATTATTATTAAAACCAATTACTATAACATACCTTAAAATCAAATCATAAATTGAGTAGCAAATAAAGAACACTTAATATAGCTGATATTCTTAACCAAATTTCGCAACTGCAAGCTGAATTTTGTTTTAAAGAGGATAAGCATAAACATAATAAACGATATTTTCGCATGTAAGATAATTCGAGTAGCACATTCAAAAAGCAACTAAATTTATAGATTTCTAGTATTACTCTTATCTTCTTAGCAAAGACAATCATCTGTTTACAATCCACGACACCAGCCAAGACAGCAACCACAGCCGCTGCAAGCTCTGTGGCCCACGTCAAAGCTTCACGGTTAGCTTGAAATGCAGCTAATGCCAGCTGTAAGCGTTAGCCAAAAATCAGTTGAGAACGAGCTTACGAGCGGGCAACAGCGCGAACGCTAAACAGGTGGAAGCGCTACGAAACGAAAGTGAAAAAAGAAACAAAAACAAAAACAACAAAAAATAACAAAATAAACGTGAGCTCGGCCGTTGGCGCAATCGCGAATCTCGAGCGTCTGGTGCTGGTTAAACAAAAGTGAAGCAACAAGCAACAGCAACAATAACAACTGGCCAAATCAAGCTTTGAGCCCAGTTAGTGGCGGGACGCGCGGCTAAAGCAGCAAAAACTGTCGACTGCCCACATGGAAAAGACAAATTAAACCCGAAATAAGACAGTCAAAAAAATGAGCAAAATAAATCGAATGTGAATAATGTGTGCTGTTATAATATAAAGCAACAACAAAAAAAAGTTTTCGTAATTAAGCAATAATTAAATATTTTTTAAAAAGTTTATATAAATTAAGCTAAAATGTGCCCGCAACGTGTTTATTTTTGCTCACGCTCGCAACTTGTTTACTTTTTGCGCTGACAGCTGCTCAGGGGTTAGTAAATATAACACACACACACCTACTCACACTCACACAGGCAACTGTCTCCCACACTTATAATGAATAGATAGCTGACAATGAGTGTGACAAATATGTTGCACACAAATTATATACAAATAACATTGAAAATGACATCACGCCACTTAAGCGAGTCGAAAATCTCAAAACAAAAGACTTAAGCAACGAACCCGAATTTATTCGTTGTGAACACGCAGACGAATTGCCGGCAGCTCCAACATCACTCATTATCCATCGCATACCCATCCCATATAATTTACAAGTTTGTAATCAACAAAAATTAGCATTAAATACATGTGCACAGCCTCCAGGGTAGTTGTTAGATACCCTAGCTTTTGAGTAACATTCTTTTCTAATATAATTACTAAGCTCTAATTAAAGAACAATTCAGCTGCTTAATTGGGTTTTACAATGCGTTTATATATTTGCGTAGCTGTTGCAGTATATCAATATTTGGAAAGGTTAAGAATACCCTATGAATCACATTGTCAAAATATATTGACTCAAGATTAAAGTATCTTAAAATATTGACTCATTTGTTTTTGTTATTCGAGCACAAATATACCTTATGACACTTGTTTAATTAGCTGTACTCTTTGTGAGGATGATATGAATGTCTCAAGAAATGTGTAACTGATTGACCGTATATATGTATATATAAATACTATACATGTAGTCTAACCTCCGTGAAATAAGCACTCTGTTAAGCTACCTTGTAGAGATTTAGTATACCTCAATCTTTTCGTTATAGAAAAAATAAGTTTATGGATAATTGCATTTTCTGGCTTAAGAGGGAATATAGAAATATATATAACAAATATAACTTTAATTCAGTTTAACTCTTATGCTAGTCTCTGGCCGAGCTCTCGGGCATTAATTAATCTTAAATGTAATCTTTCGTTTAAAAAAAAGTTGATTATATGGTATAGCTCCTATGGAAAGAATCAGTTAAAAAATGCAGACAAATATTTGAGGATTAAACAAGAAAGTTTATCTCAGACTGCTGAAATCTGCAACCGTTTTATACATTTTTTTGTTGCTTGTCAAATATATACATATAATATATTTATATATATATATATATATATATATATATATATATATATATATACAAATCAGCAACTGCTTAAAATTAGATAAGTAAATCCCACGCTTCTTTCACTCATGCTAGAGAATCAAATCGTTAGCTTACGAAAATAACTGTTCATTCTTGTTTGACATACCAAAACAGCAAAAAAAAAAAAAAAGCTGAATGAAATAAAAAATAAAAAAAACTTAAGCTGAGATGGGCGAGATATCCGTCGACCTACGCACACATTGGCTTCATCTCTCTGCGACACCAGGGTGATGCAATGTTGAACGTTGTCCATATTCGCAAATACCATTTTGAGGATTCACACTTGTGTTGGTTCTGTCGTAATACACATATTATTATACTTGAGTCAACTGACCTATTAGGTATATCAATTAAAGTTTAAGTTGTATTATTGGCGCTGTTTTTTCGAGGCACCCTGATGTCTGCGTGACACATTAACAAACACTTATTTACGCCTGATTTCCGATGGCTCACCTTGACTACCTGTCAAGCTGACCAGTCGCAAAAGTCAATTTATATAGCAGTGTAGTTTTTCTTATAGTGGGTATTATAATTATGTCGCAGAAAGTGTAACTCATAAAAAACTTGTTGAGGTCATAAGAAATATATGTTATTGATTTAAGCTTAGCTTGTATAGTCGTTTTTAACGATATAGTCATGAAATATAATATGAAATTAGTATATGAAAATATTAAACATTAGCTAATATATGATTTTATCTATTTATATGTTTATTATAAAGATATCAAGAGAAATAAAAATAAAAAAACTATATTATAAATATAATTTACGTATTAAAAACCCAATTTTTAAATTTATATATTTAAGAGGCAAGACATAATCTTAAAAATAAACAAAAAATTTGGAAAATTCAAATAATGTGTCCTATGGGAGAAAAAGTTAAAATAACAGATATTGGAAGAAAAGTTATATTTGTATCTCTCAGATATACGAATTCGCCATTTATGAGCATCTTTTTTTTCTAAACATATCTTCACATAAGAAACAGTTCATTTTACTGTTTAATTATCTCTCTCTCTCTATTAACAATTAGTCGTAAATGAAGCTTTCGCATAAAATCATTTTAAGTGTATTCAAGCCTCGACATGCCTTTCTCAATTGATTCGTTTTTCGATTCTCAGAATTGTGATTGATTTGTAGTTAAGCAGAATGTTGGCGTTTGTTTTTCGTGTTTCTTTGTGAGCCTTCAAGCTTTTGCCAATTGATACACTCTCTTGAAACACTCTCTTGATACACTCTCTATATATGGCTTAAGTTCAATTGCGACTGCTGCCATATGATAATTCAAGTTTATACTCTGACCGTATATAGGGTGCAGCTCAAGGCTACAATATATACATATATACATGTATATAATATATGATTGTATATGCCAGCTAATTAAGTTGATATCAACTGCATGAAGCCGACTTTTAACACACACTTAAAACCCATAGCGATGCAATCATGTGAGACCTCTCCATTTAAACCCAACTGCACAAAAAGAGACGAACTAAAAAAGCGAAATTGTTTTTGCCATTTTGGCTAAGTGAGCTGAAGGAACCTGTTTGGCGCCTAACAAAACGTGACATAAACACAAAAGAAAATGTGGGAACAGGTTAAACGACGACGGCGGCGGCAACAGCAATTGAAATTAGAACAACTCGAAACTGTGAATTGCGCCAAAGAGACAAAAAGCCAGACAAAACAAGCCGACAACACGACCAGTTAACCAGCTCTATAAATTTCGCAGCATTTTGCTGCGAGCAGCAACAAAACTAAAAAGTGATGTAGAAATAAAGGTAGAGTTTAGCTGTAGTCCAACAAATTAATGGGAAAGCAACTGAAAGCATAAGTGCAGCTGACTAGAAGATACCCTGTATTGTAAAGAATGAACTTTTTTACTTTTGTCTTAGAATATCGAAAGTTTACTTTTGACTAGTTTATTTTTGATGCAGCAATGCAACTTTGAATGACTGTAACTCGAGTAAATTAAGTCCGATCTATATAAAGTAAACTTTGTTAAACTCGTAATGATGCCTTGAAGATATTCTGTAATTTTCGAAATTTTGCTGACTTAAGCTTGTGACAAAATCGATATTTATAGTTGCTATGCAAATTTAAGAAAATTAAGAAACAAATATCTTGCATACTATATTTCAGGCAAACTGAAATAAATTCATATGTTTATTTTTATATACTTTACTTTAGTATAGTCTATTATATATATATATATACATATCTGTATCCTTTTTTGTACTTTAAATATATATATACATATACATTACAGGCTCTTAATTCCTTCCCTCATCTATATCGACTTTCCCAATTCTCAATGTGTACAGGGTATAACATTTTTGATCCCCTTAAAGCCAAAACAAGCTCTGAGCTCAGCACCAAAATTGTAAAGTCTATTATATAAGTGGCGTGTGTGTTTTATGATAATTTTGACAAATTCGGAAAACTATATATAGCTAGGGATACACATTACAAAAGTTGCCGGTTATTATGTACAATGATGCCATGAAGATTAGATTAAGGATTGAAAGATTATATAATTGTGTAAAGAAACTCAAAGATCAGATTACCTGAAAGTTAAAGCTTACTACCTTTTAGGAAATATCTGGAAATACCATAACTTCTACATATTTAAGGAGCACTTATAGAGGATATACAAAACACAGAGGCAACCACGCCAAAATTCGCCTAGTTCATTCTAATTGTAGAGTACTCCATTAAAAGCCTTGACATTTTTAAGCATTAACATTTACAAAATATTAAGATAATATACATAACTTATTATTATACTTAATAGATTTATTATTATATTCATTCTTCAGTTTGGTCTAAATATCTAAAGCCCATATACTTAATACAAGTTCCAAAAGCTTGACTCATCCGCCGGCAGCTGCAATTGTTGGTCATAAAACTTTGTTATTACAAATTCATCAAATGCTGCCGAGCAGTTGGAAGTTCGCTGAAGAAACCACAAAAAAACAAAAACTAAATATAAAGTAGTTATTGTCGCTGGCCGCAACGCCCCCGATGAGCTCTTCGCCATTTCCGACACGAATCAAAGCGAAATGCGGTCTGACCCGAGCCCAAACTACAACTCGAAACCCAAGACGTAGCGCTATAAAGTACATTACCCCGGTATTGTTTAAGTGTATTTTCCGTTAAGCGCGTGAATGAATAGCAAACCGAAAAATAGCCACAGATTCAGATACCATGTCAGCAGCACACAAAAGGTGTAATGCTCTAGCGGCACATTGTCTTCATTTCTTTCAGGTGTTGAATGCTGTTTAATGTTTCTATTGCAAAGGGTACTATTAATTTGTCATCAAGTATGTAAAGTCAGTCATGTTTTATCTCAGAAGCTATAAATATTAAACTATGATCAGCTCATAGGTATTTGATAGGCTTACTAGTTCTAAAATAGAACTCGATTTGATTTCTTAACAAGATTTGTAAAATTTGATGATATCTACTAGATAAATTTATTGCAATTAGATATCCGCAGCTTACCAAAAAAAAGAAATATTATAAGGTTTTTTTCTTTTTATTTAAAAATCTTAAGCTACTCTCGTCATATTTTAGTCATTGAAACTAGAAGTCCGTTCGAGTTCAAAAAACGTTTTATTTTTGAGTATTATTTGATTGAGCCAAAATCATTTATATTTTAATTACTTATTTAAATTCTAATTTATTTTTTTATTGAAAAAATTGTTGAGGGTTTTCCTTGCTTTTAACTCTTCAAGAGTATTTTATTTCCAACCACCTACTTATTTGTTAATTTACTTTCGTTGCTTTTGTTTTGCAGCCTCTATTCTATAATTGCGCCGAATACAGTGAGACCCAACTCTCAGTACCATGTGGCTGTGAGCATACACAAGGCAGCGGAGCCAGCCAGAGTCAAGGTGGGCATATTGAGCAGTACGTACACCGATTTCAAGACCGTCGAGCTGAGGCCCTATTCAACGCAGCTGCTGCACTTTGAGGTGAGCTCTGAGATCTCTCTTAAAATAAGTTTATCGAAAAGCTTTTGCTTGATTTTCCCACAGTTGCCCGCACTTAAAGCTGATCGTTATCGGCTGACAGCGGAAGGCCTAAGCGGCATTATCTTCACGAACGAAACTCAATTACATTTCGAGCCCAAGCAGCACACGGTGCTGGTGCAAACGGACAAGAGCATCTATAAGCCCGGAGATCTGGTGCACTATCGTATACTGCTGCTCGATGCTAATCTGAAGCCCGCTCGCGGCTATGGTCGTGTGCATGTTGAGATCCGGGACTCGGGCAATAATATTATCAGAAGCTATAAGGACATACGACTGACCAATGCCATCTACTCCAACGAGCTGCAGCTGTCGGACTATCCGCGCTTTGGCGATTGGTCCATAGTTGTGGATGTGGCCGAGCAGCAGCACAAGCAGACCTTTGAGATCTTGGATCACATATTGCCCAAGTTTGTGGTGGACATTGAGACTCCACGAAAGGCGATCTATAAGGATGGCAAGATTGCAGCTAGAGTGAAAGCGCAGTAAGTGAAAGTAAACTAATATAGCTAATATACTCAATAAATTTGGCTAAAAGAGACAATTCCAGGGACCACAATTATTATAAGTTATATTATAAAAATCATATTTTAACGATTAAATTAAAATTTTTTTATTTATTGATAATCATTATTTTTGATTAATTTAAGTAACTTAAAACATAATTATTAATTTTGATAAAAAAAAAATAAAAATTAAAAATAATTTTTATTTTTGTTCGATCAAAATAAAACTCAGCAGCAATCGACGGCTTTTTTGTTAGACTTTTTACCAATATTATTTCAAATATTATTTCAGAATGCTGAACAAGTCCCAATTAAATGAGCTGGGTAAAATTGCCTTTTCACGTCTAGTTCATAGCTAGACAGCTAACACTTTTCTTTACATCCATAAATATTTATCTAGTCTTTTACCATATCTCTGAAACTTAAAAGTTATATATCAAAAGTAGTTAAATACCTCCCAAACGTAACACATCTAGGAACTAGTATGGTAGTTTAGTAGGGTATTCCCTAGTCATCCACATATTTATGACAATATAATTTTTTTAGCTACGCTTTTGGTCAACCCATTGTGGGCGAGGCCACGCTTTCCATTTATCCCACCTTTTTCGGCTCGCTGCAGCCTTTTGTCAACGATCTGATAACTCGTAAGGTAGTGCCCATCGATGGCAGCGCCTACTTTGAGTTCGACATACAGCAGGAGCTGCACCTAAAGCAGGATTATGAACGTCAATATCTATTGGATGCACTCGTGGAGGAGCGATCCACGGGCTCGGTGCAAAACTATTCCACGGTGCTCACACTCTATCTCAATCACTTCCGCGTGGAGACTGTCAAGCTGCCCAGCTACTATATACCCGGTGTGCCCTTTGAAGCGACAGTAAGTAATCGACATATATAATTGATATAACTATATATACTATCTATCCTATAGGCACGCATAGTTCGTAATGATGACAGCCCACTAAGAGATTTTAATCCAGAGATCACAGCCTATTTGACAAATGTTTATGGCAGCAGCGAAATGTATAATCGCACAGTTTACACACTGGATGGAAGAGGCGAGATCAAGATGAAGTTCACTGTGCCTGTGGGTGATCGTGATGAGTTTCATTCCATTATTGTGGATTATCTGGGAGTTATCAGCGATGTGGGCAAGGTGCCACGCAAGAATTTACATAGCAAGAACTATATTACAGCCAAGGTGCTCAATGATAAGTGAGTATTTGAATAAGAATTTTACAAATTGCAAAATAATACATACAAAATTATAAAAGTAGCTTAAGAAGTCTGAAAAAATGGGTAGTAATAATATAAAATTAATTTTATAAATATTTGATAAATACTTGAAGGGGCATATTATTATTAGATTTTTTTACATTAAGATTGCAAATAAAACCTAAAAGACAAAAAAACTATTTATTAAAAAACTTAAAAATTAAAATTGAGAAAAAAAATATTTTTTTTTTCAAAAAATTTTAAGAAGTTTTCTACTACCGTTTGTGCCAACTTAAACTATTTTTACATATTTAAATTCTTAAATATTAATTAATATTATTTAACGTCTTCTAGACCCATGGTCAATCAGGAAATTGCTATTGCTGTGCGTTCGAATGAGCCAATGAAATACTTTATGTATCAAATTGTGGGACGCGGTGATATAATTCTCACACGCACTGTGGATGTGAGTAAAGAAAACTAATGAAATGCTAAGAAAAAATTAATTATTCTTTCCTAAATAGGTTTCTGATAATACCTATCATACCATCAAGTTTCTGGCTTCCTTTGCCATGATGCCACGTGCCAAGCTTCTCGTCTATATGGTAGTCAATGGGGAACTTGTATACGACGAGCAGATCATACAATTTGAGGAAAATCTATTGAATGCTGTGAGTTAAGTTTAAATTCAATTTTAATATCAATCTTCAAGCAAACTGTTTTTATAGGTGCAAATTGAAGCGCCCTTCCGTGCACCACCTGGACAGGATATAGACATAAGTATCAGCACTAAGCCCTATTCCTATGTGGGTCTCATGGTTGTTGATCAAAATGCAGCCTCGCTGTGCAGCGGTAAGTTGAGATACTTGAAACTAGAGATGGGCGTCAATCGGGATGGGAATGATTTTGAAAAAGTACGGGACGGTCGGGATAAGTGCTTGATGCCTAAATTTCTGCGGGTCCGAATAAGAAAATTATTAATAGATAAAATTTATTTATAAAAGAACAGAAGAATGATATTGACGAGGAAATTAATTCTAATATAAATCTTGTTAAATTTAAGGGAAGTTGAAATATTTTATTAATTTGACAACAATGCAATGAATTGTCATTGTTATACATACATAAATGCTTGCTATTCTACTTCTAGTATAATTTTAGCAGAAAGAAGAACACACCTTAGAGAAGAAACTTTTGAGAAAATATTATTTTTCAGTAAAAAATTGTATCTATCATAAGAGTTCTAAATGTTGAAAAAAAAATCCGAGAAACGTCGGGACCCGCGGGAAAAATGAAAAATTTGTCGTTACAATCGGGCAGGAAAATCAAATATTAATTCGGGAAGGGATGGGTCGGTAACGAATTTCTTTCCCGATCCCACCTCTAGTTGAAACTCCTCTGCAGACAATTTAAGTCATTTCTTTATCTGCCAGGTCACGATCTGACACACGAACGTCTCATGGACGCCCTCTATGCATATGAGCTGAGCGATGTCAACACGCCCGTCGGCTCACCTGGCAAGGAATCTGGTGTCATAACCATGTCCAATACGGATTACATTGTGGAAAATGGTAAAGCTCTCATCATTCGAGTTGTTCATATTATAATTGGAGTTCTTACAGAGGTAGAGACCACACCTGTTATAGGTCGGGATAGCTCCACCACCATGGAGGAGGATAAATTGACGGCTGTGCGCAAGACTGACATTGGACCAGCTCATAAGATTGAAGTGAATACCTTGCCACCCGGCAAGGGACGTTACGCCTTCTCCTACACACCCAAACCCTACTGGCACAATCCGCGTGTGCATGTCATGCGTGATCCGGCGGACACGTGGCTCTTCCTCAACCTCTCTTCGAGCAGCGATGGTCGCAATACAATACATCGACGAATACCTAGTGATATGACCTCTTGGCTTTTGACAGCCTTTACTCTCGATCCAGTTAATGGCTTGGGTCTTAATGCACCTGTTAGCAAGCTAGAGGCTTACAAGGAATTCTACATTGCCACCGAGCTGCCCTATTCCATACGCAAAGGTGGGTCTAAAAGTGGAATGCAGGAAGGAAGCCTTTAATTCTCCTTCTTTCACGCTTTTAGATGAACTGATTGCCTTGCCTTTTGTGGTGCATAATAACAGGGACAGCGACCTGAGTGTTGATGTGACTTTTTATAATACGGCGCAGGACTTTGACTTTCCACAGCTGGACACCAAGCAGACCAATAAGCCAAGTGTGTATAAGTCTTATCTATTTATCTCTTATCAATCCTATCTCTTTCAATCTTTTTCAAAATTTTCCTTGCAGAACTGGAACTCTATAGCCGTCGCACTATCCAAGTGCCCGCCAAGTCGGCTCGCTCCATTTCCTTCATTGTGACGCCTCGTCGAGTGGGTGCTCTGCCCGTTAAGGCAGTGGCAACCACATCACAGGCCGGCGACACCGTCGAACGGACTTTACTGGTGGAGCATCCCGGTGCTACGGAGCGCGTGAATCGTGGCTTCCTCTTCGAGCTGAACTCCAATGCGCAGCATAAACAGAATGTAACCATTAAAGTGCCACGCAATGCCATTCCCGAATCAACGAGCATTGAAGTCAGCGCTGTGGGTGACTTGGTGGGCAGCATTGTGCCCAATCTACATCAGCTCATCCAACTGCCCACTGGATGTGGCGAACAGACTATGGTTAACTTTGTGCCAAATCTGATGGTGTTGCGATATTTGGGAGTAAGTTAAAATATGTATATATATATATTCGTATAAGGTCTATTAATCAATTTAAAATTAGTTTTCCTGCAAAACTTAGTCAATCATTTTGTCAAGCAAGCTGTCAATCAGTAAACTTATTTAACCATCAATAAGTTTGTTATTCATTAAATTTGTTTGTCAATAAGGTCTTAGTCAGTTAGGTCAGTTACTTTATCGAACAATCAACCAGCCAGTCGGTCAATCAGACAGTCAATCAGACAGTCAGTTAATTTGTCAGTCAATTGTATCTAGTCAGTCAGTTATATCTAATCGGTCAGCTAATTAGGCACCCAGGCAGTCTAGAAGTCAATCAATCTATTAGTCAGCCAGTCAATCAGCCAATCTGTGTGTTAATTAAGTACTCAGTCAGTCAATCAGCCAGTCAGTCAATCATTTTAAATCGAAAAGAGAGACTATCAGTCAACTACACAGTCTGTCAATCATTTAACACAGTCAGTCTATCAGTCAACTTCATAGTCAGTCAGTCATACAATCAGTAGGTCATACAATTAGTCAGTCAATCTAAGGTAAAATCAGTCAGTTAAGTTGGAAATCAATCAGACAACCAGTCAATCAAGCAGCCAATCTGTGTTTATCAGGAAGTCAGTCAGTTAATCCGCCAATCAATCAGTCATTCTTAATCGAAAAAACAGCCTATCAACTACACAGTCAGTCAATCATACAATCTGTCATTCAGTTAAGTAAAATCAGTTAGTTAAGTCGGGAACCAATCAGACAGCCAGTCAACTAGGCAGCCAGGCAGCTAAAACAGTCAATCACTTTCCGTCAGTCATCTAGTCAGTCAATCAATAAGACGGTCATGCACTCCATCAGTCAGTCTCAATCAGGCAGTCTGTCAAACAGGAAGTCTGTCAATCATTAAATCCTTCAATCAGTCTAAAAAATCCTCAAGTCAAGCAGTTAACCCAATCAATCAATCTACTCCCCTTTCAATCAGTCAATCAATCAATAAATCCATTATTATTCTTAACCTCATCTCTCACAGCGCTTGCGTCAATTAACTCCTGAGCTTGAGCTGAGTGCCACCAAGAACCTGGCCGTGGGCTATCAACGTCTGCTTTACTATCGCCATGAGAATGGAGCCTTCAGCGCCTTTGGACACTCTGCCAAGCAGAGTTCGACATGGCTGACTGCCTATGTGGCCAGATCGTTGCGTCAGGCAGCGCCCTACATTCAAGTCGATGACAATGTGCTGCAGACGGCCTTGGCCTATTTGGCCAGCGTGCAGTCCGGCAATGGCGGCTACGAGGAACGCGGCGATATCTTTGAGCAGTTCGACGATGGAGGCATTAGCCTAACCTCCTTTGTGACGCTGGCCATGATGGAGAATGTGGTAAGTCAAATAAGAATGAGATGTCATAAGCAATTGCTAAATTTCTTTTCTTTTAAGGATCTGCATGCTGAGTATCGGAACAACATCAACAAGGCGCTGGACTTTATTACCCGAGGATTGGATACCTCTGATAATCTGCACGCCATGGCACTGGGCACCTATGTCCTCTCCAGTGCCAATCACAATGCAAAAGCCGCCTTCCTGCAACGTCTCGACTCGTTGGCCATGAATGGCGATGGACGCAAATGGTGGAACAAGACGGCGCCAGCCACGGAACAGCAATCCCCCTGGTACAATACCACACGCAGCGTCAACATCGAGATCTCCGCGTATGGAGCATTGGCTCTACTCGAAAATAATCTTGTGGGCGATGCGTTGCCCGTGTTGAATTGGCTAATGGATCAGCGGAATATATTTGGTGGCTTTGTGGGCTCTCAGGATACGGTTGTGGGTCTGCAGGCGTTGCTCATGTTTGCCGAACGCTTCTCCAGCCAGGGCAACAATGTGCAGTTGGCTTTCCATTACGGCGAAGGTGCTGAGACCATACTGAATGTCAATGCAGAGAACTCATTGGCCCTGCAAAGCGTGGAGGTAAGTCCAAGTTTATAATGGTTTTGTGACAATGTATGTAGCAGGCAGAAGGAGGCGTGGCAGACGCCATAAAGTATATATATTCTTGATCAGGACGACGAGCTGAGTCGATCTAGCCATGTCCGTCTGTCCGTCTGTCCGTCCGTCCGTCCGTCTGTCCGTCCGTATGAACGTAGTGATCTCGAAAACCACAAAAGCTAGAGATATGAAATTTTAGATATATATTCATGTATACCATACGCAGTACAAGTTTATTTTTTTCGATAACTCATCCTATTTCCTTATTATCGATAACAATCGATATTTTGACTTTGTTTTTAAGCTATAACTTAAAGACCTTAATATCTAGAGATACCAAATTGACTATGTAGGTTTATGTGATTCAAATACAGATAATAAACTTTCTAAATTTTGGATACCTCCCCCCATTAGCTCCAAAAGTGGAAAAAACGTATTTCAAATACTAGAGAGTTGGGATTTCGCATATATATACCTTTAGATGTCAATATTATGTCATTACGCAGTAAGCGGCGCGCGTGCTTGTGTATGTATATGTGTGCGTGTGTGTGTGCCCGCGGAGGCTAATATGTATCGATAAAAGATGTAAGCTAGATTGGTTAAAGTACCACCTCGGACTTGGTTCAGGGGATCTTCTAGTCGGGCAGACCCGACTAGAGCGTTCTTACTTGTTGAAATTTTTTAAAACTAAGACTAAATTTGAAATCACTTTTTCAGCTGCCCAGTAATATTAAGAACGTGAGCGTCTCAGCCACAGGACGTGGCTTGGCTCTGGCTCAGGTTAGCTACAAATACAATACGAATGTGACCAGCGCCTGGCCCAGATTTGTGCTCGATCCCACTGTGAATCGCAATTCCCATGCGGACTATTTGCATCTGTCTGCCTGTGCTAGTTTTGTTTCGGTGCCTGGGGATGCGGAACGCTCCAACATGGCTGTGATGGAGGTGCAGCTGCCCAGTGGCTTTGTCGTGGACACCGATACGCTGCCCACACTGGAGTCGAGTGAGCGTATCAAAAAGGTGGAAACGCAACACCGCGACACCAAGGTCATCATCTACTTTGATTACCTGGACAGGCGAGAGGTCTGCCCCACGCTGCACGCCTACAAAACGGTGAAGGTCACCAAGCATCGTCCAGTGGCAGTTGTCATGTATGACTACTACGATAGCGGTAGGTCCTCAAAACTCTATTCCCAACTTCATTTAATCCTTAACTTACTTTCTTTCATGCAGCTCGTCGCGCTCGTCAGTTCTATCGAGCGCCCAAGTCTAATATCTGCGATATTTGTGAGCACGCGAATTGCGGCAACATTTGCGAGAAGGCCGAGAAACGGGAATCCCGACGTCCTGACGATTATACAGCCATAGCAGGACGTACATCAGCTGGCAGCCAGGCAGCAATTTCAATAGTTCTGCTGGCATTAACCATGGTCTTACAGCTGCGCTGCTAGTGAAAGTGAAGCCGGAGGCGAAATAAACGGAAGCTTTAACAAAAACCACTCATCTAATTAATAAGGTAGCCCTAGAACAAATGTGAACTAAAACCGATTAATTTTAACGATGCTAAAAGTTGCCAATAAAAAAGAAAACAGTTAACATTTACTAAAAAAACTGATGGTAAAGTGTTGTCATTCCTTAAAGGTATACATAATGCATAAAAATACGGATAGTCAGAAATAGCTAGGGGGTGTAGTAAAACAAAATTTCTGGTTTAAAATCAGTCAAGAAATAAATTAAAGATCTCTTCAAAAAGACAAAGCAACCCGGATTATATCTAGGAGTAAGCCATGATTCCATGATATTATGTCTAGCAGATTATATTATATTCAGGATCATGACTTACTTTTGGCTTACTCCTATACATATTACATTTAGGATCATGGCTTACTTCTAGACATAATTGGATCAAAAATATGAGTGAAAAATTTCGACTAAAAGATACTATATCATTTTTCTGCCTCCATTGTTTTTATTTTTCTAAAAAAAAAGCAAATTTACAAAAATCTTTAAGTATTTAAGATAACATTTACTAAAAAAAACTTAACGATAAAGTGTTGTCATTCCTTAAAGGTATACATTATGCATAAAATTACAGATAGCCAGAAATAGCTAGGGAGTGTAGTAAAACAAAATTCCTGGTTTAAAATCACCCAAGAAATAAATTAAAGATCTCTTCAGAAAGACAAAGCAAACCGGATTATATCTAGGAGTAAGCCATGCTTCCATGATATTATATCTAGCATCATGACTTGCTCCTAGATATATTATATATAGGATAATGACTTACTGCTAGATATATTACATCTATCATATTATATTTAGGATCTTGGCTTACTCCTAGATATAATCTAGATCAAAAATATGATTGTAAAATTTCTACTAAAGGATACTATTGGGTCGTTCACTAAGTAGTTTCGTTTCATGACAACAGCTGATCTTATTGCAATTTTTTCGCATCCAACTTCGCGCTTAACCGCTTTAAATTTCAAAAGCTGGATTTCGTGAAATAATTTTCATTTGGTATATAACTATTTTAGTTTTCTTAAAATTTAAATCTACAAAAATCTTTGAGATTTTCAAGATAAAATTGATCTACTAACAAATCAATAATTATTGGTTTTGATAAAAGCAAAAGTTATAGTAACAAATTCATAAATTCATATATGTAATTCAGTTATATGTACAAATTTATTGTTTGAAATTTGTAAACACAAATAATTTGCTTTTGAATCCTTCTGCCTCTGAAAAATATTTAAGTATTTACAAAAAAAATTGAGACTTAGCAGGCCCTCTTAAAAACTAAATATATTTGTAGTATAATTAGTACATTTTTTATCAGAATTTTTGTACTTTTTTTTGAGTTACGTTTTTAGTAAACCACAGAAGAACACTATTCTTAACTTATAAACAAAAAAATGCTCAAAATTGTCAATAAAAATTAAAGAAGTAGACGTGGAATGAAACCGAAAAGAGAGGAACAGCCATTGAAATTAAGAAAGGTGAAAAGGATCAAGCGAGATGAGAAACGCGGTCATTGGGCATCCAAAACAGAATTTATACTCACGCTCATCGGCTATGCCATTGGAATTGGCAATGTCTGGCGCTTTCCCTACCTCTGCTACCGCAGCGGCGGAGGTAAGTTCCGCAAAAAAGTGTCCAGCATATACCAAATTGAGACACAAGATGAGTGTATGACATCATATGGTATACTTTTCATATTATGTACCCATTGAAAACGTTTGTGAAAAGGGTATGCTGACAAAGAGTATATAAAACAAAATATTGCATATACTCGTTGCCAGCGTTATAATATGATTCAGTTGTTGATTAATTGTTAATTAAGGTAATTAAATAGTGCATGTTGGAGAATGCACATCTGAGTAATGAGTATCTCCAAGTCAACCTCTGCTTATACTGCCCACTCAGCAGCAATTGCTGATGAGTTAAAATTTTAATGAGTTTTTATATTGCTCAACTCACTCAATTGTGGCTCTCTCTCTGTTTCTCTGTGTCTTTACTTAAGCCTAAAATAGCGCATGCTCTGACGTCACACACACACACACACGGCACAGTCTGCATGTGTATGTGTGTTTGTACAGCGAGTGCAGTGTCTATATTAAGCTCGCAGCAATTGCTTTAGCTTTCGAGTGAAAGCTGATGTGGCTTTTGTTGTCGCTTTGGCAACCGCCTGCGAATGCCTTCGATAGCTCAGTTGGTAGAGCGATGGACTGTAGAGTTTTCGAGGTTGATGAGAAGAACAAGGCTGAGCTCTAGACCAAACCAATACCCTTGGTCTAGATATTGCAATCTTGCCCTTTAATAACATCAGTTTGTTGAACGATCAAAAAACGAGATATGTTGAAATCCATAGGTCGCTGGTTCAAATCCGGCTCGAAGGATATAACATTTTTTGTGTTTTTTTTTCTTTTCTTAATTACTTAAATTCGTAATTGACTTGGCCAACTTTACAGGTTCGAAGCCCGGTTTAAGAATCTCACACTAATACAATTTTAAATTTTTTTTTTTTTATAAAGTAAATTTTAGGGAGATTTTTCTCTGGCATCACTTTAAAATTAAATCGCTATAGGACTTCAAGGACTTCGAACCTCACAGACAATCTTCCTAATCTCTTTAAAACTAGCTTTTCTCTTCTCGCCTGTTCAATTATTTTCTGTTCCTTCTCTTTAACCTATCTCTTCTTGACTTCTCTTATTTCTTCTCATGTTCTTTTATATTTTCATATTCTATTCTCTCATCGACAAGATGAGAGATAATAGTTTTCTTTTTCTTTACTTTCGCTTTTAATTTTTCTCTTCCAGTTCTTTTTATCTCCTCTCGTCAATTTCTTTTGTCTTCTCATATTTTCTCGTCTTTTCCAATAAGCATTCTTCTTTAATTAGCATTTCTTCTCCCCTCTCTTATTATTCTAATATATTTTCTTCAGCTTTTTTCATATTTTTCTTCTTTCTGTTCTCTTTCTATCATTTCATTTCTGTTCTCTTATTTTCTGCTCTATTATTTTCTTCTCTTATCTTGTCTTATTGTCAATAATTTTACATGAATCGGTTGCCGGTTCAATCCCAGCTGCGACCGACTTATAATTTGTAAACTTTTTATTGTACATTTTTTTTACAGGTGCATTTCTAGTACCATATTTCCTAATGGTGATTGTATGTGGCATTCCATTATTCTATATGGAGGTGTTGATTGGCCAATTCTCAGGCACGGGCTGCACGGGCATATTTCGCTTGGTTCCCATCCTAAAGGGCACTGGGATTTGTATGGTGATTGTGAATATTTATTGCGTATGCTACTATTCCGTTATCATATCATATCCCGTCCGAATGATATATTATTGCTTTTGGAAAACAGTGCCATGGGTGGACTGTGATCATCCATGGAACTCAAACAATTGCTCGAATCTAGAAAAGGTAAGTGATTACAAGTCGGAAAACCAATAATCTTTTTACATTTCCTATCAATATAGATGGTTGGTGGTGACCATCGATCAACTACAGCAGCAGATGAGTTCTTTCAGTAGGTCAAATTTGGTTCATCTACATAGAAAGCATCTTCAATTTAATATTCTTTTCAGTCTGGAAGTCTTGCGCATTTCGGATAGCATTGCTGTACTTGGAGGCATGGTGTGGGAGCAATTGATTTGCTTATTGATTACTTGGATTATCGTATTTTTGTGTGTGGTGCGAGGCATCAAATCGGTAGGATATCGATATATTATCGATAACATTCCATACATTTAATATTTTGTCTATGAGTAGGTGGGCAAGGTTGCTTATTTTACTGCACCGTTTCCCTATCTACTGCTAACAATACTCTTTGTTCGTGGCGTCACATTGCCCGGAGCTTTGAATGGAGTCAAGTTCTTTTTCTATCCGGAATGGCATCGGCTGCTCGATCTGAGAGTTTGGTCGGATGCGGCCATACAAATGTTTTTTGGCCTCGGACCTGGCTGGGGCGGAATCGTCAACATGGCCAGCTTCAATAAATTTCATAACAATGCCATTTTCGATTCCATACTGGTCGTTGCGATCAATGTCTTCACAAGCTTATATGCGGGCGTTGTAGTCTTCGCTGTGTTGGGTTTCTTATCGCGTAAGTGAATTTATATAAAGACAGTCGCATACACATATATATAAATTATTATTATTATTGCCAGATCTATCGGGTGTACCTGTAGCAACTGTTGCCACCTCTGGCGCTGGACTGGCTTTTGTCACATATCCAGAGGCTGTTGCCAAGATGCCCATTCCACAGCTTTGGGGACTCTTGTTTTTCATAATGCTCTTCCTGTTGGGCATTGACAGCGTGGTGGGTATACGGCATATGTATTTCCTTTGTTTAGTTTTCTTTTTATAACCTGTGCCTAATGTCTTGTGAACTATATAAGCAATATCTATCTATTTCTATATAGAACAAACTTTTGGGAAGTATGCGGAAAGGTTTTCAAAATCGGAAACATTTTCAATCTGTGTATTCATCACAGGAAGTAACACAGTAACAATTACGGCGAATATCGAGCAATATCAATAATCAATTTCAATCGATAAGTGACTTCTATCGATAAGTAACTTCTATCGATAATTGATTTCTATGAGTAATCGATTTCTATCGATTATCTAGTTCTATGAATAATCGATTCCTATCCACAATATCGATTTTTACCAATTATCGATTTGTCTCTATAATCGATTTATAACTACAATCGATTTCTCTCGATAATCGATTTTATCGAAAATATCGATGACATGATCGACTAAACTTGTCGTCCTGATACATATAGATTTGCACAAATGCATCATATATTTTCATACACTTTCAAATACTATATCTTTCAACGAGACTTACCTGATTCTAATTGTAATATAAATACAAATATTGTAGTCAGATATGGAAACTTCATATACATATATTTATATTATAAAATTGTGTTCAAACTTCGGCTTACGGAACCCTATTCCTTCTTATTCATGAACTTGTTTCATCCCATTAGTTTGTTCAACTGGAGGCGATAATTTCATCGTTATTGGATGAAATCTATGTCTTGCGTAAATACAAGTTGTTCGTGACATTAAGCCTATGCATAATTTTCTTCGGTTGTTCGAGTATAATGTGTACGAATGTAAGTATTTTGTTGAAATTTAATTACTTAATCACCCACCTGACTGCTGTTTTAGGGTGGAATGTATATACTACAATTATTCGATTGGTACTCGTCAGCTATAGCGATTATTGTGATTTGCATTGTGGAGAGTTTTATGATTTCGTACATTTATGGTATCAACAATTTTATGACAGACATGGAGTTTATGTTGGGTAAGCGGCCGAGCCTATTTTGGAAGATTACCTGGAAATATATAACGCCTATTGTTCTAATCGTAAGACCTAATGAACAGCTCATTTCAACGAGATATTGATATATATAAATATTATTAGTTTATCCTATTGACCAGCATTATATTCTTAAGACGAATCACATACAACGCTGTCGAGTATCCAGAGTGGGCCGTTGTGCTGGGCTGGCTAACTTTCGTATCGTCAGTAATGTGGATACCGCTGTACATATTCTACATTATGATCCTGAAGCGAGACACATTGTGCAGTAGCCTGAAAAGGCGAATGAAGCCCCTGGATTGGACACCCGCCGATCCAAATGATCGTGCCGAATACGAAGCCTTCAGACGGCAGTACAGTCACCCACAATTGATGTCAGAAACAGAGGCAGAGCCAGATACCGTGTCAAAAACTAGAACTATTTAATTTATTAACTATTTAACTTTATCCCAGATCAGACTGCGTAAGGCTGTAATATAAAAATTGGCTTAACATTTTCAATAACAAAACGTCTTTTATTACTTGAGTTATGATATTAACAAATGCTTTCAACATCAATTTACTTCCTCGGTGACCTCATAGAGCTGATGTGTAATATCAGCATTGCCAACAACCTCCTCGTACTGCTGGCGATCCTCCATTTCAATGGGATACCAATCGTTGGGTCGACATGCGCGCCTAAACCGATTGCAAAAGCTCCCCGTATTCTGACACATTATAAAGACGCCATAGCCGGGTATGAAGAGCATTGGTATTAGCACCAGAAACAGACTCAAGGTTAATAGAGCAGACGAAGAAAACGCATGCTCATATGTTGAAATAAAAATGCCTATGAACTAAGAGAAGATAATCTTATACGTTGAGAGATCTTTAGTACATATTAATGAAATACCAACCAAGGAATATAGCAGAATCAACGGTACTATAAAACGCAATACGAATACCTTCCACGAGGCAAATGGCTGCCCAATCATAAATTCTATGTCCCGCTGGAAACGCTCACGTCCATAGACCCAGAGTATTACCAGTATAAGAATCAAGTGCATAGTACTATGGGTCATAATACCATCCATTAATATTCCCGAGAAGTAAAAAATAGCATCCTATAATTGGAGAAATGAAAAAGAATAAAATGCAATATAAAAGAAATGAAATGGATTGAAAGAGTACTTACATTGCCGCAAAAGAAAAGCGAACAGATTGACAAACATCCTAATAGACCATAGATAACCTGCGGTTTATACTGCCGCAGCAGCTCAAATTCATCGAACAGGCTCGTATATATGGAAAACAGTTGTGTGATCTGCATTGGAAAATATATTATAAACAAAAAATTAATATGACAAGTTAATAGATAAAAGAGGTCTAGTCGAGAGTGGCCAACTGCGGAAAGACTGAACCAAGGAACAGACGCTCATTTCTAAGTCGACTCGGTTGTTGATCCTAATAAAGAACATGTATCATATGTCTCATCATATGTATAATTTTGTGGGTACTATACATTATTGTATGTATATTATAGCTCCCATTTTCAATGGATTGAGTGTATAATTACGTACCATCACAATTAATGAGCCCATCAGCAACATAATGTAGTAGATGATAGTCCAAAAATTGGGAAATTCCATTGTGGAGAGAATACTCGCACTGGACAAGAACAATTCCCAATTCGCCTCCGCATAAGCTTCAAAATTATTGGTATGAATGGCTAAAAAGATATTTTTAAGAAAATTTAAAAAAACAAACCACATAATAATCAAAAACCTAAAAAAATTTTAGTTGTGCGAATGACTATAAAAAATAAAAACCAGCATTAATATAATAAAACCAACATTAATACAAATACCAATATCAATACTAATACTAATACTAATACTAATACTAAACTAATACTAATACTAATACTAATACTAATACTAATACTAATACTAATACTAATACTAATACTAATACTAATACTAATACTAATACTAATACTAATACTAATACTAATACTAATACTAATACTAATACTAATACTAATACTAATACTAATACTAATACTAATACTAATACTAATACTAATACTAATACTAATACTAATACTAATACTAATACTAATACTAATACTAATACTAATACTAATACTAATACTAATACTAATACTAATACTAATACTAATACTAATACTAATACTAATACTAATACTAATACTAATACTAATACTAATACTAATACTAATACTAATACTAATACTAATACTAATACTAATACTAATACTAATACTAATACTAATACTAATACTAATACTAATACTAATACTAATACTAATACTAATACTAATACTAATACTAATACTAATACTAATACTAATACTAATACTAATACTAATACTAATACTAATACTAATACTAATACTAATACTAATACTAATACTAATACTAATACTAATACTAATACTAATACTAATACTAATACTAATACTAATACTAATACTAATACTAATACTAATACTAATACTAATACTAATACTAATACTAATACTAATACTAATATATAGTATAGTACTCTACATAAGTACTAACACTACGCACCATAATACCAATTATTTTCGAAATATTACTTACTATCAAAATAATGTTTGAGCATAAAGGAAACCATCCCAAACAGTATATACACGAGTGTCTGACCGAATGCAATTATCCAGCTGTAGGTCATGATATTCGTCTTGAAACTATTGTAGCTAGATAATGCCATAATGGTGCCCCAGCCAGATCCAAAGGCTTGCAGTACAATAATTGACATAGAAAGACCGCCTTCGAACATATAATCCAAATTCGGGTTTACGTAGTAGATGAGACCTTGCAAGGCGCCGGGTAGAAATATAAATCGTATCAGACACACCACCAATAACACCAAAGTTGAGATGACCATCCAGCGAACCAATTTGCCGAACTGAAATATTAAAATGGCATTTAAGTATTTCCAGATTAACCATCTAGTAATTACCTTGGCAGTTTCTGAAAACTTGTAGAAAATAAATGCTATTATCGCCCAGACAACAACTGCGAAGCCCAAAATGTGCCACGACAAATTATATTTGCCTCCTGGCTGCGTTAAGTAATAATCAGTGACTTCCTCATAGTGTTGTCTAATAGAAATTTAGAACTCGTATTAGTGGTAGACAGCAATATTTTTTCGAAGACTTACTGAAAGAAAAGCGTGGATGGCACATGTATAACTGTAAATTCAATTACATCCGAATCATTATTGATAAGCGTATTCACTTGCTTTTCCGTCAAATTACAGATCTTAAAAAGAACAAAAAAGTGATATAGACACAGATTCTGATTGAGTTACTATAACTATATATACTTACGGTTGTTAAATTTGCGTCGGGCACAAAATTCTCGCAACTCCAGGGCAAATTCGGGCGTAGCGAGTGCACAATGAATATCAATGGCACAATTGCAAAGATGCTGTAGTACAACAGACTCGCCAGACTCAGACAAAGGCTCACAAAGCCCATGCCTATATAAAAATATTACAACTAAAATATATCTCATTATTTAACATATATTCCCATATTACCTTTGAAGAAGGGCGACACGCGAAATGCGGAAATGAAGCCACTGCTTGAGAATTGACCCATGAAGCAGTGTATGACCATGATTGGCACTAGATATATGACCATATACAAATAGTAGGGTAACATGCCGAATACTAAAAAAAAATAATGGAAATTTACAATTTAATACGTGTGCAGATATGATATAAATGTACAAAATATATTTGATATCGCATAAAGAACATATTATTTTGTTAAGCTCGGGTTGTCGACCAACCCTTCCTAGACTATATGATATAGTAGATGTATACTAATTGCATTTTCCTCTTAAACTAAAATTTGAAGAGGCATAGAATCTCAGCTTTTGGTTCTGATTGAGATATTTATGCTAAGTATATCAATTTTATATTTTATGGCAAAAATTTTAATGCTAAAATAGTTAATAAATGAGCAAATTTTAAATTTCTTCTAATTGGAATATTAAATGAACCAAGGCTAAAAAACAAAACCATATGCATTTTTATCTAAACAATATACGTTATATGCTGTTGTTTTTGTTATTTAATAAATGCGAAGTACTTGAAACTATATTTAATATAAACGCCCCTTAAATATATTGTTACATTGAAAGAAAAGTCTAAATTGGGCATTGATGAAGCGATGCCAACAGACTCTCTGTGGCCAAAGCTTAACAACATATACATAATATATGTATATATACATATATACATATATTATAATAGTATAATGATATAATATAATATAATATAATAGTATAATTATATATCAAATGCATTGCTGAAAGTAATTAAGCAGAAATTTTGCTTCTCACAACGAGAGCTCTTCAATCACGCGATTGAAACATAACTATTATATTCTGTAGACACTATATCAAGTTTTTAGTTGACACTAACACAAGCCTATCACGTTGGAAGAGCTCCAGATACTATTGCCGAAACAACACATATTGAACCCAGTCATTCGCTACAGCGTATTTACTGTTACCCTATACCAATGCAATGCGAAATATAGAAAAATAAAACATAAAATATTTTAGTCTAAAGGCTTAAAAATATGAGATCAACAAACATATCTTGTTGCAGTTGTAACCTATATGTATATATTTTCAATTAACTTCTAGTCAACCATAAATATAATACAATTCAAAAATAATTCTGAAATCAAATTAACTTCCAAGGAATAGCAAAGAGATGACGCTGCCAAAGTCTCCTGCTGATTGACAGACCATCTGATATTTACCTTGTTTTTGTTAATTAATATTAATCAACAGATTCATAATATTAATAAGAGCTTAAAAAGCATTTAAAAACATTTCTCGTTCTAAGTGCACTGAATTTGTTGATCTCTCCTATGGCATACCACACTGATAAGCTTATCAATCTACACAATTTAGAATGCATTTTTCATTTTATTGAATACTGACACCTCACACAGACACACACACACGCACGCATACTTACAGCCCATGTCGAAATAAAACCAATACGAAATAACGAATATATCTAATTTGAAGGCCAGGCCGAAACAGGCGTAAATAAAATCCGTTGGCTTTTCCCATTTGCCACGATGCGGATCGGGTTTAAAGGGCTTCCGCCCACTCTCGTAGGACGTTTCGTACACCATTTTATTGGCAACAGCTGATAGCAGTTATCGTATAATATATAAATATATATATATATGTACGTCTATATAATATATAAATTTGCTCTATGTAGAAATCGAATCACAGCCTCCAATGCATCGCATATATACTATATAAGCATAAAGCAAAGGAATCCAAAATAAAAATTTATGATTAAACAAAATGCGATTAAGACACGACGCAATGCAGTTGAGTTTCAATTATTTTTGTCTATTTTTCTTTGTTTTTAGTTTTATTATTTTCGTTTTTGGTTTTTCGCGCGCCCGTTTACTTTAAATTGACGTTCTAATTAGAAGAAACGATGCCGGCAGACTGAATGCGAGGCCTGCGAGAGCATCCGTAGAATCCATCCATGCGATGGATAGATAATTTTTTTTTTCAATTTTTTTCATTATCATCGCAGCTCGCTGTTTGTATAAATACAGCAACAGATTGCCAAGTTCTCAGCAGCTGACACGTAATACATACATTGAGAGAAATGAAAATGAGTTGAGCTGAAAATTTGATATTTGTATTGAAAACACATCGCGGCAACCGCAGCACATGACATTGCATTGATTAGGCGTACGTAAACATTTGAATACTATACTATATATTTATATATATAAATGTAATATTCGATTTACATACATTTCATAAAAGTCTAGCCTAATTTAAGAAAGCTATAATTTATATGAAATTTTAATAAAGAAACTTCTGCAAATTAATTTTTGACAATAAACAAAAATACTCGAGTTCTTAGCTGTTTCTTTTCGAACTCATTTTTAATTGCAGTGTAAACAGGCAACAGCCGTCTCTTCTCCATTTTTTATTTATTTTGTTTTCCTGCTAAGCTGATCATGCACTTTATTTATTGCTAATCTTGCAAAACAATCGCACATTGAATTTACATATGTATATATATATCTATATCAATATATTGAATGGTTTCCAAATATATTTATTTGTAATGCCAAAAAGTATGCAAGCAAACAAAGCAAATTACATAAAAATAAGTTTAGCTTTGAATTAACGAATATCTTGTGCCCTAGACAAGATGATCTTAAGGATTTCACTCATTATACCCAATTTGAATATGTTTAAGGCACCCCAACTTGTTCCGAAACAATTGTCGGGATCGGGCGGGTTGGTAAAGATTCCAAAAAGCCCGGGATGATCGTATAAGTGATTGATTTCTAAATCGTTATAAGAGATTCAAGAGATATGCTCTAAGACTCGCTGGATTCTAGAGATACCCGTTCGGGTCCCCAAAAATATCGATCCCGACTCCCAATTCTGCTCATAAACATGTCTCTAGAATCTCTTGGATCAAGCTTTTATCCGTTTCTTACCATCTTTTCGTGACAATTTCTGGTCCCGAAAATCCCGATCCCCCATCTCCATTCAAGACATCGAGTGAACTGAATCAGTTCATGATCGAAACCTAGCGTAGATAATTAGTGAACTATTCGAAATTCGTTTTATCGATTTGAAATTTCAGGTATTTTTTAACTATTTAGCAACAATTTCTTCATTCAACCTACCGTTATATAAAAATACAATATATATATTTATAAGATATAAAATATTCAATAAAATCCCATTGAAAAGAACTTTCTTTTAAAATTGTTTAAAAGCTCTTTGCTGTTTTATTCATACAGATATATAGTATATAAGTATGTATATATGCAACTACAAATATCACCAGTTTATTGTTCTCTATAACTAGATTTGGAAAATATCAGTACTTTCAATAAAAAGAAACAACTTACGCTCATTTATGGATGCGTGTAAATCTAAAATATTTCAGCTCTTCAACACACAATTGAGTTCAGTTCGACCTGAGTGGCAGGTCCTTCGCTTAAGTACAGTATATAAAAAATGAGTAAGTTTTTTATTTGTATTATTAGGCACTATGCAGTTTCTAGGCGGTATTGCCATTATCAATGACGAGCATTTCGGAGGTGCCCATGATTTCCTCATAGAAGCGACGATTGTCCGCATTCACCGGATGCCAATCGTGGGGTGCAAAACATTGCCTCATCCGTTTACGCAAGGTGCCATTGGTCTGGCGCAGTCGGTAGAGCATATAGCCCAGAGCAACCAGATAGATGAGAGTCTGACTGATCCAGATCAAGGAATCCTCAGCACCATTTGCTGACATCATATAGACAGTCTCCCACTGAAAATACCAAATGAATATCAACTACATATGATAATAATAGATCTATAGAGCATACCAGAGAAAGTGCTATGAAGAAGGGCACCACAAAGCGTATGCAAAATATTTTAAAACTTGAGATCGTTTTGCCCAGCATAAATTGCAGATCACATTGGAAACGCACGCGTCCATAGATCCAAGTAGCCATCATTATTAACAGGGCCGAGATAATGATCTGTGTAAACAGCGCCATGTAGGATAAGGCGCTAACTTGACTAAAACCCAGCTGTAAAAGGGATATTTTTATATGACAGCTGAATATATATATATATAAAGTAGTCTCAAACTTACCTGGGTGCAGAAATAGATGGATGTGGCCATCAGAAAGAGTACGAGAAGAATCGTAATGGATCTCTTTCTGGGTCGCAGTTGCTCGAACTCATCGAAGAGCGCAGTCAAAACAGACATCATTTGAATGATCTGCAAGATATAGATATAGATATAGATATAGATATAGATGTAGATATAGATATAGATATAGATATAGATATAGATATAGATATAGATATAGATATAGATATAGATATAGATATAGATATAGATATAGATATAGATATAGATATAGATATAGATATAGATATAGATATAGATATAGATATAGATATAGATATAGATATAGATATAGATATAGATATAGATATAGATATAGATATAGATATAGATATAGATATAGATATAGATATAGATATAGATATAGATATAGATATAGATATAGATCTAGATATAGATATAGATCTAGATATAGATATAGATATAGATATAGATATAGATATAGATATAGATATAGATATAGATATAGAAATAGATCTAGATATATAGATAGATATAGATATAGCTATCTATACAAATATAAGTATATAGATATATATATTACCAATGCACTCAGTTCAGCTAAAAAGATGACAGCAAAGAAGAGAAAAGACCAAAGCCGAGGCAGTGTGGCAAAACTTCCAAAGAGATACGCATAGGCTAGATAAAGGAACTGCATCGTATGCTTCTTCTCCACATGCCACATGGCCACATGCACTAGAAGAGACATCAAATAAGAGACATATTATTAGTATATATATATCAATTCTGTTTCATCTCTTACTCACCTTCAAAATGATCATTGGCCACATGACCGCAGACCAAGGCCATCATTGTGATAAGCACATGGGTGATGCACACCCAAATGCTAAGACGTTCGGCATCGCTGCGAAAGCTGTTGTAGCTGCCTAGCGTTATGACGCTGCCCCAGCCAGGTCCCAGCACCATGCTCGCCTGCAGGATGGCCGTGCCCAGTGCCGCTTGGATGCCCGACCAGCTGGGTATTGTGGGATGCAGATACTCCAGCAATGTCTGCCAGCCAACCTGCTCGTGTATCACCAGATAAACGAAGACGGAAATAAAGAAGCCAAACATCAGGACGCAGGCACAGCGCAGAGTTTTGCCTATCTGTAAATTACAATTCAAGATTAGTTTTGCTCTTAAAAAAAGAAGTTTTGAGCATCTACCAGAGAGACGTTGCTCAGCAGCAGCGCGAGCACGACACACCAGATGCCCATAATGGCCAACAGCATGGACCACGATATGGACCAAGCACTGGAATCTGGTCTAATCGAACCTATCACAGAGCTGCAAATTAAAAATTTATTGTATAATATAAATAAGTTATCAGAAATTGTTGAAACTCACTGAAAGAATTCCACAGTTGAATGTGGCTTATGATCAGGCGCCTGTGAATATATAGTACATATGATTATTATTATTATATGGCGAACGAGTGCTACCCGGCTTTGGACGGCAAAGTATTTAAAGACATTTAAATTGCATTTATAAAAAAAAATGTTGGGTATAAAATTGTTGAAGAGATAGTTTTTTTCCGATTTGCCACGGCCCTAATGGGCGTAGATATATATTCTTTATCTTTTTTCTAGGGGTGGTTGGTACAAATTATATTTGAGGTTTCAAGCCTCTGGCTCTAACAGCATCGAAAATATTGGAGGATTTATGTAAAGCACCATATAGACTTGCCCGATTTGCCACGCCCCTAGTAGGCATGGATATATAACTTTTTGATCTATATGAAGGGGAGGTCAAAATTATATTACTCTCCAAATTTGGATGCTCTAGCTTGAAAACTGTAGAAGATATAGCTTTACCCGATTTGCCACTCCCCCAAAAGGCGTATATATATACTACATATTTTTGTATGAAGGTGCGATTCCCAAATATATATTCCAAAAATCAAGTTTTAGACATCACTAAAACATTTCTTAAAACCGATCTGTCTAATGGGAGCTATAGTATATAGTCATCCGATCCGGATGATTCCGAGATATACAATGCCTGACGCAGATTGGAACCTATGTAAAAAATATTTTTTTACTAATCATATAGAGGATTCTTCTTCTTCTTTAATCAATCATTCGAATCAATCAATCGTCAATCGTCAGTCAGAACAAGCAGTTATATATCAATAGAGTCTTATACGTGTAGTTCACTTACATCCTCATTGTATTGATCGTGTGTGGAGCAATCGAGCGTATTCCACGTATTGTTGCAGCTCATCCAAGGCAACACCTCGCGCAGCGAATTGACTGCATAGACAAATGGCACAGCTGCATTGATGCTATAGTACGTAAGTGTGCCCAGATTCAGCAATAAAATGGAATAACCAATGCCTGAAGTTAGATTCCTAGTAAGTCGAACATATATATAGAAACTCTATGGGATATGTTACCTACCCTTAAATATGGGCGACACACGAAAAGCTGAAATGGCGCCCGATGTGGAAAACTGTCCCAAAAAGGTTTGTATAAGAAATATGGGCAGTGAATAAAAACAAACTGACAGCAGATAGGCGCTTAGATAATATTCTGAAATATATAGAAAAACAATACAGTTAGAATTAATGTGAATTATTACTATATTCAATTAAAATGCATATCAAAAGTAAACAAAGATGAGTCAGAGTAGGCACAAGCCAAAGTTTTAGATTAAATGCAGAGCGCAGACTTAAATATTATTACTCATACGCCCTGTTTCACGTAGAAAAAAATCTGTTTTTAGAAGCACAACAATTGTTACACAGAAAATAACAATATTATACCAATATTATATTATATATATATATATATACTAATATACTTATGACATTTTCAATTGTAATTTTATAGGAATTTAACTGAAGCACAATCACATATTAATCATACGCCCTGTTGTGCACACAATTTTAAAAGAATTTTTTAATGAGCAGAATTATTTTCATTTGCATTTAAGTGTTAAATAATAATAAATGTAAGTTCCGGCACTTCATTTAATTTACTAGCTGCTAAGCTGCTAATAAAACTTTTGTATTATTATTTAATATGCTTGTGTCCAATTTGAGAAATTATTATTAATTGAATAGGGTATTCAGACAGATGAGTTAAATTGCAATTGAATTACTTTATAAAATAAATGTGAAGCTTTTCATAAACCCAAAATAATTCAAATTAATGTCTAAAGTCTTCGAAGCGCATAATATTTTCAATCCGTTTTATTAATGGCATATTTTTATATTTACTACCAGATTAAATGTACAATAATAAGCGCGAAACTTTAATTAAATTGCTTGAGCTTTACATTTTTGCATAGCCTCTACTGATAACCTCTTCATAAATTTAATTGAATTCCGTTGATAAGCATATAATGAGAACAAACTGTCATTAAACTGACACCGCAAACGTGAAGGCCAGCATAATAATAGACTAATTGAACTGTTATTCAAAAGTGAAAGACTGAATGTGTAATGCGATCTGTACTTACTCCAACCGCCGAACAACAGACCCCAGACAGAGGCGTCCGAGAAGACCATTGTGCTGAAGGCGTAACTTGAGCTGGCAAAGTAGAAGTCCGCCGATTTGGCCCAACGACCGCGCAGATTGTCGGGTCGAAAGGGTCGCTCCATGGTATCATAGGAGCTCGTGTTCCGTATGGCCAGACTGTGCACTTGGCGGGCGCGAAAAACGCGACGCGTCGGAGATGGAGCACTTGCACTGCCGTTCCCATTCCCATTTGAATTCCCACTCGCATTTCCATTTCCATTCTCAACGGCTGCATTGTCACAATCGGCCAGCAGCATGCAGTGGTTCAGCTGCTGCATGGCATCGCCGCAGATGCCCTTCATGCTGCTCTCAAGCTAATCAGGCACCTTGGCAGCGGCTACGTCATTGGCAATTGGTAATTGGCAATTTGATTTGTTTCTCTGGCCTATTTTAGTTGGAGTGCGGGCACTAGAGAAAACGTTTCAATTGCACTTGATTCTTGGTCGCACGTAACTTAATGTTTCTTGTGTTTCAAGTTCATTTCGTTTCGTCGCTGCAAAACAAAAATGCACAAACCACTTTTTTTTGACCCACTTAACGGCCTTTTGGGTCAGCAATAATTCGTACTCTGCCCGGCAATAAATTCTCTTATGAGATTTTCAAAGTTCCTCAAAAGTATCTTAATAAGCGTTTACTGCTGCTTCCAGCTGATTTAATGAAGCTCGTTTATTTTTGTAGCCCCCACCCCGCCTCTCGCGATAATCTCACTCGTAATTTCCAAGCACTGTGAACACCCAACCGATTGCGATGCTCGAAGGCAAATGATGCGATTTGTAGTTGCGGTTCCTCCTGCCGCCACTAAGTAAAGCTAAATAATTCGAATGAAAAAAAAATGGATTTAATTAAATATAAGCATGTATGTATATATGTGAGTGAATGTAAGCAAGTGTGCGTAGACAATGGACACAGTGTGCCAAAGTACACAGAACACAAATGAACTGTGAAGATAACATTATTTAATACGCCATTTCAATTAAATTTTCTAATCAATTAAAAATATTGTTTTGGTCAAAATAAAAACAACCAACAGTAAATAAAAATCCATCGAAATAGTATTGCGACCACTGTGCAAAGACATTACTAGACCTTTTGTTGTTGCATTCGCATTCAGTGTTTCCCCATCAATGCTTCTGTGTTTGTATGAGTAATAGTGACAAAAACTCAGCTACGCAGCTTTAATGCATAAGTGCACACACACACACACACACACTCGTACATATATGTACATGAGTGTGCACAATGTACGTAAATATACTACGGAATCTTATTCATTCTACTTTGTTGTATCAACAAAGGGGGAAAAATGTGTTGAAAGGAAAAACAGAAAAAACTGCAAATCAATTTAGAAACAAAACTAATAGCGCGTATTTCAATAATCTGATGGCAATCACGGGGGCAATGGACGCCAGCGGGCAGAGCGCCAGCTGATGATAGCTGCGCTATTCAGCTGCACTCTGCACTCTCCCTCTCTCGTTTGCGCTCTACACTTGACATTCGCTATGCGAGCGAATGAAATGGATAGCGGCAAGTGACCGCACGTTACGCTCAGCTGAAATGCTTTTTTCAACAAGTTAAATTTGCAACAACAAACAGCAGGCAAATGAGCCAGAGTGGGAGAGCGTTAAGTGGGCAAGCAATGTGTGTAATGCGTTGTGTTGTATGCAAAAGCGAGAGAGAGAAGGAGATGGGGAGAGATAGCAAATTTTGTTATTGTTTGTTTTTATTTTGGTGGTTGTTTTTGGATCGCTCGCTCGCTCGTTCACATATCAGCTGTTTTTTGTTTTGAATAGCACTAAAGCATGTATGCTTGTGGGAGGTTGGGGGGTTTGTGGTTGTAGAGGGAGCTACACACACGATGACGTCAATTAGCATAGAAATGATTGAATACTTAATTTTATTGAACAAACTGAAAATTGTATTTGCGCAAACACAAATCGTGAACATGTGCAAATTGGCCAAATCAAATGCAAATTTTGTTTTTATTATAAACAAACAAAAAAAAGAGATTTCGCAAATGCGCAGACAACAAAGAAATAATGGCCAAGAATGTGAGCAAATATGTGCTCAAGTGTGTATAAATATAATATATGTATATATATTTTGCAGCAAGAACCAACAAGCGCCAGTAGCAGCAGCACCAAGTTTGCCAAGTCTTAGAATATTAAGATTATCATAATATTTGCTCCCGGCCAACATTATCAACGCCCAATGCAATCGCCTCTAATCAAGTCTTACACTTTCACACACAACAACAATCTCACACGTCACTGTGATTGCATTTGCTGCCCGGCGACAATTTGCAAAGTACGCGATTCACGTTCCCGTTCATGTCCATCAGAGGCGTGAATCTGCCAAATCGATTGACGTTCCCAATTGACGCCGTTTCCCGACTTTCGTTTGCGACAAGCGTTGCCAGCGCGTCTTTGCCGACGACTAACGGTCGGGCGAATTGCCAGGCCAGGCCAGGCCAGAGCCAGCCCGATTTGGCCCAACAGCCAGAGAGTCGCCGTCTAACGAATCCAAATACCGAATCCGAATCCAACTCCGAGTCATTTCACCAGCCACGAACACTGGTTGCTCTTATCTCTATCGATGTCAGTTGCTTGTTTTTTGCTTTTCGCCATTTATGCGATTTTTGCTCTTTCCCACAGAGACTTTTTTTGTGGGAATTCACAGTGAAAGAGCGTGAAATGTTTGCTATGAATACTCTACATAGTAGATAGAAAAAAAAATATTTAATAATATGAAAAACTCTGTTTAATATGTAAGAAAAATGAATTAAGTTAGATTTTCTTAAACAAAATTGAACAAATGTATAGATGAGAAGTTTACGGATATTAAAAAGCTTAATTTTCTCTAGACTACAAAATAATAAAAATAAAAACAATAAAATAAAAAAAATAATAAAAATAAAAAATATAAAAAAGAAATCTTAATATTGCTTACTTAATAAACAATATTTTTCAATCAAGTATACGAACCGTAAGCCAAACAGAATTTTCATTAATGTTTTAGCTAATTATTGATCATTATTTTACTATAGATTATAATTAAATTCAATTCCGTCCACACTTGAACAAACTCTGGCTCAAATATGAACTCGCTCGAACTGAAAATAAATTATTGCCACCTGCATTAAACTGCAACAACAAAGTTTATACGAGAATTAATTTACTCCACATTTGAACTGCAGTTCACTTAGCTAGAAAAAAGGCCGTAGGAAATTTTCTAACCATTTTCAGGCATTCTCCCCAATATGGTGAGATGCCGTTTTGCTGCTGCTGACGATCGCATTTGCCACACTCGATGATTGTGCCAACAACACGATTGACTCTTGGCCGGGGGGCGAGTGCAATAAATCAATGCAGTGGCGCATTTTTCAATCGGGAACCACCGCCTTCGCCGCCCCGCCCCAAACACAGCCAGTCAACAGCAGCAGAATGCGGCAACAACAGCGAAAACAAACGCGAAACTTTGTACACCCAGCCAGCTATACATATATATTTATATATACAATATACATATATACTATTCGAGCTGCGGATCTACTTTCAGGCAAATCACGCGTCAGTCACAAGAGCGTCGAGTGTTCACAGCAAACAGTTCAAATTAAATGTAGTTACTTGTTCTGGCAAGGGGCATGTGGATAGAGAAAGTGCGGCGGGGAGGCACTGTAGTTGCAATTACAGTGGGTACTGCGAGTAAACAACACGCCCATGTACATAAAACGGTACGCAAGCGCATGAACTTGCCAGTTAGCTTGGCTATAACTGTGATTTACCATAGGTATACCTGAATATTAAGACCCTGATTTTTATCAGCAAATTTAATTTACTTTGCTGAAGAACTTATTCTGTCACTTTCTCATTCTTCTCTTCTTGATTATCAAATCTTGGGCAACTTATAAAAGTTTAATCCAGAATTTGGTCTTTTAATTAATTTGTGTTTCTTAAGATATTTCCTTAATTTGTTCTACACGTTTTTTAATTACTTCATTCACTGCTAAATGAGACAAATTTTAAACTGGGATAATTCATAAGCGCAATTAAAGTCGAGACCTTTGGCTAAGCAGCTTACTAACTAAATTGAATGACTATACGAATTACTAGACTAGGTCGAACCTCTAATCACTAGTTCGGTAGTTAACAATCGTTTTCTATAAACCTTGAACAACTTTGTAGGTATTATAGATCACTGAATCATTGAATCAGTTAGAAACTCTAATAAAAATTATATTTTTTATGCATTCAATAAAAATAATTTATAATGTTTCGATTTCAAGCCATAAAAGAGTTGAAATTTTAAGAGAGATATAAAAGGTGGCTTAGCCAACTACTTAGATCAAAGATTAAGTGCAAGAATTTGAATTTTTTAATGCTTATTGATAGTACTGTTCCCCTCGAGTAAAACAAATTATTTATTTGAAGATCGGACTTCTTTTAGCCAAGCTACAGTCATGAAAAGGTCAAAGCTCTTGATATCAGTATCGATCCAGTTCTTGTTTTTTTTTTAAAAACTTGTAAAACTGCTCGTATCTTAAATATTGTGGAACGTGAATCTAAAGAAGAGATCTTTAAATATTCGAAAAGTCCTGGTTCTTTAAAATCGACAGCCATTAACCCAAGTTACAGCAAATTGAAATTCAACAAGTGGGTGTTTTCTGGCTGGATCCCATTTTTGGCAAAAATTTTGCTTTTCTTAAAATTTGGAAAGATTTTAGAATTTAAAATGTTGCATGCCCATCGACAGAACTAATCCGTACGAGTAAAAAATATGATCAAACTTCATTTAGCCAAGCATGGATAGGTCAACCCAGGTCGACCCAGTTTTTTAAAAATAATACTAGAACTGTTCATAACTTATAGATTCTCGAATATAGATAAAAAGGGGGAACCAAAAAAAAGTATTGTTTTTAACGTCAAATTATATAAGTAATATGTATATAAAATAATTGCTCGGCGTTATTTGTGTTTGAAATCACAAATAGCCGATTACTAACCCGTTTTTAAAAAAAACTTCTGTGTTACTTAAATCATCAACTGAATTTAAAGTTAATAGTCGATGTTTTTAACTTTTTTTCATAGATTTATTGTCTAGATAGAAAGTAATTTTATGGTGTTTGTTACGAAAATGGCTTTTGAATAAATACAGCGAGAGATAGTTGCGAGTGCGTCGAAAAGGAAAATTTAGATGGCTGGTGCGAGTACCCTGTTTATAAGCAAACATATTTACAACATTTATGATTAACATATTCAAGTCCATTACAAGTTCCAGGCAGTTCCATAGGCAGGTCGATAGCAAGTATCCCCAAATTCTCTAATGTCACTTAGATTGTGCCGGGAGCGGGAGCAGCATTGATCGAGGCCACCGACTGAATGTGACCGGCCAGGGGAGCAGTGTGAACGGCACCGCGGGTCTGAGCGGTATAGACACCCTCATGGGCAGCGGGAGCGACAACCACGGCAGGTGCATGGGCAGCCACCACGGCGGGACCGTGGGCAGCCACCACGGCGCCGCCGTGGGCAGCCAGCACAGGGCCACCAATCAAAGCGGGTCCTGCTGGTGGCCAGGAGCCCACGGAGACAGCGGCGGGCCAGTGGGCAGCATGAACGCCCCAAGGAGCGGCCAGCACGGGATTGGAAACGGCCGTATAGGAGAGTCCATGACCAGCCAGCTGAGAGATCAACGGAATCACCGAGGACTGCACGCCCATGGACAGGGCCAGGGTGAAGACGACAGCGATGGCGAACTGCAGGCGGAAATATATGCTAGGTGAACGAACCCAGGATTGGATTGGGATCCTGATAATACTCACTTTCATTTTGCTAATTGTTTGTTTGCTTTGTTGCGCTCGGATTGAACTCTTGTTCTGAACTGATCTCTTGGCAGAACCTGTGGCCAGTTTTATAGCAAGCAAAAACCAGACCCCAGCCACAACAATGGTCAGCAAAAGTTCAGCCAAGTGAGAGTTCAACAACAACTCAGCTCCACATATATATATATATATATATGTATATATATAGTATATATATCTTTTGCATACATGTGATTACAGCTAATGACATGCCACATGCAGGCGTTCACATGTTCCACACTCAAGACTCTATCGAGTCTGATCGATCATACCCAAACGATCTGAGCCATGTTCATAAATGCACTTCAGTTAAGCGAGACCCAACCCACTTTTCAGTTGCAGTTCCGGATAGTCTATTTTCCCTGCGTCAACATTTATTTATTATAATTTTTTTTTCTTATTTATAATTACTTAATTGTTATTGTATATTATTAGCATATAATGTGACTTGCTTGTGGTCCAATTATGGTTCGTTTCATATCCTGATTTGGGCATGGCAGTATACCTAATTGACTTACAAGCCAAATGTTAACAGATAATATCTTTATAATAATAAAATGTTAGTAATTATAAAGTCAAGATACCCTATAAAACAAAGTAATGGATCATTTAAGTCTTATTCAAGGAAACATGAATTTTTAAGATACAAAATAATAATTTCTAATATTTTTTTTAAGTAATTATATAAACGAAAATTTTTCTCTTCATATTTTAAATCAAAATATAATTTCTCTTGTTTATATTTTTAAAGTTTAAAAACAAGAGAAATTATATTTTGATTTAAAATTTGAAGAGAAAAATTTTCGTTTATATAATTACTTAAAAAAAATATTAGAAATTATACCCTAGACAAATTTACATTAAAATTATTTAATATTAAAATTTAAATACATTTTTCAAAGATAAAAAGTTTAAAAATAAACAAAACGCAGTTAAATGATATTTTTATATGAATCATATAGAAGTAAAAGTATATATATACACATATTTTTAAGTACTTAGAGAGTAAGGATCTCCAATACAATAAAACAAACTAATAAATAATCTTAATCCATATAGTTCAATAAAAAATAATTTTATTATTTAATTTATTATATTAATTAATTAATTATTTTATTTTATTTAACAATAAATAAAAAGGTGTGAAATGATAGAATGACTAAAAAGTTAAGTGAAAAAATTTTTTTCAATAAAGTTAAAAGATTATTAAAGATTAACTGAAAAAAATTTAAAATTTTTTTCTGCTTTAAAATTTGTCGAGATTTAAAAAGGCTTTGACAGTTTAAAGTCTTGAAATAGTTTTTGCGTTGAATTTAATTATTACACCTAAAACTATTCAAATTAAAACAGAGTCTAGAACTATGAAGGAATATTAGTACTGACCATTGTAGAAGTCAAGATTTCGAATTATAATTTTAAAACCTATCCAATTACAGTCTCGAGTTTGCTTTTATTTCTAGAACCAAGTGTTCTATGCTTTTTCAGCTCTTTGCTTTTCTTTCCTTACTTTTAATTATGCCGCCCTAGATAGCATAATGGAGCGTATTTAAATGGACTTTACATAACACTCCAGAGCACTCCCTTGAATTTTTTTTCGAATTGGACGTGTGGGTGTTATAGACAGGCAAAGACTTACAGCCGGATTCCAATGCATCCGCCCACGCTAGACAGCCACTAGGTGAAACAATTAAATCGCATAGCTAAAAAAAGAAAAAGAAACTATTCAATTATGCAAATGGAAAACAATTCGATTTGGAACCTTGCGAATTGCAGCCACATTGCGAACCAGTTTGCAAGGCGGCAAATCCCAAACGAAAAACCCAAACACACAAAAACAAACAAAACCAAATAAACCAGTCAGGTGTCGTTGCGCTAAAGGCCTTTTCTTTAAGCCAGCTTTTAAAGATTGGCTTACAAATCAAACGAAATTATTAGCCAACGCCAAACAAATTGTAACCGCAAGAGTTCAAGTTGATATTCTTGTGCTGATAAGCTGTAATTAGCTGCTGCCATAATTTATAGTTCTATATAGTAGTAACTACTGCCACACACAGACATCTATCAGTTACTATTATAGTTCGACGTGGTCTCGCCCATGCTCAGGTGCTGGCTGTTACCATTACTGGGCTGCAATTACCTCTAAGCGTATGCATAATTAAGCATACGCCCTGTGGTCGCAATTGAAATTGCGATCAATTAGTTCGGCTCAAATGTACATTGGCCCCGTCGAAGCTATAAAAAAACATCCAAATATATTAACTAGCATTAACTGTTAAGTATACACTCGTTCAAAACACTTAAACATAGACACAAAGACATATTTGATCTAGACATTCTTTAGCGTTATCCAATCAATTAAGCAATCTGTAATTTTTTCAAGGTTGCATCGATGTGCACTAAGCCCAAGGTCATTTTATATAGCAGTGTTTATTAATTTGATTATTAATTTAGATACATGGCTTAGCTATTTTAATGAACCCCTTTCGCTTTACTTAGTCACATTTTAATTGTTTCTACTGAGCGGGTGCTGCAAAGAGGTTGGGCTGTCATTGAGCCCTGGGGAATGTGGCGCAGCCAACTTAATAAGCACTCTTTGAAGCAGCCAACTTAATAAGCAACCAACTTAGTGCAGCCAACTTAACAGGGCAGAGTTTGAGAACAGGAATTTGTTCAAAGAAAGACTTACTTATTAAAAAAAAATGATATGATCCATTAAAAAAATTATTTCGTAGTTTTCTCTGTGGTTTCCTTAGTACAGCCAACTTAACAGGGCAGAGTTTCCTATAAAAAAACATTAGATCCATTAAAAAAAACTTATTTCATAGTTTTCACTATGGTTTCCTTGTCTTTTATGATTAAGTAAACTCAATGCCTTAGCTCTTTAGCTCCTGGGCTATTTTAATAAAAGCTCTTTACTTTTATAGGTAACTAATAATTATGAAAAATATTTTAAAAAAAAAAAAGCAGAACTTAATTAAAATAGAATTCCTAGTAAAGGATACTATTTGTAACAGTTTGATAAAGCATATTTGCAAATATTTCCTGCTATTAATTTACAGTAGAATATTAATGAAAATTCTGTGAAATCTTATTATTTTATATTATATTACAGATATAGAGTTCTTGTTTCCAATATTTTGTTGTTTTGGATTTCACGTTCTGAAATTTTAATTCCTTAAAAATATTATACGAAATAAAATGCATAAAATGTTCGCATAAATAAAAACGCTGAATGAGTTTATTTAAAACATTTTCGTCAATCTTACAATTGTTGCAAATTCCTTAAGTATGTTTATATGTATGTATGTATATATATACACCGAATATGTACAGATTTCTAGTGTTGCATGTACACAGCTGGGGAGATATATAGAAAAGAATAGAATAGAGGAATCGAGTGTGATAGATAGAAAGTATATTGTTGCAAAGATAGAAAGATTGATAGATAGATGGAGAAGAGGAAATAGTCGGATAAGCTGGTGGTTCGTAAAGTTCTCAAGTAATAAGAAATTAACATGCTGTTATTTGTTGGTTGTAGTTGTTGTAATTGTTGTTTGTTGCTGTTGTTGGACTTATTTGCTGAACACAGAACTAACTCAAATGTGCGCGTGAGTGAGTGTGTTTCGGTGTGAACCAGTTCGAGAACCAAAGATTCTCGGGCTCGCAAACGGGACTAAGAGCGGTGTGCTTAAAAAATAGTGGGTGGTTGTGTGGTTGTTGTTGTTGTTGTGGTGGTGGTGGTAGAGTATCCGAGTAGAGAGTCGTTGAAATCGTGAAAAGAAGTGGATAGCGTAGAGTGAGAGAGAGACAACAACTGGTCTCGCCTGTGTTGCACGGTTGATCCCCGACTGTTGTCCTGCCCCGCCTGCCGCTCACTTCATTTGGCATTCATAATGGTGGTGGTGTTTTTTTTTTGGCATCATTTACAGAGTACCGGGAGCAGGTGCCACATTCACGGAGGTGGCCGAGTTGATGTGACCGGCAAGGGGGGCGGTGTGGATGGCACCACGAGTCTTGGCCACATAGACACCCTCATGGCCATGGGCACCAGCGGCATGGGGACCCTGAGCCAGGGCAATGCCGGGAACACCACCGTGCCAGCCGGGAGCGGACAGACCCCAAGGAGCGCTGGCGTGAACGGCAACAGCAGCGGGTGCTCCCCAGCCGTTGTTCCAGGCACCGTTGTTCCAGGCACCGTTGTTCCAGCCGCCATTCCAGGCACCGTTCCAGGCACCATTCCAGGCACCGCCCCACAGACCGGGACCGCCATGGGACACCGAGTTCACATAGGAGACACCGGGCGCAATCGCGGCCCACGAAGCCTGGGCACCGGCAACGGCGCACACGAACATGACTACGGCAACGGCGAACTGTAAGTAGAAAGAGAGAGAGAGAGAGCGAGAGATGCCCAGGATTAGCTTAGAACTCGGAGATTAGCCAAATCTCATACCTTCATGTTGTTGTTGTTGAGGGGTTTTTGAAGAAGTTGAAGGAGTAGAAGGAAGACTTGTTGAATGCTCAGCGAACGAGTTGATTCTGATTTCGACTACCAAATTGTGGTAACTTTTATACTAAAAAATTGGCGCGGACTTCGCACAGCAAATGCATTTCCAGCAGCAGCCGCTGCAGCAGCATACAAAACAAAATAAAACAAAACAAAACATAAAAAAAACCTGCCGCACACAAAAGCAAAAGCAACAACAAATGCACTCAAGCAAATATATATCAAATTCGAATAAACACACAAAAACTAGACTCAAAACAACGACGACGACGCCCAAGCCAAAGGCTGGCGCACAGGCCAATGGCTGAGAGGCTCAGCTGGCGTCGCTGTCGCAGAATTGGAGCAGATCTGGCTAAGTGCTCTGCCTGTGTAGCTGGCTAAGCCTTTCACTGCCCAGCTGCGCAGTCGACGTCGTTGACGTCGGCGTCAAATCGTCCGGCTGCGATCTGCTGGGTGGTGTCGGCGTCTCTCTATGGAGCATCTAGTGGTGGGTCAGGCGTGTGCGGGCGGGGCCGCATTGTTGCGCAAATTGCAATAAGCAAGAATTTAGAGCCGAAGGAAACATACAAGCACATGTACAAACACACACACACACACACACTCGCACACTGAAAACTATCGGCCATAGCAATCGAAAACACGAAAATTGCAACAACAGCAACAACAACAAACCAAATTATATTGATAAAGCCACAAACACATTTAAAAGCCATAAGCTAAGGCTTGGGGCTATGCGCACCCGCAACCCGCAACCCTCACCCTCTGCTGCCCATGCGCCGCAACATTGTTTACTTGGGTGCTGGCAGCAATTGTATACAAAACATAGTTATAAGCTGTTGTTATTGTGATTGTCAGAATATTTTTAATTATATATCACTTGGCCACAAACACACAAAGTCACATAAAAAGCTGCAAATAGTCGCGTGCCTGCACTGCAAGAAAACGTTACAAAAAAATGAAGGACGCCATTTAAAAAAGTGCGTGCTAATGACGTCACAAGGAGCACTGTAAAGATAGCAGAGCGATAGTCCGATAACTTTCGACTGTTAAGCTCGATATGCTGCACAGTACATCCCCACTTTTTTCCCTCTGCCTGCTTCACAAACTTAATTGCTTTTAAATTGAATTTTTATTTATATATTTTAATTTACTTAAATGAAATGCAATTTTTCTCAGTGCTGTGCACAATTGCATTTCGCTGACTCCAAAGTAGGAAGGCATGTGCGCGGGCAACGCCCAAAAATAAATATAATCAAACGCTGTCCGCATTGGCGCAAACAATAAAAATGCAAAAATAGCAAATCAAATTGCTGAACTACTTTTGCCATATTTGGACGCGGGCGAAGCTTACGTTCTGCCAAATGGTCCAAACATTCAACTTGAAATTGACATAAGATGCAAATCACATTCAACACGGACTTCGCCTCTTTAACGAGCAGCAGGTCAAAGAGTCAGAGTCAAAGACAATTTTAAGCACCATGTTAATACACGACCAGAACCATTTAGAGACAGCTGCACGGTTTCGACAGGTAAAAAATGAAAATAAAAACCCATATTAATCACTTTTTATGTGATTATCCAGAGGGCCGTAACGGTGCAATTGGAATGCAATCAGCTTGCACTATTAAAGCAAATACCATGACAACTTTAATATTCATAACCCGAGCAAATTAAAGCACAATTTATTTTTTATGATTTAAGCTGTTTAAATGGTAATCAAAAGCTAGCTGTTTTTTTTTTATTCAGAAGCAAATGATGCAATTTGTGGGCGTATTTTCAAATTCAAGCCTATCACGGAAGATCTATAAAGGTTTGGTGTACTACTTTGCCCTATGCATGATCCATTAGGTCCATTGTTTCGTGGCCTAATTGTATTTTGCAAAATTGGTGGGTGGAGATTTAAAGCGTTTTGCTAATAACTATCTTGTCTGCATTGTAATGATCGGTCAGTTATCGCCACAAAATCGGCTAATTGGCGCTGGCTTTATTCACGAAACTTGTAAAGCAAGCGGCTAGCGTGAACGATTATGCAAATTTGGCAGCAATTTTTTTCGTACATGGATTGCAGGTCTTGTTCTTGTACCTGGGCATGCCCAAAAACAAATTGATTTTGAAATTTAAAATAATCGACTTTTAGCTATTTTAAATATTTTATAATAATATATTTATCTATAATGCAAAATACTTCTTTTTCAATTGCTATCGATCATTTTTATCTAACAAAGTTTTGCTGTACTTATATATATTTATCCATTTCGCATTCTTTTCCTAAAAAAACAATTAATATTTTAAATTACTTTTGGGTCAATTCAATCCTTTACTATTTTAATTATTATCGTTGTCAAGCTTTTCTGCTCCATTTATTTCGAATTGCCATCACTAGGATCTCAGCAATTTTTTTTATTCAATTGCTATCGATATCTCTTGTCAAACTTTTTCTTGTTTCGCTCCAAGCATTCCGATTTGTACATAACATATTGCTTGCCTTGCCTAGGCCTACAGCTGGACTTTATACATATATTGTTATTTAACTATCTCTTCAAATATTTAATAATTAATCATCAAATACTCATGGTTATTGTTAAAATTCATACTAATCATTCATAATATTTTATAATATATTTATGCCTAATCCCAAGTACTTTTCGGTTTAAGCTATTATCGAAATTTGCTGTCAAACTTTTAGCTGCAATCGCATTTCGCTTTTCCTTTACTCTTTTTACTCTTTATCATATTTTATAATATATTTATGCATAATCCCAAGTACTTTTAAATTTTAGCTATTATCGAAATTTGTTGTCAAACTTTTGGCTGCAATCGCATTTCGATTTCCCTTCACTAGGCCCTTTACTCAATTGTTATCGATGATTACTGTCAAACTTTTTTGTTTCACACCAAGCATTCCTATTAGCCTTGACTCAGCTGTCAGCTTCCTTTAGCGTCACTTCACACAAAAATCTGCTTTCAAACGTGCTTCAACGCAATAAAATTTTGATTTTCCAACTTTTCTAGAGTTTTTTACGCTTTTACAGCATTTACATACAATATGGCTAGTCTAATGGCCAAGGCTACAGCACTTGCTAACTGTAAGTAATCGTATATAAATTTATATATTCTTATTTATGTAAATTCTCATCAAATTGTAGCATTGAAGGCTCAGGCTCGTCCCATGTTTGATGAATTCATGCGCTATGCCAAGGTGGAGCTGGCACCGCCAACTCCTGCAGATTTTGCACATCTGCGCAAGACAGCAGAGGCCGCCAAGAAGGATATGAAAGGATCAGGCAGCCGTTTTGGCAAGATCACCGTCTGTGAGGCCTGGCTTAATACTTTGGTGACCTTCGAGGTGATCGGCTGGTTCTTCATTGGCGAGGTCATTGGACGTCGTCACTTTGTGGGCTACAAAGTCTAAATAAGATGGAGACCAGATGTCATCGTGTTCTTAACGTTTCGTTATATATTTCCATGTTCCCAAGCATTAAATAAAGCTGCAGCATTCACGGATCATAAGTTCTTAACATTTATTACAACAAAGGCCACACCTCGCATTCCGCTATGCAAATCTCAGCTGAGGTGGCATTGATCTTGGACACGGCTGCTCACAATGCTACGTGACGTGCAGCCAGGAGGCGTTCAAGCATCGAGGCGCTAGACCAGCTGCTCTGGCATAAATCAGTCTGACACCAGCGCAATTGCATAATTCCAAACAATGCACATGTCTCTCTACAACAACAATCACACTTAATGCTTGGCCCAATTTTTATGGCATTTCGTATGCCCCCCTACCCCCGTTGGCAAGTGCTGCTTGACGCAATCTCGAGGCTCGATTGCATCATATGACCAAAGTCCTTATCAACAAAAATATTTCTGTTTTCTAACAGAGCAACGCCCACTAGGTGGAACGAGCTGCAGATAAATGCGAATTCCGCATTAAAATCGCATAAACTAATTATGGCCCCGCCGACGGGGCTCTGGGGTTTGGGGTCTGGCCTGCACAACAATGCTCTAGCCACGCTTCAATTCAATTTGGGAACCTGATCAACAGTTTTTTGGTTTTTTCTGTTTTTTTTTGGCCTGCAACACATTTGGCAACTGGGCAACATTTGCTGGCTGGTTGGCTGCAAACGCCTTCTACACCCACGCCCCCTAGACACCTAAACTAACCATGCTCATTATTGCATTTAGATTTTGTTTTTTGTTGTCATACTCTACTTATGCGAAATGGTTAATCAAAGTATATTTGTGCATTTATAATATATGTACGGGGACTTACAGAGAAACAGTTTTTTCAGTTTCAACTGACTTTTTTTAGTATTCAGTATATTCTTTTTTTCCTGATCATGAAAAATATATATATAAAACGGGTTTTCACATTAAGATTCCTGAAATAAATTTATATTTTAAATAAGACATGAGATCTAGGACTAAAGTAAATTCATAAAATATGCTTTTGCTGTATTTAATTTAAATTAGAATCAAAATATGATCAAATTTGATATATGTTTAAAAAAAAAGACAGAAAAACAAAATTCAGTGGCTTTATATAATAGAGTAGCAAAAATATGAAATAATATAATAATATAATATAATATAATAATATAAAATATGATTTGTAGTTCCTATCTCTGTATATAGAGAAACTAAAATTATTAAAAAATATTTTCTAAATATAAAATATATATATATGTAAATATTTGATTTTTGAGTGCACTTGCTTTAAAGGTTGCAAAACTTACTTGAACCACACCAATCTGGAATTTATATTATAAATTAAAACTGAACTCATTCTCAACCAAACATCTCTACAACCCTTTTTTAATCTGAAATTTCTACATTATATCTCTATAAAAATATAAATATATATATATATATTCTCAAACTAATTTAAAGAAATCAAATTTTTTATTTGAAACCTAGGCTCAAGTCTTGGAATTGTTTTAAACAGAAAGCAGAACCTTAAAGAATTTTTCAGATTTCGTAGTCACAACTTAAAATTAGATAGTTGTGAATTATTATAAATTGTGAATTGGAAGGCTTTTTTAAAAATCTTTTTAAGGAATTAAAAAACACTTAAATCAAATAGAATTTTTTAGGATTGAAGCTAATTTTTTAATTATTATTACTTTGTTATTTATATCGTATATGTATATTATAGTATATTATTTTTTATTTTTTTTTTCAACTTGAAATTTATTTACTTTCAGACAATAATATAAGTTGACAATAATACAATGTAAGGATAGCGCTAGGTCGCATATACTCAAAAAATCTTTTTTATATTATTTTTATTGTTTACAAATAATTGAATTAAAGTAACATTCGACTTGATTAATGGAATTCAAGTGGGTGGCCTCCGATAACTGCAAAACTACGAGCCTATTGCATCAATGGCAATTCAGTTAGACTTACAAATAAATATATATATAAATAAACTTATATATATATATATATTGATTTAGTTTGATTTGTTGTTAAGCACTATACAATCAATCTGTTGCCGTGTAATTAATCCAATTACAATTGTGATAGTAAGCAGAGTTAATGGCCATTAAGTTAACGCCATAATTAACCACTTTGGTAGGCAAACCCACTCGACAACTGTCACAGCTGAGCAGAGAGTACTACGAGTCTTATGGGTGAGTATTATTTATTTAACACGTTCTACGGTTACTTTTGAATGCTTATGACATGCCTCCGCCTTGAAAGTTGAAGTGTTCATGCTTCAACAACCACAAACTACGATTCAGGGGATGCCAATTGCCAATTGCCAATTCACTTGATAAGACTAACCGAAGCGAGGGGAATCTGAAAAATGTATGTGATTTGCAAACACAACTAGTTTTCAGCATAAGAATTTAGGAATTTAGACAAGTGGATTAGAATTATTATTATATTATTATTAATATAGCTTAACTTATGACTAGGAAACTTTTTGAGACATAAACTAAAGTAAACCAAGTCATTTAAACTTATATCTTCAAAGACTGATTCCTCATCAACCTTTAGTTATCTATAGTTTTACTTTACAGAAACCAGTATAGCTACATATATAAAAACCCAATTTCAATGGACTCAAGGTATAAAATGTATTTAAGTATACAACAAATGACAAATTACAATTAAAATTAAATTTAAATATAAAAAATCTAATTAGATGGAATATCCATATATACCTATACTAATTGCTTTTAAAGCTAATTATTCATTTATCTATTTTATATTTGAATAATTAGTATAGTAAAATTCCTAACAAGGTTTAATCTACAAATAGTATTTTTGCAATAAAATTTTAGTGCACAATTTTTAAAATTAGATTGAATATTTGACTTTCACTAAATTCTTTAAAGATTGGTTGCCCACTAAGCAAACCACACCTCAAATACAATTGAAACCAATATTAGCTTAAATTTTAAGTTTTGGTGTTATTTAGTTTAAGGAGTTATCTACTATATAACTTAAGTATTGAAACTGATAGAATTATTTATTTTTTAAAATTATTGTAATTATTATTGTTATATTATTTATTTTATTCCTATTATTATGATTAATAATATAAATACTATCACAATTTTTTTTATTAAGAAGAATATTTATAAAAATATATACTGAAATCGGCATATATTTGTTATATTATTATTATTTATATGATTATTTTTAATTTTAAAAAAAGCCCATACTTATAATGGACCACGAAAAAAAATTGAAAGAACCAATATATATACTTTTATCCAATCTCTGCATTTCAGTTATAATTTATAAATTTCTCTATTTTTACGTTATTTTTAAATGATAACCATTATCTTAAAGTTTTTTTATTATCAAAAATAATTATTGTCTAAGTTGTATAAATATTCAAAAACAATCAAGGAAAAAAAATAAAAAATGAAAATTTAGTCAATAACATGTAATTTAAAATAATTTAACTTATAATGATTACGTTCCCTGATGTTTATATATTATTATAAAACTGTCAAAATTAATTTGCCCACTCATCAAACCCAACCTCAAAAGCATTAACTAATTGGTTAAGTTTTGAGTTTATATTAGATCTCTGCTATTCGTCTGTTAATTTGTATTTTAATTTCTATCTATATAATCAGCTCTTAATAAACTCTTATAAAACTATTGAAAATAAAATGAATTTTAAAGCCAATTTCAAACTTCACTAAGATCATTTAGTCCATTAACCCTATTCGGTAATTCATAGCATTGCACCCACAAGCGATCATATAAAAACATAAACAACAAAGACAGCAGAGAAAAAAAATAAGCAAACAAAAAAAAACTACACACAAAGCGCAAGCCACAAACAAGATCGACAAACCGGCAGCAAAAGCCAAATTGCACAGGCGGCGCATGCCAAATGCGTTGGCCCAAATGCCTGACTTGGCCTTGGCTCAAGCTGAAGTCGAAGCTGATGCTGATGCTGATGCAGTTGCGCATTTAGTGGGCCAAAAAGTGCTGCGTGCAAAATAGAAACCAGTAAAGTGCGTTCGTGCGACAAGCCAAACAGGAAGCATTTCAATTCAACCAAAAAGCTGCGTAAACTTGAACTTGTGACGCATAGAAGGAAATTTGTCGCAACAGCAGCAGCAGCTGCTGCGTCATGCGTTCTGCGTGCACGCGTTTCGTAGGGGAACAAAACAAAGCGAGTAGAAAAAAAAATGAGTAAAAAAAGTGAATGGCAACTGGCCGGGCAAGATTTATGGGCAATTGCCATTGGGCTTGGCTGCCAACATGACATGGTAACAACAGCGGCGCCGATTGCTACTGCGTGTGCACAAGGAACGTGAACTGGAACTGGAACTGTAGCTGTAGCTGTAACTGTAACTGTAACTGGGGAACCTGTGGGCGTCGATTGACAACTGCAGACACATTCAGTATTTGACACTTTTATGGAAGCAGCCATTTGAGCTTAACGCTTATCAGGCGCTGCCTAAATGGCATTTCGTAATACTTGAGGGATGTCTGGGAGCTGTGCAGGCACGAGCACATTCACCAGCAATACATAACGGTACAAAGGTGCCAAGGAGGGGGAGCAATGGCAATGTAGGTGTTGTTAAGGCGGATCTGAGGTCCCCGTTTGCATACAATTATTTAAGCTGCCCGTATCAAGTTTTGTTGTTGTTACCGTTTTTAACATTACGTGAATTTTTCTATTAATAATTGCGAGTGCCGTTGATCAAGGCAAACAACCCCTGCTCCACTTAAGCCTAACTCTCGTTTTCAGTCGCTGTAACAACAACAAAAACAACAACAACAAGTTGTAGCACGGCAGTTGGCAACAAGTTGGCCAGATGTGTGGCCCCTGACGCAGTCGCAGGCGTAACTGCAACTGAAAAATGATAGTAGAGTTTAGTCAACGCCCCCTTGAAGCGGTTCCATTAGTTGATTGACGTAGCTGTATGATTAATTAATGTGCAGCTGGAAAGGTTCTGATTTGCTTTCGTTCTTTCTAAATGGGTTCTATGTTTACATACACAAGCTGATATAATAAAATATTTACCATATATTTTAGATAATTAAGACAAATTATATGTTGGCACTACTTTTTAAACCAACGGTTTCTGAAATTTATCGACCAGCCACCACAATGTATCGACAGCAATAGACTATGCTATTAACAGAGATAGTAATGTTAAATTTCGATACTGCTGTAAAGCGGCGAGTACTTCTGTTAAGTTTGAAGCGGCACGTGTTGAGCGAGCATCGCGTTTATTAAATATTGCTTTTATTTTAAAACGAAAAGAAAACAATGAAGGTAGCAACAAAAAAAGTCAAGTCCTTAGACAAAACAAAGCCCAAAAAGGCAGTCATGAAGAAAAAGCAACAGTCAGAGAGGCCCGCAAAGTTGCCCAAGGCAGCAAAGAAAGCAAAGCAAAGTAAAGTTGAAAAGCAACCAAAGAAGAAGGCTGCAACGAAGACACACAAACAGGATTTGGAAGGCCTCAAGGATATAGATCCCGAATTCTATGATTTTCTCAAAAAGAATGACAAGGAGTTGCTGGACTTTAATCTAATGGACAGTGATGATGATGAGGAGGAGGAGGAAGAGGAGCAAATGGAAGCTGCTGCTGCCGAGGACAGTGAGGAGGATGATGAGAAATATCATCAGCCCAGCAATGATCTGGCCGTGGCCAGCGATGAGAGCGATGACGACGATGAGGAAGAAACAGCAGCTGCTGGTGGCCCACAAAAAATCACACTCAATATGCTGCGCCAATGGGAACTGCAGTTGGGCAAACCCAATGTGTCCATTGAGGCAGTGCGCCAGGTCATCCAAGCCTTTAATTCCGCCTTGGCCAGCATCAGTGCCGATGCTGAGGGTGAGCAGGCCAATGCCGGTGCCTATAAAGTTGTGGGCGCCGCCGCCTTCAACGGCGTCATTCAACTCTGTGTGCTCCATCTGCAGCCGGCCATAATCCGCGTGCTGGGCGTCAAGCCCAACAGTAGGTTGCCTCTGCACAAGCACAAGAAGTGGGTGAAGGTGCGTGGCTGTCTGCGCTACTATTTGGGTGATTTGATACGCCTCGTGGAGCAGGTGTCCAGCTCGAATATATTGAATGTGCTGCTCAAGCATCTGCACCAAATGGCGGCCATGGTGGTACCTTTCACAGCGCTGGGCAAGACCATACTCAAGCGTCTCATTGTGCTCTGGGCAACGGGCGATGAAACCGTGCGTGTGCTCGCTTTTCTGTGCATACTCAAAATTACGCGCAATCAGCAGGTGATTTACCTTTAATCCTGCCAAGAATTTATATCAAGTATATTTATTTATATGTTTGCTTTTCAGGGCACCATGCTGAACCATGTGCTGAAGGCCATGTATCTGGCATATGTGAGGAACTCCAAGTTCGTTTCTCCTAACACGCTGCCTGGGATCAACTTCATGCGTCGCTCGCTGGTGGAGATGTTCGCCTTGGACTTGAATGTCAGCTATCAGCATGCCTTCCTCTACATTCGCCAGCTGGCCATACATCTGCGCAATGCGGTCATCCTGAAGAAGAAGGATAGCTTCCAGGCCGTCTACAACTGGCAGTTCATCAATTCGCTGCGTCTGTGGGCGGATCTGCTGGGAGCCAGCGCAAATAAACCGCAGCTGCAGCCGCTTATCTATCCTTTGGTGACCATTGCAACGGGCGTCATTCGCTTGATACCGACGGCTCAGTATTTTCCACTGCGCTTCCATTGCCTGCAGTCGCTCATCTCGCTGGCAAAGGAGACACACACCTATATACCGGTGCTCCCACTCATTGTGGAGGTTCTGCGCAGCAACACCTTTAATCGCAAGCACACCTCGGTGTCCATGAAGCCGCTTCAATTTACTTGCATCTTGCGTTTGAACAAATCGCAGCTGGCGGAGAATGGCTTCCGGGATGAGGTCGTAGAACAGGTGTGCGGTCTGCTGTTGGAGTATCTGGCCCATGAGTCGGCCACGTTGGCTTTTAGCGATCTGGTTGTGCCGGTGGTTATGGCCATTAAGGCTTACCTTAAGGAGTGCCGTAATGCCAACTATGTTCGTAAGCTGAAACAGCTGCTGGAGAAGATTCAGGAGAGCAGCCGCTTCGTGGAGCAGCAGCGCAGCAAGAGCAGCGTCACCTTTGAGCTGAAGAATGCTCAGGCAGTGCAAGCATGGGAGCAGCAGGTGCGGAACAAGCGCACTCCCTTGGACATCTACTATGCCAGCTGGCTGAAGACGCACGAGACGAAGAAGCGACGCCAAGCGGCCCAGACGGACGACATCAATGCAGATTACAATGTGCCCAAGCTGAAGCGACCGGCGGCCAAGACGGGCGTCCCAGTGCGCAATGAAGATGGTGAACTAGAGCTCTTCCCATCCGACTCGGAAGATGATGCTGCGGGCTTGCCCAGCGACGACGATGACGAAGATTCTGAAGTCGAGCAGCCGCAGCCGAAGAAACCGAAGCGTAAGCAGGAGAAGGAACAGCAGGTGGAGCAGAAGGAAGTGGCACTCGCAGAGCCTGCCGATGATTACGACGAAGCTGCCGCTGCTGTGGACATTGTCAAGGATTTAGATTTGAATGATTGGTAGACAGACCCGTTGTAGCATAAAAATAAACTAGACATACGTATATTAACAAATAAATCCAAAATACAGTAATTAATTAGTTTTCGTGACCTGCCGGCTTCTTGCCGGGATTAATCTCGTACTCCTTGTACTTGGGATACGTGCCAATTGTTTCTCCTTCCACCTGCTTGGGCATCGCGCCCGCATCCTTCCCTTTGGCGTAGTGCGCTTCCAGCTCGGCTGCATTGCGCTTCTTCATGTCCATGATTTGCAGATTCTTCACAAGCTCTTCGCGCGTGGGCGGATCCTCCCGTCGTCCACGCAGCCACGCCTCCCATTCGGCAGTCAGCTCCTGGTCGAAGGCATCCTTATCAGCCGGCTCGAACCAGCGCGAGGATTTGCGCTTGCCAATCGACGGATTTGGCGGTATCTCAAAGTATTTGTTGCCAAAGTAATCCTCGCCAATGAAATTGCCTCGAAATTGGCGCGGCTTCAATGAACGCCAAAAGTTTTGCCAAATAATGGCAAGAAGATCACGCGTCGGCTTTTTGCTGGCCATAATTTTTGTTGTATTTATTTTGTCATTTGTTTATTGAGGTTAAATTTGACTATTGGAGTATTTGTTATGACATGCAGCAGCAGCTGTTTGTAGCAGTGTTGGAAAACGACAACTCGTGGAAGTAAGAGCGCTCGGAATTCAAAAATACTTTAAGTTCAACAATTCATATGCTTTGGTTTGCCATAATTTTGTTTATTACAATTTGTTTTAGGTACCATTTAACGATTTGAACTTTTATTAAGCTGGCTGGCTGGAGGTCATTTGGTAATTTCTTGTTTTTGCTATACATATTGTCATTTATCTATTGAGGTTACATTTGACTATTTGTTATGACATGCAGCAGCAGCTGTCTGTGGCAGTGTTATAAAACGACAGCACGGAGGGATCAGAGCGCGCAAAACTTAAAAATATGCAAAAATCAAAGACGGAGGTTATATTTCAGCGGTAGCGCATACGGACTATGCCAATCCCTTGCAAAGACATCGAAGAGATCGGAACGTAATGTGTGCTGCGTTTCATTCTCGAAATCTACATCGGCCAGGACCAGACCCACACCAGCTGTGTGTGTAAAGTACTCGCCCGACCAGTTGGAGGTGCCTATGTAGGCAACTCTCTCGGTAACCATGTAGGCGTTGTGATTGACACGTGTAAAGGGAATCTTTAACTGCTGCTCATCCGAAGGCACAATAAAACGGCGCTGCAAGAGGAAGCAAGACTATGTTAAAGTTTGGCCTTAAGGCATTTGACGCGTACTCACGATTTGTATATCTACTTGGTGGTTGAGTGTGGACAACTCCTGCAGCGAACGCAGATAGTTATCCTCGTTGGGATCCGAATGTTTCCACCAGGAAATCAACAGCTTAACGGCGACCCCTCGCTCCAGAGCAGCTTTGCGCAAAGCATTGTCGATGGGTGGCCAGAACTCGAGCTTGGCCCCCGCCACAATAAGCGGATAATAATCCATGACAGCAATATTCACGAATTCCTCAGCCGTATCGATGCAATTAAGAATGGCATCCAGGTCATGGGTACGTCCACTGGCCGTAAGCGGGGGCGGGGCACTGGATATATAGGCACGCATGGTATAGTTGCTATTGACTCGTATAAGCATAGGCTGACGCAGATTGTAATGCGAATGGTAGGACCAGGGCCATGGCTTGGGTACGGCTGCAGCTCCATCGCTGCCCAGCTGCCAGTAGGATTTGAATATCTTCGACAAATCACGGGTCAAGTGGGGGCAATTCTGGGCAAGCACGCCCAGCTCCTTGACCTGGGTCAGTGAACGCCAGTCCATGTTGGCGCTGCCCAAATAGAAATGCTGTCCATCCACAATCCACATCTTTGTGTGTAAGGCGCCTTTGTTGGCAAGCTTAACAGCCACCACCTGAGCGGCGCCATAGTTGGCAAAGATTCGGGCATCCGCGTGCCACGAGCTCTCCAGGCTCTTGTTGAGAGCAATGCGTATGCGTAACTTTGGCTTGCCCGGATCCCCGTTCGAGAGCAATCGCTGGAACAGCAGCTCACCCGGCTGGGTGCTGCTGTCGTTGACATCGACTCCTCGCAATGTCCAATACGGAGCGGCTATATCAATCGTGGTCTTTGCTTTATTCAACAGCAGCTGCCATGCCTCAAAGGTGCTCAAGAATTTGGGACTCTCGTGCGTGTAGTTCAAGCCAATGGGAATCGTTTCCACCAGCTGTAGTTGACAGGGCAACGGTTTTTCCACAGGGGTAGTTTCGTCCATATGTCCATTTAATGTCTCCCAAGGCAACAGGAGCACAATTAATACAAGCACAAACAGTATGAGTACGGGTATAATATAGCCGTGCCCATAGCATAAAGTGTTGCCCTCTGCCGCAGCTACAGCGGGGCGCCTGCAGCATGACGTAGTCGTTGACGTTGTTGTTGACGTTGAGTTTGAATTTCGATTGATAATTTCCGTTGCATTGCATGAGTTTAACGGCACTGCATGATAATCGATGGTTGCTTCGGACATACAGCCACGCTTACGACGGTCCGACATTGCGATGCCAAGCAGCAAAATGGCTGCACATTTCTAGTTATTTCTAATTTATGTTTTCCAACTAATATATTATTCGACCAGTTGTGACAAATGGTTGCGCCCGCCCATCCACCCACGCAAACAAAACATAAAACCAGTGTTGACTAACCTACATTTTCATATCGATTAACGATGAAGCTGAAGCTGAGAAGCAAAGTGATGCGACTATCAGTGATTTTTAAAATTTAATTTAAAAAAAACTGTTAATTGGACAGTTTTTCTTAACGTATTTTGAAAAAAAAGGATATTTATACTACGCTTAATATAGATCTATTATGTTTTTAATACAGTCAAGAAACCTGTGTTACTTTTATCGAAACGTGCCAGTCACATCGTAAATTTTTGCTCATCTCTAATACGATGTCACCCTCACCGCCAGCCAGTTTTTGCGATTTGCGCTCAGTCTGTGTTAAAATCTTCCGGCTGAGAGGGCTGAAAATTTTGATGTACGACCGTGTTATCATTTAAAGCCACTATACAAAATTTCGAGTGTTTATATATAGTCGTATATTGTACGAAAAAAGACGCGTAATTATGGCAGCGAGATTAATGAACGCTCAGGCACAGGTACGTGTTGCCAAATAACTATGCCCAAAAGTTCTGGAAGCGGGAGCAAGTGCATCCATACACACACACGCACACGCACACGCATGCAGACAAATCAAATTATGCTGATAAGACAATTAAAATCGAATAACAATATACAAAAAGTGTGCCACCAATTAAAAAAATACATTTTCATATGCATATATGCATGAAAATTAAATGCAAATTGGAATTTTTCGCGTTGCGCTTTTCTAACCTAAAAACCAATCAAAAAGTTGTTACCTAACCGAAGTATTTTCTGCTGCTCTTTTTTTAATTTTTAAAAAAGTAGCGTATAATTTGTGTGGGTGCGTGTGTGTTTGTGTGTACGTGAATAAAAGCATTGTGATGCAGTAGAAAAATTAAGAGAAATTTGCAACAATTTAAATAACGTTCAATTAATGCATTTATATAAGCATCGTTATTCAACGCCACGAGAAACCCTGCCATAGTTCTTCTTATCTTGTGACACTTTGATAGCACTTTTAATTGTAGTATATAAATATATGCAACTGTTTTTTGTTTGAAAGTCACGCACTCTTCAGGTATATTTCCATTTAAGAAAAAAAATGTAAACAGCTCAAAGTGAGGGAGTTCTTAAGCATATAAAAGTGCATAGGGGCAATAACATCCAACTCCAAGGCCCCGAAGCTAATGAACTTTTGACGTAATTCGTTGCGTTGTCTTTATTTGTTTTGTTGCTATTTATTGATCACGTGAACCAATGCTGAGTAAAGATATATATATAGAAAACAGTCTCCCACTCTCAGTTTTTAAATGTCTTAAGTAAATAGTAATTGTTCATTACGAAAGGCTTCACTGTACTCACTGTTACTGGGTCATAGCAATGTCCTGTTTGTTAGTCGCGTGGCATTCCCCCGTTGTCAATAGCTATCTTATCGTTAGACTATTGATACAGCTGGTCAATCAAGTTAATTAATAACATAAGTGCCCGTGATATGTTAATCAACTATTATTTATAGTCGCTTCTATGCGAATCACAAGGTTTACGCATTGCATTAGCGATGGGCAAACAAATTACCCAACCAGTGATTTATGGATTAAATATAAATGTTAGCTGAACTACAACATAATGTTTATTGATAATAACAGTTTAACATAATTACAAATGTAAATATCATAGTTAATAACTGTTTGTATCTTATAAACAGCTACAGTTGTTAAAATATTAAATAAAAGTATTCATCTGTTAACAAGACTGTTAACATACTTATGTTACATAACATAACATGCAACTGTTAGCAGCTTCTAGAAGTTAGAAGAACATATTAACATTCAACTGTTAATGAGAATAAAATTATGTCTGTGTGTTTACATATGTATGTTAAAAACATAGCAGAAAACTGTTAAAAATATTAAAAAATAATAATATTATTAAAAATATTAAAAAATAATAATAATATTAAAAATAAAACGCGATTTAATCATCTATTAAGCCATCTCTATAAACTTTACTTTAATTAAACATTTAAAACGTGCTAATTACCGTTTCCTTGTCTAATTTGGCTTTACAGGTGTGCAAACTGGGCAAACATGTTGCGGATCCCATGGTACGTCAATTCCATGCTTCTTGCTACACCGCCTCCAAGGTGGCCCTGTCGAAATTCGACTCGGACGTCTACATGCCCTACGATAAGCTGAGCAAGCGCCTGGAAGTGGTGCGCGGTCGTCTGAATCGCCCTCTGACTCTGTCCGAGAAGGTTCTGTATTCGCATTTGGATGATCCGGCGAATCAGGATATTGAGCGCGGCACCTCGTATCTGCGTCTGCGTCCCGATCGTGTGGCCATGCAGGATGCCACCGCACAGATGGCTCTGCTGCAGTTCATCTCCTCCGGCTTGAAGCGAGTTGCTGTTCCATCGACCGTGCACTGCGATCACTTGATTGAGGCTCAAGTGGGTGGACCCAAGGATTTGGCGCGTGCCAAAGATCTGAATCGTGAGGTTTACGACTTCTTGGCCTCGACTTGCGCCAAGTATGGTCTGGGTTTCTGGAAGCCAGGCAGCGGCATCATCCATCAGATCATCCTGGAGAACTACGCCTTCCCCGGTCTCCTGATGATCGGCACTGACTCGCACACGCCCAACGGCGGCGGTCTCGGTGGCCTCTGCATTGGCGTCGGCGGTGCCGATGCTGTCGATGTCATGGCCGACATACCCTGGGAGCTGAAGTGCCCCAAGGTCATTGGCGTCAATCTGACTGGCAAGATTAGCGGCTGGACCTCGCCCAAGGATGTCATCCTGAAGGTGGCTGACATTTTGACTGTCAAGGGCGGCACTGGCGCCATCATTGAGTACCACGGCAAGGGCGTCGATTCCATTTCGTGCACGGGCATGGCCACCATTTGCAACATGGGCGCTGAAATCGGTGCCACCACGTCGGTGTTCCCCTTCAACAAGCGCATGGCCGACTATCTGAAGTCCACTGGCCGCGCCGGCATCGCCTCCGAGGCCGAGAAATTTCAGGGCAAGATCTTGTCCCCAGACAAGAACTGCGAATACGATGAACTGATTGAGATCAATCTGGATACACTGGAACCGCATGTGAATGGTCCATTCACTCCCGATTTGGGTCATCCCATTAGCAAGCTGGGCGAGAACTCGAAGAAGAACGGTTATCCCATGGACATTAAGGTCGGCCTGATTGGCTCCTGCACCAATTCCTCGTACGAGGATATGGGTCGTTGCGCCAGCATTGCCAAGGATGCCATGAGCCATGGTATTAAGTCGAAGATCCCCTTCAATGTGACACCCGGCTCGGAGCAGGTCCGTGCCACCATCGAGCGCGATGGCTTCTCAGAGATTTTCGACAAGTTCGGCGGCACCGTGCTGGCCAATGCTTGTGGACCGTGCATCGGTCAGTGGGATCGTAAGGATGTGAAGAAGGGCGACAAGAACACCATTGTCACTTCGTACAATCGCAACTTCACCGGTCGCAACGATGCCAATCCGGCTACTCATTGCTTTGTGACCAGCCCCGAGATGGTCACCGCTTTGTCCATTGCTGGTCGCCTGGACTTCAATCCGTTGACGGATGAGCTCACCGGCTCCGATGGCAAGAAGTTCAAGCTGAAGGCACCCTTCGGTGATGAGCTGCCCGCCAAGGGCTTCGATCCCGGTCAGGATACCTACACCGCCCCACCATCTGTAAGTTGAGCTTTGTCCTTGAATTCATTATCAGAGAGAGAAAATTTAAATTTTCAATGTTGTCAACAGTCCGGCGAAAGCGTCCAGGTTGCTGTGGATCCCAAGTCGCAGCGTCTGCAACTGCTGGAGCCATTCGACAAGTGGACCGGCAAGGATCTGAAGGATATGACCGTGCTGATTAAGGTCAAGGGCAAGTGCACCACGGATCACATCTCTGCTGCCGGACCCTGGCTGAAGTACCGCGGCCATTTGGACAACATCTCCAACAACATGTTCATTGGCGCCACCAACTACGAGAATAACGAGATGAACAAGATCAAGAACCAGCGCACCGGCAGCTGGGGCAATGTGCCCGAAGTCGCCCGCGACTATAAGGCCAACAATATTAGGTGGGTGGCCGTCGGCGATGAGAACTACGGCGAGGGCTCCTCCCGCGAGCATGCTGCACTCGAGCCACGTCACTTGGGCGGACGCGCTATCATTGTGAAGTCGTTTGCTCGCATCCACGAGACCAACCTCAAGAAACAGGGTCTGCTTCCACTGACCTTTGCCAATGCCGCCGATTACGACAAGGTAGGGGATCTATCCATATAGATAAATATGCCTGTTTGTAATATTTGTTATATGTTTCTAGATCCAACCCACGAGCAAGATTTCGCTGGTGAATCTGAACAGCTTGGCGCCCGGCAAGCCCGTCGACTGTGAGATCAAGAATGGCGACAAGGTCGAGAAGATCAAGCTGAACCATACGCTCAACGATCTGCAGATCGGTTGGTTCAAGGCTGGCAGCGCTCTTAACCGCATGAAGGAGTTGGCCCAATAAGTTACTTAGCCCCCTCTCGAGCCTCCCTTACATACACACACACACACACACACACACCATACACATAGACACTCAAGACACACACACACAGACGTATAGTTACTTATATATGCCCGAAATGAAACGCAAGCAATCAAATTATGGTATTGTTTTTTTAAAATGCTTTATTTAAATTTTTTATCTGGCGCGTTGCTTTTAAATTTTTTATTCAGTGTCGCAAGTGCTAATAGTAAAAGTTATGTAATCGAAAAAATAAATCGAGCAATTGTGAAACAATTTTATATAAATATATATATATACAATTATACATACATTAATTATTATATTTAGTTGAACTTTTGTTTTTTGCGAATTTGTTTGCTGCGAATGCGAATAAAATTTATTGTAATATGTATGAAGAACGAAAAGATGTTTTATGTAAATTTTAATTTTGCTTTTAGTTCATTTGCTTTCATTTTTCGAAGCGGACAATAAGCGGCCACAAAATCCAATACCGGAGAAGTGCTGATCCATTTGCTAGACCCAACCCCATCAACCACTCACTTAACATTTGTTTAAACTAATTGTATCAATTATGAAACTTAACATTAGTAAGCGTTATTAATCATAAATAAAATACTCAAACGGAACAACGCACACAGTTCGACAGCTGGTACAGATTTTTTTGTCAATTAATTTCAACAGCAAGAGTCCAAATTTACAGTCAGTCTAATGGCTTATCTATGGCGGCTACCGAACTCCACTAAGTCCACTTCCATAACAGACCTGACCATCTGTTCGCCGACTGTCAAACGGAAATGGCGCCACAAATTCAAGTTGCTCGATTTGTACAAGCAGCACGAATGCCTTTGGATGGAGAACCACAAGGATTTTCTTAATTTTGAGTTGAAGGGGGAGATCTGGGAGCAGATCGCCGAGCAGATGTGCTGCCGTGATCATCCCGAACCAACGCCCGAGAAATGGAAGAAGCTCGTCATCAAATGGCGCTACAACGTCCACCTGGAGCAGCTGCATCTACAGGAGGCCAAACATTTTGACAGGCTTGAGGAGTTGCCACGCAAATTTCGCTATTCGGATAGAATTCAGTTCTTAATCAAACACACATTCGATCGCAGAAAGCCTGTAGAGAATATTGTACCAAAGAAGGTAAGCTTAGGGATGTTTTGATTTCAGGAATTCGATATTGTTTTTAAAGTTAAAAATTTTAGAGTATCATAATTTTGTCTAGAATTCATGGATATCTCTGTAACCTTCTGTTATACTAGAATAGCTTTTAAAATTTCCGACCATAACATGTTAATAGAAATTTATAAAATAATTTTTGCAAATTGATATAATTGTTTTTGAGTGGTCGTAAATGTTCAGTCTACTCTCTTTTATAATAAGATTTTTGGGTATAGTCGTGTGCCTGTTAAGACTCCCAATCTCTGTTTTTAAGCTATCTTGTTAAATCGTTTGCTTTACCTAGCATAAATATGCTTTGAATATTTAAAAAAAAATTTCATATTTAAGCATATTCTTAACTAGTTATTATCATTTCCATATAGCTATTATGAATATACAGTCATACTTATATTTATATAGAATTCCTGAGATTCTACCTAAAATTCTTTGCCTGACCAAACTTTGATAGCTAATCTAGCAAGGACTTGAAGCATTTAAAGTATTCCATTATTATTTATATACTAACTCGTATATTATAAATTGACATTTAGACAGTGCCTGAGCCGGTCATCCCGCCCCCCCAGGAGAGCCTCACAGCCAAGTGCATGCGTTTGGGTCGTTGCAAGAGCAAAGTTCATACATCCTTTGGACAGAAGCTGCAAACGTTGGAGAAGATCAGGAATAGACGACAGGGGACACTAACCCTTACGCCGGAGGCTTTTCATCGACTTCCGTAGACAAGATCAAAACGAGCTGAAAAGCAAAGCAATGACCGTTCCTTCATAACATTTCACATTGTATTTACATTATAGCCTTCTTGATTTTATTACATTTCTTTTTGTTTTTATTGGTTTTTGTTTTTCTCTTTTAATCATAATAATTTGCTTTGCTGTGGTTTTTTGCCATTTAAATAGTAAAACGTTTTTATATAACAATTCATAATTTTAGCTTACAATAATTTTTGTTTTGTTTTTGTGTTTTTATATAATTCATACTTCTTACAATTTTCTGTTTTGCAAACACGATTTCTTCGAAAACAGTTTTCATGCAAATATACAACGTTCAGAACATGATTTTGCATTAATTTAATATCTGCATATATACATGTATATATATAACTGTTATGTGTATATATATGCATATATATAAATATCTGTATAATTATGTATATAACTAAAAAATGCGTAAATAAATTGGTTTTTTCTTCTTATGTATCTTATGTGTTTTGTTAATTTCCTTTTCATAAAAGGAACAAATCGCACATGCTGATTAACATGTTCATTTTTCAATATACAGCAATATATATATTCTCTTTGCCATCTGGTGTTATCCTCTGTTTTATGCTTAACATCGTTTCGCGTTACTATTAATTACACACAATAATCAATATTATAAACCTGAATTGTTTTTGTTAATATTTTGTTGTTGGTTGTTGTGGTTGATTTTTTTGTTTTGTTTTTGTTTTGTGTAAGCGGCACTCTAAATTGTATATACGCTCTCTTTCTCAGTGTCCCTCTTTGTTTTGCTCGATAGCTGTTTTAGCTGAACCGGGATTGGGATGAGCAGCTGGCGGCATCTCTGCTATTGTCTCATGCGTCTCGTTTATATAATGTTTTTGTTTTTGTATTTTACCATGCTGTAGTAGTAGTTTATTGTTTCTACATATCTCTATTTCTATGAAATGGCTGTTAAAGATTTTGGTTTCGAACGCATCATTCCCACTCGGTGGTTCCGGGCGGCTTGGCTGTCAAGTCGTACAGTACCCTCGAGATTCCATCCAATTTTGAAATATCGTGCACAATTTGATTTAGAACCTGCAAAATCAATGAATATATAACAACTTGCTTTATATAAATATGGAGAGTGTAACGCACTTGCAATGGCAGTTGAGCAGATCCGGGCACAGCTGGCACACCAGTCATAAAATCGTTCGTTATAAATGGACGCAACACCACCGATCTTCTGCAGGAAGGCGTACGATTAATGGGATCACGATCAAAGTGCACGGGTATCAGAACTACGGGCATTTGTGAGATTTTGCGATACAGTCCCGCTTGCATTATAATCTGTTGAATCAGAACAAACATTTGAATCATAAGAATTTTGATTGATACGAAAGCAACCTCACCTCATTGGCTATAGCATCCGCTTGCCGGAGTTGCGCCAGTACAACAGTGTTGAGCGTTGTGTGCGTTATATCCGTAATAAGATACTGCACGGGCTCACCAAAGATATAACAGACTCGGTTAACATTATGCAATATGCGCGGTATAATTTTGGCCAAAAATAACATATCCGCCCAGTTGGGCTCCTGGCTCGTCGTCGACAAGCCTACCACATAGCTGTAGGTGCGCTTATCACCCTGCACACCCACTGAACGGACCGGCAGCAGCGTAGCTTGTATATCTGAATTGGCAGAGATGCGCAGCAGTTCTTTTTGCTCAGCTTCGCTGGTAGCGCCCGTTACACGATTAATAAGCGCATGATTCTTTTGCAATTTATTCTTGTAGTCCACTATAACGCGCACAATGACCTGCAAACGAAAGCATTCAAAGTTAGCTAAATTTGGGGATGGTAATTGAGCTTTCCCAATTGCGACTTGCCTGTGTTTCTGAGTAATCCTTTTCCATATATGCTTCCTCGGCGCAGAGCACGCGAATGGCTAGGCCGGGACCGGGGAACGGCTGTCGCTCGACCAATTCCGCTGGCAGGCCAAGATCGTTGCCCAAATCGCGTACCTCATCCTTGTGAAAGTCACATAATGGTTCTACGACGCGGCCAGCATTACGCAGCTCTCTGAAAAAAGATTTGACATACGTTAAACAAATTTGAAAAAGAAAATTGAGCAGGAGCGCATATATATAATATATGGTTAGGTAAACAACAAATAAGTGTATCCTTGGCACTGGTGTGCCGGCACTTGCCTACAACTTGTTGTAGGCTCAATTTCTTTAAAGTGTTTGGCTCCAGTTATGTGTTCCATATATGGATTGCTTCCAGTGTACATATGAATTTCTAATATTTTTCCCAAGGCATACCAAAAACAAACTAAAATATAATAATGTATCTTGAATATGCTAGCGCTCTACCGAATCAGATCCGTGTCATTGTGATGCGTCTTGATTGTTTCGGCATTCGTGCTGACCATATTCGATGCAGACTCAATCAAATCCGGTCGCAGAGTGCCCTGTGCCAGTAAGACTTCCTCGGGTTTCAGTTTCAGCTCAGCGACGACATCGTTTGTCACTTTCACAAATATATCACCGATTATTTTACGCTTCTCCTCTGGATTGTAGGTCTGACATAACATTGGCGTCTCAATCACCGAATACTGGCCGGGTCGCTTCACTTGCGTGGTGCCCTTGAGGAACGTGTAGCCTTCCTTCCGCACTATCAAATCAATGCCAATATCTCGCAATGAACGCTCCACCTTTTCGCTTTCGTTCTTTCGCATGAAACCTAGCAGGAGAAAGGTGCAAATTACTATACAGGTTCCCTTTTACGGAATCTTTAGGGTTAATATTACCATTATCCACATGCACTGCTATAATCTGGCTGGGATGCAGTGCACGTCGTAGCAACGCTGCACAAACACTTGAATCAACGCCTCCACTGACTAGCAACTGTTTGAGAAAGAGTTAAGCAATGAAATATATATATTGCAATTCGCCATTAAAGATAAGCTACATACCAAAACTTTATTATTGCCCACTTTTTCGCGGATATAGCGTATACATTCTTCTTTTCGACTGCCCATGGTAAAGTTAGCCGTTAGCTCGCATATTTCGTATAGAAAATTTGATAACATTTGTTTGCCGTTGATAGTTAGATCGACTTCTGGATGAAATTGAACACCATAGATTCGCAACACCTCACTGTAAATGGCAGTCACAATGCGATTCGTTGACCAACCACCGACTTTCAGCTTCTCGCCCACTCGCTCCACGCTATCGCCATGGGTGAGTAACACGGACTGTGTACGGCTAAGGCGACTGCAAGAGAGAAAAGTTTCATTAATAAACTGCACATATAAAATAATTAATATAATGTCAAGCCACGTGTAGATCAGTTTATAGGCTACGCTAAACTGAACTGTTCTTGGCTTTTGCTTTGCTCTCGCAGCATTGTATCAGCACTCAAATAAACTAACAATTTGAAGACTTTCTTGTTGCTGCTGGTTAGGACGCTAATTAGTAGGTCAGACATACCTAAACAACGGGCATGACGTTTCAATTTCTATATTTTGCTGGCCATCTTCGCGCACGTCGGTCTTGAGGACGCTGCCGCCAAACTCTTTATTGATTAACTGCATGCCATAGCAAATGCCCAGCATAGGGATTTTCAGCTTAAACAGATCGGGATCGTATGTGGGTGCATCTTCGGCATAAACTGAATTTGGACCACCGGATATGATGATGCCTCGATAGCCATTATCACGTATCGTTGAGGCAGGCGTGTCCAATGGCAGAATGTCAGATTCTATCAAAAGTTCGCGAACCTTGCGATCGATGACCTGCATAAATTGAATAAAAATGTAATTATCGATAATAATATTTAAAAGATATCGATGACTTACCTTGCCATACTGTGCACCAGCATCGAGTATAACAATTTTATCGTGTCGCAGTCCATTCTCCGCTGTTAGAAATATAGTTGTACTCATATCTTTATCGTTGCAGCACTGCCCAGGATGAGGAGAACAGACAAAGAGAGAAAGAGAAAGAGATGGCGTGATTAGCAGCTGCCGTTAATAATAAATGTCATGCAATGCTCTAAAGCAGCCAACTGCAACTAGCGATATGCGCCAGATCTTGAAGCATATTTATATGCCTGCCAATATAACTGTTGTGTGCCATGTTTCTGGCTGTGTAATTGAAGCATGTGCTACAAGGTCGAAATTGAATTTTAAAGCCATATCAAATGCAATAAGCAACACATCTGTTTAACTGGTAAGGTAACAAATGAACAACACATACCGGTAAAATCTTTTGGATCACACGTAGAAGCATTCAACATGCAGACAAATTGTCAGGCCAAGTTTTGCGACAATTCTACGATAGATAAACATTTCCATTTTGGTCAACAGCAATGAGTAACAAAAATCTATTCAAGGGAGAGGCGGCGTGACAAAAAAAGGTCAAAAGGCGACGCCTTCAAAATGAATTGAGCATATTTTTTTTGCTTTACCAGTGTACTATGAGCGTAAGCAGAGGGTGCGGGTGAATTCGACGTAATTTAACGGAAAACACAGATTTGTTCGAATTTTTTTTTCTTTACCCCAAAATGAAAATTGCACTGGGCCATTTATTTTATTTTTTCTTTCATCTGAGCGTGTGTGGGGGCCGGCTACTGACCGCGACAGATGACATGCAGAAAGAGCATGAGAGAGCGGGTGATGTGCGTGCGTGTGTGTGAGCGTATGTGCGAGAAGAGTAGAGGCGCTAAAAAGGTGACAGGCGAATGGAAACTCAAAACACGCGCTGCAAATGCAAATGCCGTGGAATGCGAAAATGCGTTAAACAAAATGTACAAAAAGGAACGGTAAATGGGGCAATGTTTCTAACTGTTGTTATTGTGTTTGTGTGGCAACTCTATGCTTTTGCATTTATAAAACACTTTCGGATCAATTATCCGTGTGCCCGTTTCCTTCGCAGCATGCGCTCAGGCAAAGTTGCATTGAGATAAGCGGAATGGCAACAAAAAAAACACATAAGTCAAAGGCTATCAACAAGCAGCAAAAACAACAGCAGCAAAATGCAATTTGAGATGCGCATGGGGGACACACGTGGGGAAAATGTTATTGAACTAAGCTTATAACCACAAAATGACCACGATTATCATTATGCCATGCAAATTGTAAGTGCATTCAAAAGTCGGTCAAAACCAAGCATTTGCACACGTCGAAAATGCAAAAAAAAAGTAAGTGTGATGCGCGGTTGGTAGGAGGCGCTGGCTGATGTTGAATTTCTTACCTGCTTTGCTAATTGCCGGGCGGAGGTGTAGGCCTATAACTTAGGCAAAAAAAACTTTATTCTTAAACACTAAATACACGTTTTATACTGGATGCAGTATTCTGGTTAACTTTGATTTGAAGAGCACTTCTTTTTTTTCTTTTTTTGGAAAATCGGCACCGCGTCCGTCTCCGTCCAAACCGCAAATATTTCACGATTTTCAGGGCCTTACGAGAACCGCTGCAGCTGGCGCGTGGGTGTCTGATTGATATTCCTTATTGTTCTCGTTTATAAGGCAGGCGGCTGGCTACGACTTAGCACTGTCCAGATCATTAAAATTTAAATATTACGGTGCTCTGCAACTAAACTTTTCGTGAATAAAAGCCGAAAGATGACATATTGACGAAGAAATTAGTGTTGGGTTGTGCATGAGCGAAAAAAAAGAACCAATGGCTCAATTGAATAAATGGCAAGGGTTCATACTAATTTCATAAGTTGTTTTATACTTGTTGACAATTGGCGTATGCATAAAAACGGTGCGGGTAATACATTTGTTAAAATATTGAATAGTCACATAATTCTTTAAACAACCTGAGAACTATCAAATTTAATTATTTGTGTAAAATCATTCAACTAGTCTACGAGCGAGCGGAAGAGTTGTTGTGCAGCACTGAAAGACCACTTATTTCAGAGTTGCTGCGGATATACTGCGCGAACAGCGATAGCAGCTAGTATGCAAGTGTTGGTAAATGCTAGCCATACAGCATTACACAATACACAGCAGTTGGCCCGCCAAAAATGATTTGTGTGCGCGCTATTTCGGTTAAGTCGTAAAGAAGTCATCATATTTTATAATTAAAACAAGAACAATGGGTCCCATGAATGCTTCAAAGGCAGATATTACCATAGAAGACGAAGCTGAAATACGGGAACTTGAGAAACTGCTGGGCGAAGCTGAAAACGATAATGCGGAAAATGCTAACTCAGCAGCACCGCCGAAACCACCTACATTAGCCACCGCAGTGCCCCGATTACGAGAAGACAGTAGCTTTGCTGACGCCTTTAGCTACGAGGTTGCCGTCAAGCCAACCAAGCCAAATGCACAGCCGACAACGAAAGCCACAGAGCCAGAGCTCGATTCATCGGACGACGAAGAGGTCAAGAACTTCTTGGAGCGCAAATATAATGAATACGGCAGTGATATCAATAAAAAACTCAAACAGCAGCGTGAAAGCGCTCACGAGAGCAAAGTGGCACGCGAGGTGGATCAAACTTTAAGAACAACAACAAAACTGGTTACGTCAACACCACAGCCGGAGGCTCTGCGTCTTAAGAATCCGCATAATCCTATCACGCGAAAGGCGCTGGCAAGCAACACTTTCCAAAGACCCCCGGCCACAGCAGCAGCATCGACAACGTCCAGCCCATCTCTGCAGCAATCAACGATCTCTGCTATTTACACGGATCCCGTTTTTGGTCTGCGCATGATCAATCCGTTGATATCCAGCAGCTTGCTGCAGGAGCGCATGAACGGACGCAAGGCAGTGCCATTTTCTGGTCTAGCGTTTCACATAGAGCGCGGGGACTTAGCCAAGGATTGGGTGATTGCCGGCGCCTTGGTGTCCAAGCAGCCGGTGCGCAGTACCAAAAAAGGAGATGCCTATTCCACTTGGCGTCTCTCAGATCTGCGTGGCGAGATGAAGACTGCCACCGTCTTCCTCTTCAAGGAGGCTCACAAATCCTTGTGGAAAACAGCAGAAGGCATGTGCCTGGCCGTGCTTAACCCGACGATCTTTGAGAAGCGGGCAGGCAGCAAGGATGCCGCCTGCCTGTCCATTGATACCTCACAGAAGGTCATGATACTCGGTCAGTCCAAGGACCTGGGCACATGCCGAGCCACCAAAAAGAACGGGGAAAAGTGCACAGCTCTGGTGAACCTGACCGACTGCGATTGCTGCGTCTTCCATGTGAAGCAGGAGTTCGGTAAAATGTCTCGGCGATCCGAACTGCAGTCGGCGACAACCGGACGCGGACTCAACGAGCTGCGCAACAAGGTGTTGGGTAAGTAGAACTATAATCAATCATCATTTTTATTAATATTTATCTATTTGCAGGCAAGAACGAGGTCTTCTATGGTGGCCAGGCTTTTACGGCCGTGCCGGCACGCAAGAGCGCCAAGCTGATCAACAAGGAGCGAGAGCGTCTCAGCAAGCTGGCTGGCTACGATGTCTCGCCCTTTGCCCACAGCGCTGATCATGAGTCCAAGCCGCGCTCCTTCCTCGAAAATGTGCCCTATGCAGAGCGTGGTGGACCCGTCTCCCGACTGGCAGGCAATGTGGAGGCTTCCAGGAAGCAGCGTCATCAGGATCTCGAACGTTTGCGTCTGTTGCGTGAAGAAAACGAACGCTTTCAAAAGACAGCAACAGCAACGCCAGCGACTCCTACAACTCCTGCATCCAAGGCAGTTGCCACGCCCACCACGCCACAAAGCGTACCGGAGAAATTTAAGAATCGTGGCTTCTCCTTCGACGCGAGCCTGACGCCCAAGCTCGCATGCAGCGAAAATTTCAGCTTCGATGTGAACATTGGAGCACGGCAGGCGCAGAGCGCCAAGCTAAGAGCAGCAGCGCTGCTCAAAAAGAAACCGCTCGAAAAGGTGAATCCGAATTCCACGCGTGGCAGTGAGTCTGGGAAACGGCGCGCCATCGACGAGCTGCACGAAAAGTTCTCCAATACAGCGAAGCGTCAGAAGCTGGAGGAAGAGGAACGCGATCTGATGCGTAAATCCCGCATAGAGCGAATCATGGCAGCGACATCCTCCCACACGAACCTGGTCGATATGCGCGAACAGGAGGCCCAAGACGACTATTTCAACAAACTCGAGCGCAAGGAGGCCATGGAGGAGAAGATGCTAAACACCTTTAAGGTGGCATGCAAGGCGGTCATCTGCCAGCGCTGCAAATACACAGCCTTCGCGGCCGCCGAGCGCTGCAAAGAGGAGAAGCATCCACTCAAGATAGTCGATGCTGAGAAGCGTTTCTATCAGTGCAAGGATTGTGGCAATCGCACCACCACCGTCTTCAAGATGCCCAAGCACAGCTGCAGCAGCTGCAAAGGTTCGCGCTGGGAGCGCACGGCAATGATACGCGAGCGTAAGGTTTGCACGGGCCGAGAAACCCTCTCGGTGCGTGGCGATGAGGAAACCTTTATGGGGAGCGTGGCCAGCGGAGCGAGTCTCAATCTCCTAGTGCCCGAAGAGGAATAGACGGGTCGATAACCCAAGTATGTAACCTTTCTTAGAGGCATAGACAAATAGGTTCGTTAATATTGTTTTTTAAATATATTTTTTGAATATTATATAGAAATGGCATAGTTATATATATATATAGATTTTTATATACAGTCTAGTTTTTGGCATAAGTACAAATGGTCCAAATTTCTTAAGGCTTATCTTCTAATATATCTCTGCGTGCCTTATAAATATATGGCTAAATCAATATATTTTTGAGATTTGTTGCTGGAAATACTTGGTGCACAAATCTTTAGCAAATTTCAAAGATTATTTTTAATGAATAAATACATTATAAATATTTGGTATGCTCTTAAAAAAAGTTTTTTTTTTCAAAATTGCACAACGCAAATGTTTTTTGGATTTGCTTAAAGCTAAATCATGTTCGTATGTTTCGTATTTGTGACAAGAAGCGTAATATTGGAATAGGCAATTAAATATACAAATTATATATATATTTCAGATTATATAGAAATAAAAATGGAATAAGTTTAGTTAGATTTAAAGCTTAAGTCTAGCGATTAAATTCAATTTCATTAAAAGGCAACTAGAGCTCCTTAACATATTGGCAAAAGCTTAGCAAAGTTAAGGTTTATAAATATTTCGATTGAAAGTTGGAGCATAGTGTTGTGAAATGCTTTAAAATTGTTAATTGAAGAGTTAATAGTGTTGTAGGAGGAATCATGAAGTTTTTAATTATTGGAGTGTTGAAGCCTGACTCTGTAACAAAAACTTTTATGGGAATGGCATGAATATGAAATATTTTAAAATTTTCTGAACTTAGGTTTTTTACAATATCTAATACCTTCAATATTTTATAATATTAAAGATGTAATATATTGAAAAAATTGTATTCGTAATTCTTATAGATCAATATCCATGAAAAATGGAGGAGTGATATGAAGAAATATATTTTGTGAAAATTAAGAAATAAGTTTTCCAAAGAAATTATGAAATATTAGCCTCAATGGTTAGCAAAAATCGGCCAAAATAATTTTCATGATTCATTTTCTTTCCTTAACTTCGTTTACAGAGTCTTTAAGGCTTCACACTCTAAATGCAACAGAGTATTCGAGTTGAATTTTGGCAACAGTATAAAGCTAAATATATGATACATAAGATTACAACTAATTAACAAACAATTTGAACTAAAAAACCAGGCGCATTTAGAAATAAATTAAAGGCAAATATAGAAAAACTGAGAACTCCTTTAGACCGCATCCTCGGCGTGTGGCTGCGGGGAATCGGGTTCCTTGAGATTTAGTAGACTGGAGAAACGAAATGAGATGGTCTTGGAGAGATGCTTCTCAAAGTCGCGATTATCGAGATTATCGGGTATTAGCGTATTGTTCGTCATGTCCATGTAGGAGCGTCCCCGCTTCACGGGCACCGCGTACTCGGGCAGGCAGGCAGCGGTCGAGGTCATGTTACTGTAGCTGGGCGCGCAGCTGGATTTGCGTATGTTGAGCGGAAAGCGTAGATCGTTCTCGTAGCGCAACACCTGCTCCGTGGTGCTGGCCTCGATCAATGGGCGTGGCAGATCGTAGCCGGGTGGAGCAGCAGCTGCAAATTCCGTAATGGACTCCTCGCGACTGTTGGTCAGCTCGTGATCGTAGCTGTTTAGCTTGGGCGGCGACCAGAGATGCTGCAGGGATTCCGGCTCGCCCAGCTGCTCGACGAGTCCCTCGTTGGGCATAAGCGCCGCCTCATCGCTGCAGTAGAGCGGATTGGAAACGGCATTCGTCTCTAGCTCTATGTACTTGGCATTGTTGCCCAGCAGCTTCTCAAACTCTGCGGCTAAATATTTAAAGGAGGGACGTGCATTGGGCTCATCTGCCCAACAGGTGCGCACCACGGAGTACACAGCTTCGGAGCAGTTCTCTGGACGTTCCATGCGATAGCCTGTTTTGAGCAGGGACCAGAGATTCTGTGGCGCTATGCCCGGATAGGGAGAGGCGCCCAATGTGATCAGCTCCCAGCAGAGCACACCAAATGCCCAGACATCCGACTTACTGGTGTACACATGATCCGCCAGAGACTCAGGAGCCATCCACTGCAGACAGAGAGAGAGAGAGCGAGAGAGAAAGGTTATATATACTATATTTTAACAGTTCTTGTGTTCAGCTTACCTTGACGGGCACACGATCTCTGGAGCGTTTTAGGTACGCATCATCCTCATAGACATCGCGTGTTAGTCCAAAATCGGAGATTTTGCAGATTTTGCCATCGGCGAGCAGCACATTGCGCGCAGCCAAATCGCGATGCACCAGCTGCAAAGGAGAAGGATTACCGATATTGATGGATTATCATCATATTGGGTTCAAATATGTAGTAGAACCCTTATAGGGCTGCCTGCTCATATAATATTTACTGGCTGAAAGTGTCACGACATGCGGCGTCTAAAGTAGAGATGGGATCGGGAAAGACATTCGTTCCTGACCCGTCCCGTCCCGAAATAATATTTGATTTTCCCGCCAGATTGTCCCGACAAATTTTTCAATTTTTCCTCTGGTCCCGATATTTCCGGAAATTTTTTTTAACATTTACAACTCTTATGATAGATACAGTTTTTTACTTAAAAATAATATTTTCTCAAAATGTTCTTCTCTAAGATGTGTTCTCATTTCTTCCAAAATTCTACTAGAGGTAGAATACACCCTCTCACTCGTTGTTGAAGATATTGGAATATCAAGTACTTCCCTAGCAATCATTTGTAACAATGACAATTTATTGCATTGTTGTCAAAATAATAAAATATTTGAACTTCACTTAAATTTAACAGTATTTATATTAGAATTAATTTCCTCGTCAATATCATTCTTCTGTTCTTTGATAAATACAATAAATTTTATCTATTATTAATTTTCTTATCGGGACCCGCGGGAATTTCAGGATCAAGCACTTATCCCGACCTTCCCGGACTCACTTTCATAATCTTTCCTATCTCGCCCGATCCCGAAAATTTTTCCGGGACCCGCGGGATTCCCGAAAATCCCGATCCTGACGCCCATCTCTAGTCTAAAGCACCTATGTATATGGAACACCTGCAGAATCATTCTGCCTTCACACACCTGAACTACCCTCGGGATTAGCCCCACTTTGGACTTTATTAAAATACCAAATTTGGGGCAATGCCAGCCGTTCTAACTATGACTTAATACAGAAATTTCAAAACAAAACTCTTAGAACATTATCAAATGCACACCTACTCCACTCTAACTTGGAGATACACAAAGAGCTTAGAATCCCTTGGGTTTACCAGGAGAATTTGACGCTGACCAAAGCCCACCTAAAACGCCTAAACAGGCACATCAATCCTCTTCCCAACAACCTCACCCGTCACACGCCGTCTGAAAAGATGTCACCCGCTAGACCCTTCACTCCGCACAAATTGAACATGTTACCCCACTCTCTAACACCTTACTAAGCCACACGGATACATCAACTTAAATGGGAACGCCTAAACTTTCAATTTGCTGATTGTCCTACTGGACAGATTTGAAATAAAAACTTGATATAAATAAATAATAAAAAAAAATAAATAAAAAAAATACTTGTCAATATATTATGTCTCCTCGGGAGGAATCTGAAGTTGTGCAGCGAAAGTATGTCAAGGACATCTGACGATCATTTATGAATTTCTGTGAGTTTCTCATAATCTCACTCTGCTACATGGTTTTTATAAAGGATCATATCTAGACACCTTTAAAACCATCGAGAGTTCTTCAGTGAAAAATCCCAGAGATAAATGATACCAAAATCTCCTACTTAATCAACCCGTGGGACCATAAATGGACATTCCCCTGTGATAATCCTTATTGGGGTACCTGCCCACACACACTTTCCTTTAACATTTAATTCTGCTGGAGTACCTGCTGACACCCTTAAAATAAACCCACCTTCAGCTCCGTTAGATAGTTCATGCCCTTGCATATTTGCCAAGCAAAGGTGAGCATCATCTTGACATTAACCGGCTCGACGCCATCGCTGAAATCCACGCCGGCGCACTCGATCTTCCGGCTGAGTCGCAAATAGCTTCGCAGCGAACCGTACCGGGCATACTCTATAATGAGCAGCGGCGCCTCCGAGGATTGGGTGCAGGCGCCCAGCAACTTGATCACGTTCGGATGGGAGACTTCCTGTAGCAGCTGGAATTCCGAGAGCAGAGCCATATACTCCACCGAATTGGCGCCCTTTTTGAGCATCTTGACGGCGACGGTGGTGACACCTGGCAGCCCGGCGATCTGTGTGGCATAGCCCTTTAGCACCTGGCCAAACTCCCCCTCGCCGAGCACTGTGTCCAGCTGCAGCTGATCTCGCGGAAACTCCCATTTGGTATCGGCGCTCTCGAACTTAAACCCACTCTGTAGCGGCATTAGTGGCAGATCTCCATCCCCACCCAAAGCCTCCAGGCTGGGCGGCAGACCGAGTTTGGTGACCGGCGTGGCGGACTGTTTGCCCAGGCGCCGCTGCCAGAGCTTCCTCTGCGAGAAGAGCAGACAGAGCAGCAGCAGCACAAAGAGCAGCGGGCAACTGATGACCACCAGCAGGCAGGAGCGATTGCACTCCATCCCAGCCAAATGGAGGACGCCCAGTGCCAGGGAGCCATCCTGACTCTGCTCCGGCTGCTCAGCTCCAGTCTGCACCGGCATCACGCTCGCCAGTTCCAGCTCTGTTTCATTTTTGCGCTTGCGCTGACGACGCGTCTTAAGCTCCTCCTCGTCGGGTAGCGGAGCACAGCTGCATTTGCCATTGTCCTCGCAGAGGCAGGTGCCCGAACCACTCAATATGCCACGCCCGTTGTCATTGGTGGTATGCGGACCCACAATGCGAGAGGCGGGCGTGCAATCCTGCGGACAAGCATGCGGATTCAGTTCCTCCAGTGCATCGCACACATGATCCGGACAGTAGCGTGCATCCGGCACACAGGAACCATAGTTGCGACCAAACATTGTCGAGCTGGAGCCACGCCAGACGCACGCTCCTCCATTGGTGGCCAGGCCGCAGAACTTGACGCACTGCGTCCGATACTTGACCTGGGCGCAGGTCTGCGAGCGCGACTTCAGGCGCAGCTCACAATTGGCATTTGTTGGCCTGCCCTCCACCAGATGCACATTGATGACGAATGCATGCGGCTGCTTCTCCCCATCCTGCCAGGTTACATTCAAAAAGTAAACCGTCTCCGGCGCATGCTCCAGCGCTAAGGCATCCTTCACATAGACTATGCCACCCAGCTCGGTCAGTCCAAAGGCTCCGCTGCGATCCTCGGCCAAAGCGAAACGCCAGCCACGCATCCGATGCAGCTCCACAAAATTGTCCGGTTGCGCGACGCGATAAAAGGACGCAGCTGCCCGATGCACAAACACATCCTTCTCATAGTCAATGGTCGTGCGACGACGTCCACCCAAATCTGTGTGCAGCATATCTCCGGCGCTGTCGAAGATTCGCTGTTGGCGCACTCGCAAAGGCAAAGCCTGAGGCCGCTCCTGATCGCTCTCGTGCAGCCGACTGGTGTCCACGTGCAGGCAGATGTGAGCCGTCGCCGTGCTCGTCACATTACGCGCCTGAATGGTCAAGTCCCTGGCCTGCAAGTCAAAGCAGTACGGCTCCTGGCGCAGCACTCCATCGCGAGCAAAGCGAAGTTCTAGAAAATAAAAGATTTACTTTAATAAAGAAGTAAAAGTAGGATTCTTTCGGGAACAGATTAAAAGGAGAGATTAAAGATTAAATACCCTGGCAAATATAGCTAAAATATTAAAAGGAAGACTTGATTTTCTGACAAATTTGTTGCCATAGCAGAAAAAGTAGGCTAATATGGATTTTTTTTTTTTTGTTTGCTTTACTACTACTACTTTTGTCTAGAACTCTATCTAGACCTTAACTTATGTTGGAGTATATGGATAACATGTTTAAGATGTGTAAGAAAAAGTGAATGTCTTATATCTTTCTATAGGAGGATAAACTTTCTCCTATAGTGGGATTTTTAACCAGGGACCGTAAATAATGATTATTTTTTTTTATTCAAAAAAATCACACACTTACAATGACATTTTGTTCAATCTCAGCATTTCCGTTATGATTTTGTATGCTATTCTTCAATGATAATCATTATTTTTGAAAATTTATATAACTTAAAACATAATTATTATTTTTGATAAAAAAAAAAAAAAAAATTAAAAATAATGAATAAAAATGATTTTTATTTTTTTTGCTCAAAATGAAACTCAACAGCAATCGACGGCTTTTTTGTTAAACTTTTCACCAATATTATTTCAAATCCTTGTAAAGGGATGACAATTACGGTCCCTGTTTTTAACTGATTCAACAAGAATTCGTTAAGAACTTTGAGGTTTGGTAAAAGCTGAAAATGCTGATTAGTCTCAACATAAAATTTGTATAAATTTGTATAAAACTTGCTTTTGATATCTTCAACAAAAATCAGGTTTCTTATATAAAACCTCAAGCTCATATAAGTCCAGTATAGTTAAAATATTTATATATTATTTAAAATATTTATGATTTATGTTTTACAATCTTAAAATATATGTAACATATAGAACGGAGGCATGACAACCCCATAAAGGATATATATTTTGGTCAGGAGCAGCAGCCCAGTCGATTTACGCCTATCTGTCCGTCCATCCTTCGGTCTATCTGACTGTCTATCTCGGAAGTTATAAGAGCCACAAACTCGAAATTTTACACGAAGGTTCATATGAAGGTCCTTCGAAGGGCTGTATATATTTTATTTTACACTCTCATCAATTATAAATATTCTTCAATATGTTTAATAGCTTCTACAAACGTATACTTATTTAAAAAATTATAGTAAATTAAGACTTACGACAGCTGATGATGGTATGCGGCCTGCCTGTGTGATCCGCCTCGTAGGCGCTGCAATCGGGCCTTACGAGTTCAAGTTTGTCATTGAGAATGGCGTAATTGAGATGCGCATTGGCTGCCAGCGTGTCCTTGTCCAGATAGATGATTTTCTCGCCCACCGGCTCCGCCTGTCATTGCAAAAAAAAAGAAAGGGAGCCTTAGCTTCATTAGCATTCGCATTAACTGACCAGCGATAATTAAATGCTACGTGGACCGCTCCCAGTGACCTCCACCACAAATTGTTCGAGCTTCTCTCCAAGGAACCAAGCGCCCGGTCAGCTTCATTAGCATTTTTTGTTTCATTTGCATGCACAAGGTCAGCAATTGGGGCTAAATGTAGGAGACGGGGAGCACTTAACACCTTGGGGAGCTGACATTTGCTGTGGCTTTACTACTAGAAATGGGTCCCTGGTGATACGAAGTTAACCTGTTTAAAATGTTGTTTGCTGGTAGCATTAAATATTAACTTAGTTCAGACTTGGGCTCTGAAGTTAGGCAGGGTCTTAGGTGTTTTGGTTGGGTTAGGGTTTTAGGAGATCAGCTGGTGTAGAAGTAGAAGCAGCTCTAAGCTGGAATATTAATATTTTAAAGCAGTGGCTACTACTATCAACTTGTAGTATAATAGTAGAAAGCTCTCTCTCTCTCTCTCTCATTTCTTTTTTTATCTTATATATCGGATATTATTTACGCAAAATGCAATCATTAAAAGGTCAGAAAAGATATTCTGAATTTGGTATTTCTTCATAAAAATTGTTAGGCAATCCACCTTATATTCCAATTTCAAAGTAGACATTCGTAGAACTTCGATAAAGTAAAATTTTTGAAGATCAAACTTCATTAAGCCGAGTTACATTCATTTGAAGGTCAACATATGTATGAGTGATTTCGAAAACGCTCTGAATTTTAATGAGAATATGATACAATCCCTTTTTATTTTTGTGAATTAAGGTCAAATATTAAAATTCGATTCAATTTGATTCATTATATATGGAATTTATTGGCCCGTCCACTAAGTAATTTCGTTTCATGACAACAGCTGATCTTATTGAATTTTTTCGCAGCCAACGTCGCTCTTATCCGCTTTACCGCTTTAAATTTCAACAGCTGATATAAAATGATTACTTCTAAAAAATGTTGGTGGATTTTGTGAAATAGTTTTCATTTGGTGCCCTATCGAAGATGGAATATCAAAAACAACATTTTCTGCATATTTTACTAACAAAAGGGAAAAAATGCAGTTCAAGCAAGGCGAAAATTATGCGAAGTGTACGGAGAAGATGTATTGACTGAACGTCAATGCCGAAATTCGTTTGCAAAATTTCGTTCCGGCAATTTCTATCTTGAGAATGCACCATGTCCTGGAAGGCCTCTTGAAGCCGAGGTGGACAAAATAAAGTCGTAGGTCGATGCAAATCGTCGAATAACAACTCGAGAGATTGCAGAAAGATTAAATCTGTTTCCAATCTTGACATATGCTTCGTTCATTGCTTCGTAGCATTGAGTATAAATCTTTATTTATTTATAACTTCTATTTAGGCTAATGATATAAATATAAAGTATATATTCTTATAGGCTACTCTTTACGTTTTTTAAGAGATTTCAAATCGGAAAAAATTTTGTGTTTCATCATTATTGAGCTCTGATAATCAAATATCAGAAAGATCTCTGTCGATTTGCTCTACTCATAGACTTATAAACTGTATCTATATTATTTTGAGCTAAGTTGTTTTGGGAACGCGAATGAGAATTATTATATACTAGAGAACACTTTAAACCTTTTGACTTTCGGACTCTAATTCCCAACACCTGTCAACACTTATGACAATTATTTCAAATACCCGCCCAAGACACACCCAGCCACAAGCAGCCTGAGTTCATGGGGCAGCCGCAGAGCCATCTAATTTTATATCCAAGTGCTGTAGACTTAATTTAAATACGAATTGCCAGCAACATTTTGAAATGGGCTCGACTTTAGTGACAGTTTTTTTTATATATATTTATTTTATGTAGCACTTGTAGTTGAGGATGTTGAGAGCAATTACTTGCAACTAAATGACATAGTTCTTGCGGCAACTCGGGAATAGGCTTGGCTTGGCTTCGACATGACAACATAATTTGAACTCCTGCCACTTAAAGCGAGCGAAAGCTTTAACTCGACTCGCCAATCATAAAAGTTCGTAAAAAGTTACGCGTTTTTAATGATGAGCCACGGAAATGATGGCCCAGACTTCCTAATGGCCAAATAATGGCAGCTGGGGTGGGTTTGCCTTGGTTTGGCTTGCGTGTCTTGAGTTCGTTTATCAAGCGCGAATTCAATAAAGCCCGCACCCAGTGAAAGCGTAGACAGCGTCCAGACGCTTTGTCTGGCTAAGTTTCCACTTACCGCCTTGAAGTAGGGCTGCTCCACGTAGAAGTTAAAGTGCGGCTGGCGCTCCTGCAGATGCGGCCCATTGTCGTTGCGGTCTAGCAGTGTTATATTGTAGGTCCTCCAGAATTGACGCTGCTCCTGCCCGGACAGCTTCACCGTGCAGCTAACTGTGGCCAGCAGCTGTCCAGCTCGCGCCTGGAGTCCATTCAGCTCATCGTGATCCAGCGGCTGTTTCGTATACAAACGATTCTGTTTGAGTGCAAAGTGCGAGCTGCCCGCTTTCAGGGCATACTCCACGGCACGATGGGGGCACAAATATTTGGCGGATCTCGAATTGAGAGCACCAATCAGCACGGGCTCAAAGCTGGAGCTGCTTCGACTCTGCTGCGCTGCTGACTCTGCAATCGTATAGTGTGCTCCCGTCCAGAAGCAAATGTGCTCGAGCTCGGCACAATAATCATTTAAGTCTTGTGGCTGCAGCTCTAGGGTGAGATGCGCCACCTGCTGCAGCAGTTGCTCCTGCTCCACGGACGACTCCTCCTGGTTGCGTGGAAAGGCGGTCAACACATATTTCACACTTCCATTGACCATGTGGTAGTCGGTGCGCATATAAACCTCCCCAGAGCTGGCATTGATGCGCAGCAGCGGATTCTCCTCCAGATTGTAGATATACTCCGTCGCCGGCTGATTGTTGTCCATTCGCAGCACTTGAAATTGAGCGAGGGGTATCTTCGAGAATATACTCTCCGACTCCTCGTTGATGGGCAGCTTGAATTTCACGGACGTGGTGGGAAAATAAACATCGAGCGCTGCAAAAGGCAATAAAAGAAAAGCTATGAAAAAATCTGCTGATTGAATGCACTTAGAGAAAAAGTGAATTCATTTAAGTTACATGTGTGATATGAAGAATTTAGTTAATATAGGTCAAATGGAATAGAATAAGTTAGTATAGAGTAAGACTTAAGTTTTATTCCATGAATTATCTAAATAAACTGATGGATTATTGTAATATTTAATTTAACAAAAATAGATTAAGTTGCAACTAAAAGTAGCAGAAAACTGGTTAATAAAAAATATACAAATTAAAAAAAAAAAATAATAAAAAAGGGATTTATTATTTAATTTACTATTCAAAATTAAGTCAATTATTTCATTATATACACAAAGAAAACTCTTCAAAGCAATTAAAAACGCTCTAGTCGGAAGTGCCCAAGTAGGGGATTCCCTGAACTAAGTCCGAGCTGATGTTTCAAACAATCGAGTTTACATCTTTTATCTTTATTTATTCGTATTGAAATTAGTTTTTAATCTAATTTCTAGCATTTCTATCACATAAACCTAAAATTGGTGTCTCTTGCTTATATGGTATTTAAGTTATGGCTTAAAAACAAAGTTAAAATATCGATTACTATCGGTAAAAAGGAGATAGGATGAGTTATCGAAAACAAAGAAAAACTTGTACTACATATGGTATACAAGAATATATATTTAAAATTTCAAATCTCTAGCTTTTGTAATTTACGGGATCGCTGCGCTCCTTTGATGGGACAGACAGACAAACGGACAGCCGGCTAGATCGATTCGGCGCGTCGTCCGGACTAAGAATATATATACTTTATGGGGTCTGCCACGCCTCCTTCTGCCTGTTACATACATTGTCACAAAACCAATTTACCCTGAAATCACATTTTCAATGGGTTTAGAATATAATAAAATCAACTTTGTTTTCAGTCTAAGAATTTTGAGTCTATTTGATTTCATTTCTAACACGTTATTTCTCTGAGTGCACTAAATCGTGTGATTGGGTCAAACAAATGAAATGTCCTCAGAGTGTGGCGTCCACAAGTGGCATTTAAGTGAGGGTCGCTCAACCAATGCCCCCCCCCCTTTCCCAGCACGCATCAAGTGCAGCCCCTGCTTTATTTGTAAGGGCTTCACCCCGACTAAAACCCATCATAAGAGAGATTCGAGTATTTACCCATTATGCTCATCAACAGACTCATAAAAATTATGAATGTAGTTTAATAAGCTCGCGTTGACCTCATTACGAGTGGGTCCTAATGCAGAAGGGCGAAAGGGAAAAGCATGGCTTTAAATCCCAACCCAATTCAATGCGTACAACACGGCGTATGCGTAATTTGATAAGATTTGGCTTGCTAATGACGCGCTTGCTGCTGTTGTTGTTGTTGTTGCTGTTACTATTATTGTTCTGTCGTGTGCTTGCATACGCTCAAGTCCCAATACAAGCCATAAATAAATATAATACAGATATTAGTTATTAGCATATGGGTTATCAAAACGTACCCACACAATCTCCCTCACCCTCACCCAGTTCTCGGATCCGCGTCATCGCGTATTGATTTTGTGATAAGACAAACATTATAGGAAAAAAACATAGTTTTGTTAGCGGAAAAATACAATGCAATGCCTAATTGGTAACAAAGGTTTAGTCCAAATATAATTTGGAACAATTTGTGGGGTGAAAATCTATGGATGGAAGGGGTAATAGGGTTTTATTTAGACTGCCTCTCGAAGGGGCGTACAAATTTATAATGTAATTGTAGTGGGAATCGAATAAGCGAGAAGTGTGATAAATTAATAAAATTGAAACATAAGTTTGAAAGTACACAAGAACCGACCCGCAAGAAAACTACCCGGCTCTCGCCCCATAAGGAGATTAAAAAGGCGCCAGTTTTTTAATCTTCTCCCAATTCGCTAGGATGAACTAGTTATGATTAGATTAAGTAAATATGTTTATGTTCAGTAATTCATTAAAAAATTAATTCATTAAAAAAAAAGCAAAAGTTTGATATATTTCCCTCTCCCTTAAAAAGCTATGTAAACTATGTGAAGTGACCTCCTTTTGCATATCTTTTCTCAATAAACAAAAAACTCTTAAGTACCTAATATATATTTGCAGTTCCTTTAGTTCCTAGTCAAGCACTTTATCATGTTCCTCTTCTCATAAACAGCATTGGCGCCACTTTATCCCCAGCATTTGGTATTATGTCAACACACAGTCCTGTCTCTCTCCTCTCTCAACTACTTTCAAACATAATTCGAACCCCTCCTCGTAACACACGCATATTTGACTAAAAAAAAATACTGGCAGAATTAATTTTGCTTCGTTTGTGAGCACAGAGCGCCAAGGACGCGTTAAGGAAATAGCAAACAGAATAAGGATTGCCTGACGCCAGTTTTTTCCTACGTATTTTCCATAAACCCCACGACATTTAAAATGTCATTACAAATGCGTGTCTGTGAGTTGTCGCAGCTCCAACATATCATCTACATATTTCATCAGCATATTTCGCATGCCTGAGCGTCAGCAATTGTAATGAATTCGTTCATAATTTATCACACTCATATACTGTCAAACCTCCTTCTATATATATATATATATGTATGTAGTACTTATTCGTTTTTAGCCAGAGTGTGATTATATATTTAACTGATTTCCAACATGAAAAGCTTTGGTAGATGAGTCTTTATTTAGCTTTGGCTTTTCTAATACCCTAGGAGAGCATGTACGGCGCATAATAGTTGAAGAGGTATATGATTTTTAATGATTTTTTATATATGATAAGCCAAGTCGAACTACTGTAATAAGTATAAGAAACTTGAGGAAAAAAAAACTTTTATTAGAAATCATGCCTTCATTTCAAAGAAAAGAAACATATCACCTAATTTATACATATATTGATTATCTTTTCTAGGGTATTCGCTGTATCTCATGCACACTTTAACAATTTTCTACTTGTTCATAATTATGACAGGTATTTAGTCAGCGAGCATTTGGAACATCCAATTAGCAACAGTTTCATTGTTTGCTTTGCCCTCCAAATGCTTTGTTTATGTTTGGGCTAGTAAATGCCTATGGGAGTTATGACAATTGGACTAAAGTTGGAGCTACGTTATGTAATTGAAGAGGATAGAGAATGTGTTCAATAAAGTGTAAAATTTTAGAATATAATATATACATTAAATTGTATAAATAAGGTATTCACGAAAATGGTATGATTGCGAAAATACTTATAAGTTAGCTATCATTATGTTAATAATATATATAGTCATAATTATATGGTATATATGTATATATATACACATTTTTTTATGATATTTTTCTTTTGATTTGCAACTGTCGTTTATGACATGAAGCGAATTTGTTGATAGCATGGATCGTATTAATTACAGCTTCTGTAGGGTTCGAGCCATACTTTAGATAACTACCCCACTGGTCTACAAATGAATCCCGATAATTCATCTCCCGCTAAATCAAAAAATCTTAAAAAAAATTGTTCAAATTCCTTTTCGATAAATAGAAGTTCTGTGTACTTCGTGAAATGTGATATCATTGCCATTTCGAATTATCGGGACTTGACTGTATATGAACAGAAGAAACTGCTGAGAATATAAAAATTATTTTTTTTTCTGGATTGTCAGAAATCTTGTTTTATAAGTGACATATAATATGCTAATTTTCTCTTTGCTGCAAGCTTAAGTAAATCCCATTGGGGAATTTCAATGCAAGAACTGCTATAATCTAATTAGTAAACCAATTTACTGATAATTCTACTTAATATGTTTTCTAACTGAACTTAATTCCTCTCCTTTGGGACTTGCATTCGAAATACTTTATGGCACAACTGATTCTCACTAGTCCTAGAACTAATCGCCTTTAAATTGAAACCCGAAGCAAGTGTTATCCAATCCATCTTTAATCCGTAAACGCAACTTGAACTTTGGTTAAAAAAGAATCTTGCAATCAAACCCTGGGGGGGTGTCAGAGACCTTCGCCAAAAAGTCAACTGCCATTAAGTGCTGACCAGCTAGCAGAAGACGCCAGCAAACAGGACTATCTATCAGAAGGACAATTAAAAGGAACGAATGGCGCATTAAAAAGTCAACTAAGGGTAGATAAGAGACGCGAGTTTGGACACGCTAATGACAGCCGGAGTCAACAAATGTCACAGTTGGCCATTACGGCTCGTACCTGAACTTGGCCGGAATGGGTAAGCGGGCTGAGGGTAGAGAGTAGGGTGTTCCGGGTAACAGGAGACTAAAAACTGTAATTGAGGTGCGGCACGATGTCAACTAGCTTCGACTTAACTAATTAATCTGCTCAAATTAATTGACTTTGCATCGAATTAGGTCGTTCGCTTGTTTGCCCGGTTTGTGTTTCCTTCTTTTTTTTGTAGTTGTGTATTTTGTTTGCAGTACGCGCCTGCAGCTATGTACCTTCCCCGGTGCCTTGTCCTTTGCCAGCCATGAGTCATTTATTCGCAAAAATTTCCACACAGCATCCGGACATTAGTTTTTATTTTCATCTGTTTCTTTTTTTTTTTTGCTGTCTGCGTAATGAAAACTTTATCTTTGTCACAGTTGTTTTTGTCTGCGAGTGTGTGTGTCAAAAATTTTTCCATTGTGCGATTATACCCCTTATAAAAGACAAAAGAGGGGTATACTGAATTTCATCAAAATTTAAGTAAAAGCTTGGGGCTAGTCACAACAGGAATAGTAGTTAGCTTAAGGTTTGCTGGCTTGACTGGTTTCACTTCTTATTTCTTTACAGGATATCTGCAAGTCGAGCACATGCGACCAGCTTACACTTGGTTTTTTCTATGTTTCATTACTCATACGACCCCTGCAACAGTCTCGTTGTAACTTGTGTTTAGCTTGGCATTCGCTCTTGTTGCCTTTGGCTTTGGCTCTGGCTTCTCCTGTTGGCTTATTGTCTTTTTGGCTTCAGTTTTTAGCCACATTATGAAATTCGCTTCATTTGACTATGCACACTTATAAATCCATCTGCACTTATGATAACTTCATCCAATTGCTTGGCTTCTTTCCTGAATAGTCTCTGATGATTTGTCTTTGTCTGTCCAACGGGATGAATTCAATAACAAGTAAGCAGACCGTGAACAATATAATCGATTATTAAAGTATTCTTCACTTCAAGATATAGTCATGCCTGCAAGGTTGTTAGTAGAGTATGCAGTCTTAAAGCTATTGTCAACGTTGTCAGTGCTACTTAGCTTTGTATGGCTGCATTGAATCGGATTATTATAAAATAATATATATATATATAGTATATATATATAATATATAGAGCTATACGAAACATCGATAAAAATTTGTTCTTATATAAAGAACTTCTATACCTCTGGGGATATTATACTATATACCATATTTATAACTGAAAAGAATTCGATAGTAAAGTTTTCTATGGAATAATGTATTTTTCAAGATATATTGACTAAACTATACTTTATCTATTACTCAACAGGAATGAATTGAATAATAGATGAATGAATTACCTTGATACCCTAATGTAATAAAGCTGAAAAGGCTCTTAACTATAGACAACGTATCTGTTTTCAAAGATATCTTAACCTTAATTGATCAATAAAGAGCTTCAATATTCTTCTAACATATTTGCAATACCCGATTCAGTAGGTTTAATAGGATGTTAAAAACTTTTTTAATTTATTGGTTTTCTAAGTTCTGTGTTTAAAATTGCTTTTAAGTATTGATGTCTTACAGATCTTTGTTATTTCTTGTCTTTTTTAAATTTACATTATTCCTCTTATTGATCTTCGATGATGTTATAAATTTCTATATATCAGACTATTCTCGTATATACCCCCTTTTCAACGCACTCTTATAGGGTATAAGAACTTAATTGATCTGCTTATCGCCTCAAAGTCGCACTTGTCGCATTTCCACAACAACTCCACTTTGAAGTGCTTCGCATTGAGTACGAGACGACAGCTGATAAAGGGGGAAAACACATCCACATCCACTTCAAGTGCGCGACAAATGCAAATGAACTTGAAAGACGTTGTCTATTCACCATATTCAGTATTCCAGTATTCAGTATTCAGTATTCAGTATTCAATATTCAGTATGCGCGGAATGAATAACTATTCACACACAGCTGACGCTTCGAATAGGAGCACATTGTTCCTAAAAACAAGGTGATCGATGGGTCCCTCTCTAATTGTCAACTGTCAGCAAAGAGTCGAGCACATTTGTCAAAGTCAACAAAGTCAGTTGTTATTTTTATTATTTTGTATGGTAATTGAGACTAATTAATGAAGCCTACAATTAGTTAAAATCGTGTCTATCGCACTGAGCAATTAATTAAGTAGTGTCGCTCTTTAAGCTGAGGTGTCACTATTTAGCTAACAGGCACTGTAGCTGCTGCACATACAGAAAAATTGATATTCCACACAGGAGCAAAAGCAACTGAATGCAACGCTTTATATATGCTAAATGGAAATGTTGGAGGAAAAAATAAAAGCAACAGCAAATTTGTTTGCTGCTAGACTACGTTAATGCATTTGTTATGGGGCGTATCTGGGTGCGACAGACAGATCCCATAATTGTGCTCAATTTTTATTTATTTTTTGACAATCTCAACAAGAATTTATGACCAGAGCCAATATGCTGAAGAAAAACAGACCTTGACTGCTTGGCCTGACAAGTTTCTGCTTTGCTTTTGCATTTTGCAGAACAGAGGGTTACGAGCTCAAACTTTGTTGGTATCCAGAATTCCACACTGAATTGTGGAAACGGAGTGAAATCATATATGAAAAATTGATCCTATATTAATATATATTAGATTATTTTGTTATTATTATTATTATAAATTAAATATATTATTTTTATAAAACTGAATTTACCAGAGATTTAACCACTTGCTTTTTTACTAGCTTTGGAGGGTGACAACATCAAAATTTTAAGGAAGACGGGCCTAACCTCTAATATGTATATTACTTTATTATGAATTCGAATTAGATATTATTATTTTTAAAACTAAATGAAGTTGCAGAAAATTGGTTAGTAAAAAATAAACAAATTTGAAAAAAAGATATTTTTATTAAAATATTTTGCAGAACAGAAAGGTTTTCATATTAAAGTTACATGAAAAATTTTCAACAAAGGCGTGGAAACTGGGAGAAATCAATTATGATTCTTTGATTCTAATTCATTAATATATAATTTTATTTATATTATATAATAAATAAATAAATTTTCTTTGATGACAGCTGGAAAGCATGAAAACTTGCACAGAAAAGCGTGCGAAAGAGTTTGTGAAAACTCGATTGCATATTCATTTTTATTAGTTTATTCAACTCTTCTACCTTAAAATTTCACACAAAAGCGTGGAAACTGGGTGAAAAATGTATGAAGTCTCGCTTTAGAGTAAATTAATTGATGAGCAGAACACAAAAAAATACCAAACAATTATAACAATTTAATCAAAGCCGTGTGACCGCTCTAAGCGAGTGAGTGAGGGGATGGGGCAGATGCCGAGCCAAGTGCCAAGCGTCCACGGCCACTTAAATGCGAAAAAACTGTGAGCAAACGAAGTCAAGCGATTGAGAGGAAAGGAGGGTGGAGGAGAGTAGGAGCAGGGTAGGGGGCCTTACAGCACACACCTATTGACTTAATTGATTTCGCATAAATTCAGTTTTTTCTCTCTCTTTTATATATATATATAGCTAAGTTTTGGCTAGCAGCTGTTGGGCATTTCGACACCTTTTGACCCAGCGAATGGACTGGAAGAGGAAGCGAGAGAGGTGCACGCAGTGCGTTCAACTTGGCCCAAGTGCAAATAGAAGCCAACAGCGAGTAAATATGTGAGCAAAGAGATAAAGTCAGCCACAGCGAGGTCGAGCTGGATGAGGGCTGAGGGGCTAAGAGCTGAGGTCAGCTGTCCAACCCCCAAGTTAAAAATTTGATATGTGTATGTGTTGAAATAAATTTGGGTGTGTTCATAATACACACACACACACGCACACCCTTGGCAGCTGGACTGCAGCCATGCTCACAATATCGTTTACTAATATGTCAAAGCTGTCCGTGGCGCACACCTGTTAGGCAGCTAGACGACCCATAGGAAATGTACATAAAAAATTGAATGCGGTACCTTTGAGCATATCATTTGAGGGCGAGTAAGGGGCACCTGAGTTACCTACACTTAACGAGTAGCTGTATCTGCATCTGCAATTGCATTCCCACGCTGCGTATCTGTGAGATTTGATTTGAACGCCCAGCTAATTTGTGTAATTGACTTTTTATGATCGTCCCACTTGAGCGTGCGTGTTGGGGGCTGTGGGCGTGATGTGAGTATCATTGATTGCATTGCGGATGAGTTGAATCAGTTTCACTGCGATTAAGTGCATTGGATTGTTATGTGGGTTGCTTTGCTACAATTCAATTTACTTGTATCGTATGAAATTACGTATCTTATATTTGGTTTAGTTTGGTTTGGGATTTTGATATCAATCGATTTGTAGTCATTGATTTTTGACTGTATAAGAGTTTTCTATATATATCAATTCGTTTTGCATGTGATATATTTCTCCTTTCTATCTCTCTTTCGCTTCTCCTCATCCCTCACAATCTGTCTCTCTCTCTTCCTAGTTGTATTTTCTAGATATTTATCTCGCTTCAACCATTATCACTTTTCACTTTCTCTTTTTTTTTGTCGCTGTCTCACTCTTTCCTCTCTCTCTCTCTGTCTCTCTCTTTTATATAAGCCCTAACTTTAGAGATTATATCTATTTTTGGTATCTGTTTATTTCAATTCTAATATATTTTTTGTTTATTCCGTTCTATCTCTCTTGGTCTGTATCTCTTTGAATTTACTTTATACTTATTTTTCTGTCTCTCTCTCTTTCTGATTCCACTTTCACAAGCTGAATCTCTCTCTCGTAGTTGGGTTTTTCTCTATATTTATCTCGCTTCAGCTATTATCTATTTTTCTCTCGCTTTCGCTTTCTTTGTCGCAGTCTCACTCTTTTCACTCTATCCATCTCTCTCTTTCTCTCTCTCTTTCTCTCTTTATATATATATATATATATAAACCCTAACTTTAAAGATTATATCAATTTTTTCATATTAGTTTATGCCATTTCTATTATGTTATTTGTCCATTCCATTCTGTCACTCTTAGTCTCTCTCTCTCTCTCTTTTTCTCATTTTCTTCTTTCCTTCTCTGCGCTGTTTCACTAACAAACACTTGTTTCTCAGCCTCCCTATAACCCCCTATTGTCACTTACAATTGATAGATAAATTTGTAGCTGTAAAATTCTCTTCTGCCGCCGTCTGTTTCACAAGTCGCTTATCTATTAAATATTTACATTTAATTGTTGACATTTGCATGCCGCATTCAAACATTTGTATTCCAATTACGAGAGAAAAAAGCAAACATAATGAATTGTATTCGCTGTCTTTGTCGCACTTACCCAAACAGATGTGCAGCCTCAGCCCAACAATGGCCGCCAGAATAACGGCACTGCTGCACTTGAACGCCATTTTACCGGTTGCTGCTGCGCTGCTGCTGATGTTGCTGCTGCGCTGCTTACCTTCGTCGCAGCGCTGCAAAAAAAGTTCTGCTGCGACGCGACGCTGCTTTGTTCTTATCTGTGTTGTTGTTGTTATTTATGTTTTGAATTCCTCTTCGTCTGGCTCGGCGTTCGGTATTTATCCAGCCACTTGGCAAATTGTTTGCTCTGTTTTATAATTATAACTGTTAATTCTCTTGACAATTATCTTCTTCTCGCGCACATTTTACGCACTTTTCACATAATGTGTGTATTTGTGTGTTCTTTGATGTTTTTTTACGTTCCACTCATTTAATTACTCTTGATCACCAGCTGATAAAAGACACATTTATCAATTAATGTGCAAAAAGAGACAACAATAAAAACTATGCGATAAAAAAAAAAACAAATCAAAAAAAATACAGGCAAGCCATTTTTTGTTAAAATTGCTTGGTTTTATGTTACCCTATATAAAAACTATAAGAAATTTAATTTTAAGTGCTGGACTATAAGTTACCCTGTAAATTATTAATTCTTATCATAGAAAAATTTAAATAAATTCAATTTCAATTGGATTTCTAATCTCATATTTCTCAATATAAGAGGGAGAGAGAGAGAGTGCTGATCGACTAGGAGTTACTCTGTATATTTGTTGTATTTTTGTTTTCCTTACGATTTCATATACATAGGGTATATTAGAACCTGCCTACCAAATTTTCTTGCCATAACTCTTTTAGTCGCTGAGATCAATTAGCTCAATATTGATAAGGAATATTCTTTAGATATTTTCAAGGTCGAAAAATGTCTATAGCTGCATAATGCCCACTTCCAAGCAATTTACAGCGTATACAAATATTTAATAATTTCTAAAAGGGTTACAACACAATGCCCCTAACAATTTTTTCGTCTTCTTTTGTTATTAATTTTTATTTGTATTGATAGCAGCACCCACGAGTCGTCGCCCCTCCTCCCTCCCGTAGTCCCCTCCCGCTAAGCTGGCGCCTGGTCTTCAATTATATTTATCATAGAGCAAAGGCCGCACAAAGTTAGTGCTCAAGGGACTTTGCCTACAATTTCTGATTATTGCAATTAAAAATGAAAAATTTGGGCTTTGCATACGGCTATTTATATATTTTTTTGTCTATTACAATATTTTTAGATTAATTTCTGTATATTTATGGTATTTTTGTTATAAATTGTTCTTTGCTATTTTTGGCAAATCGATTTAGCACTCGTTTTGTAGTTATATGGGATTTGCTGCGTCTTAAGTCTGTCCAAGTCTGGCCAAGCCCCTGCTACACACAGCTCGATTAAATTTGCCAACTCATTGATCAAATACAATTTTGGCACATTTAATTGATCTTTAAATTGAAAATAATTTATATACACTTAAAGAGAGCTTTACAGCTTAGTTATGAAATGTGTTACGGAATCTAAAAGTGAGCGGCGTACTTAAGGCCATATATTTATATATATCTATATCTATGTGAACTTAGCATTCATATAAGTCTGAAGTCTAAATCAATACCCAGGTGAACTCAACTTTAGCTAAAGCTATCCTAATACAACTTGATATACACGCTTCTCTAGTCTGCCTGTAGTATATATATGAGATTCAGTCAGATCGGCTTACTATATCTAGCTGTCATATATGCGACCATAGATATCTAGATATAAATATATATATCTATCTATATCTATGGGAATTGAGTATATATCTATCTATATCTAAGTGAACTGAGTATATATACAACTAATATATAATATATATTTTTATCACTACCTAGATGAATTAAGCTTTAGGTAAAGCTATCCTGACCCGACTTGATATACATGCTTCTCTTGTCTGCCTGTATTATATATATAAGATTTAGTCAGATCGGCTTACTATATCTTATAGCTGTCATATATGCGATCATAGATATCTAGCTATAAAAATGTCTATCTATCTATATCTATGGGAACTGAGTATATATACAAAAACAAAAATATAAATGTATATATATATATATATACATATATATATATTTTTTTTATCACTACCTAGGTGAACTCAGCTTTAGCTAAAGCTATCCTGACACGAATTGATACACATGCTTCTCTAGTGTGTCTGTAGTATATATATCAGATTCAGTCAGATCGGCGTACTATATCTCATATCAGTCATATATGGTCATAGATATTAAGAAAATACTACTAAAAATCTGTACAAAAGTTCTCAGAACAGATCACATCTATATCAGATGCTTGAAAGGGTATTTAAGTCTCGGCTTCTCACAGTTCTAACAAAATAAATCGTGCAGAAATTTGTACAGACAACTTTAAAGATAATTTTTTGGACAGCTTAAAGAGTAACGAATACTTTCTGCTATAATTTCGAACGAGATGTTCAGCTCACGAGTTTACATTGAAGTAGATTTTTATTTTAAACAACTTTTAGAGTTGGGGCAAGTGGAAGTAGAGTTGGAGCTATTCAAAGCAGGTGTGATAAAGCAGAGTGGGGCCCATGTGCAGATAGCAAAGCGTAATTCAAAAGCGGCTCAAAGTCAAACAATATGATAAGCAACATGGACAGACTGGAAAGCTGACTGAGTGACTGAGTGACTGACTGCGTCTGTGTTAAGCACTTGAGCTGCAGCCACTTTAAAGTTCAACACATTTGACACAGTGAGCACCCAAACAACTGACACAAAGCCGGCTTCCAAGCCCGCACTTGCCAATTTCTGAGCGTACTTCAACTCCGACTCCAACTGGCTTTTGTGGCCTGCCAATTGGCAGCTGCCAGTTGCTGGCAATTTTTTTTTATTTTTGTTGTTTCCAATTAAAGGTTAGACTGCGCGACGCGACGCCAAGCGATTTTTATTTATATATATATGTATATATATTTATGTATATTTTAAGGTGCGTCCTGTTGCGTCCGAAAAAGGCAACGCCATAAACGTGAAATGTTCATCCGACAAGCGGCAAACAACCCGCCGACTACCGACAACCGACAGCCAGCAACAAACAACCGACAACCGACAAACGACAACCGTCGCTGGCCAAAGACAAAGTTCAACTGTTTCGACTTGAATAAGTTTCAGGCTTCTCAGAAGCGTTTGTCGCTGTCGTTGCTTTAGCTATTGTTGTCGCTGTTGTTGCTCTTGTTTATGTTGTTGTTGTTGTTGCTTCTATCGCAGGCAATTCGCCGACTTTGTCTGCATTCGCCAAAAACAAAAATGTTTGTTATGCTTTTGAAATTTGGAGAATCTTAGCGGTAGCTTTAAATGTTTAAGGGGCTATAAAAATACCCTGTAGTGAAATCGTAACAAAGATCTGTCAGTTTTACATAAGGCTAAAGATCTCAGGAGCTATATGAGCTACGACAGCAAAATTTGTGTACAAAAACTGTCATATACATACAATTACCATGTTAAAAATTGAGTTAGTTTTTCTTCTTCTTTTGTCCACATAAAACTGATCTCGGGATTCATAATTCGTATATTTCCCTATACGGAAATCAAGTTTTATTTCTGTCTTAAAGAACTCACAATAAATTTAATAAATTTTGGTTATAGATTCTCATTAACTATACGGAAATTCATATACTTTTTTCATTTAAACATTCAATACTAAATTTAGTTTTTGCAGAAAAAGTAAAAAACCTCTGGAACTATTATAGCCTAATATGTATACGTAAATGAAGCTAATATTTTTTAACGTAAGAAATCGAATCTATAAAATTTATTCTAAAAACTACTTACATCGAATTCTAATTGAAAATTAATAATGTTTCTAATTTAAAAGAGTTGGACTACAAATTTTGGCATACAGGTTTTAATTCCTCAAAGAAAATCTAATTAATTATTGGTATGTTCTCACTAAATTTTAAGATTTTAAGCATTTTGTGCAACATTTTGACAATTTAATAATTTATTAGCAATTTTAGCATTTGCAGCTCTTTTAATATATATTTAAATTTATTTTATATTTTTATTATTATTATTATTATTATTAGTATTACTATTGCTATTATTAACAATTTAAAATATACTTTAACCCATTTAGCAAAATATCATTTATATACATGTATATAAATATACGAAATTTTACAGGGTAACTACTAGTCAGCAGTTATAATCAAGAGCAATTCGTTATTTTTTGTACGTTTCTCGGAAAAAGGGTTTGGATATTTTGAAAAAATTTGTTGATGATGGGCACGCTGGCGTATGCGTAATATTTCAGTTCAACAACAAACACTCATTAATCAACTCTTTGTTTACAATGTTCAACATTTAACTGCATAATTAGCATTAATATAGAATTTATTTCTAGAAACCGACTTTGGAGCACTTTAAAACGATTTGTAATTCGAATTTGCAAATAGATTGCAATATGCAAATTGGCCGCGATAAATTGTCATGTAAAGTCATTAATCAAGTGTCACTCGGAATTTAATTATAGTATTGAATAACTTTTGAGCACATGTGTGAATAGCAGCTAATGAGCTGCTTCGAACAAATATTGCTGTTGATTTCTATAAAGTATTCCTAATGCAATTATTCGTTCAAGCGAATGTCTCTTAATTTGTTAATAAATTTAATTACTTTTACACTTAATCTCATATTCGAATTTATATTTATTATAGAAGTAGCAGTAGGTCAAGTCAACTGTCGATCATTTTAATGAAAACTGATTATTATTGGAACAGCTTAATTTAATTTGCTTGAGTAAGACATGAGTTTAAAACAAGAAAGAGTTTACAAATCGGGTATGCACGACTAGGAGATACTTTGAGCATTGTCTAGAGCAATTAAATTTTCGATTATTTTGTTAAAATTTTTTTTTTAAATTATAATATATTTTATATTTTTATTATATTTATATTATTATTATTTTAATATATTTTTTTTAATTTTTTTTTGCCACTGTGGCTTATGACATCAATCAAATTTTTTAGTTAAAGAACTGATCATATTATAACGAACTGAACTCAGTAGGGTTCGAACCCTCTAGATCTATTTTTGGTTATTGAACTGAATGCACTATAACGAACAGAACTCCGTGTGTTCCAAAACATATGCCAATGGCCTACTTTTCCGATATTAAAGAAATCATTTTTATAAGCGCCTACATTACAATCATCTATTTATCAAGTTTGCTGAATTTAGGTATCCAGATCGTAGTGCCCATATAAATATGTATATAATATATATATCATATATATATTTTACACAATGCACACATTTCTATTTTTGAACCAACTACTCATCAAAAACTCTTGAAAAAACCATCGAAAAATAAAAATTTTTAAAAACTTCTGGTTCCTACAGAGGCCATACGATATAGTGGCTTATAATTCAGCTGACTTCAACAGATTTTTGGTTTTCAAATTATTTTGTTTACACATTCTACATAAGCTCTACTTTTTATTATATATTTTAACCACACAACACATAGTTCGCACTAGCAAATGTTTATTTATCTTTTTATATCATTTATCATATACAAAAAGTAAAAAATGCCAGCGATTTTCTCAAAAACTTAAACTCTACTTTGACTTTGTAACTATTATTATTATTTTTAATCAAGTTTTTTTTTGTATAAAAACGTGCTCACACTTCTTATCAACTGCAAATATCCACAAATGTGCAATAAATAAATGTTTTTTTTTTGCTTACGAAAAACAAGGCTTTAATTTATTGCTTGCAGCTGCAACAAGAAAACGCTCCTTTATAGTTATTGCAACATTTATGCAGTCTTTTTTTTTTGTTTATGTGAATTAATTAGCGAGATGTTTGAAGACGGAAAAGCTGGGGTCTTAGCCACGTTAACAAGCGCGCTGAGCTACCATGGAACCGCTTTCCATGCGCTTCGTTTTACCAATGAAACTGAAACCCGCTGCGAGGCATCTGAAAAGCCGCAAACCCACAAAATCAGACAACAAAAAAAAACTTTTCGTCGTCGACTTTTGTCGTCGGCTGTCATCGTGCACGCTGTGCGTGAGTGTGTGTGTGTGAGGGTGTGTGTTTGCCTGTGTATGCGTGTCAATTTCCACCCTTGCAGCACTTTGCCCCTGGCTCGCCCAGTTGCTGCTGCTGCTGCACTCTTGTTTGCTTATCAACGGGTAATCCTTATCCCAACCTCGCACTGATAGCCAATATATTGCAAGATATTCATGAGATAATCATGTTTATTATATATTTCATTTTAGTTCACGCTTTTGCTTTCACTTAGTCATGATTTCATCTTGAAATATGATCTCATCTCATTCTACTCCGCACATAGGTAAATAGCCCAGAGCAGTTCATTGAGCAAGGGTTTTTCTTATCTCTTTCGTTGTTTATATTTTCGGGTTTGAATCTGTTTATTTGTCAAACATCCATATGGCAATAAACGCACTGGTAGCACTTGGATTAAGATTAAACACTTGCCTTATCTTTATGAATGAAAGAAGATCACCATAGAAGAGTTCCGTTTCTTATATCTAAGTAGGGTATAAACTGAAGTAAATGTCCAGACATCAATCTAGAGAACAAAAGATAAACAAATATGGTGAAAATCATATAAAATATTAAAAAAAAAACATTAATTTAGAGTTGCTGAAGTAAAAGAATTTTCTAAAAATAGTAGTAGAGGCAAAAAAAATAATTAAAATGTTGAATTAAAGATTACCAAAGATTACATAACTATTCGTTTAGTTCTGATAAAATTATGATAGTTTGAAGCCTATGGAGTTTAAATCTAAAGAACCGAAAAGCTACTGGGCTTCAGCCGTGCCGATGATCAAAACCGTTATTTAAGCTCAAGAAACAAAAGGTTTTACTTACTAAAACAATTTTTTTTAACCGATCAATCCACAAGATTCCAATGTCTACAGTCTACAGCAAAATTTCTATTCTTGAGTATATATTCCAAATTTAAGACTGCAATATTGCTGAAGTTTCCTACTAAAACATTTCTTAAAGCCGATCTGTCCTATGGGAGCTATAGAAAATACTGGTCCGATCCGTATGACTGCGAGATATACAATGCCTTCAGCAGATTGGAGCCTATGTGCAAAATTTCACCTCTGTAGCTTCAATAATTGCGTTGATCCAGACTAGAGATGGGCGTCGGGATCGGGATTTTCGGGACCCGAAATTGTCCCGAAACAATTTTCGGGCTTCTTGGGAAAGATTCTAAAAAATTCCAGGACGGTAGGATAAGTGATTCATCCCTACATCAAGGTGGCATAGTAAGAGATGCTAGAGATATGCTTATGATTTTCGGATCCCGAACGGGTAACTCTGAAATGCCGCCATCTTAGAGCATATCTCTAGAATTTTTTACCATGATCTCATGACCAAGCACGTATCCGATCGTCCTGGACTTTTTTTCCCAACCCGCCAGACACCGAAAATCGTTCTAGGACAATTTCGGGTCCCGAAAATCCCGATCCCAACGCCCATCTCTAATCCAGACAGACGGACAGACAGACGGATGGACAGATGGACTTGGCTATATTAACTCAGCTCGTTGTCCTGATCAAGAATAATAGAAGTGTATCCTTCTCCTGAGACTAACATGAATATACTCTCTTTAAAAGGGAAAAAACAAATCTTTTAAATATAAAAAAATAAATGTTTGAAGGCGAGTTAAGGATTTTATTTGAATAATTCGCAAAAAATATTTTTATTTTTTAAATTATTGAATTTAAGCTGGAACAATAAACAAATCAATTAATATAATTTAAACTAAGAAATCTAGGAAAAGCTGGTTCTGAACCATAAACTTGAATAAAATAAAATAAATGAAGGAAATTATTTTCATTTCTATTTTATTTGTAATTGGGTTGTGGAATTGTGGTGTTTGGTCTGTAGTTAATTGAGCCTCAGATTGCGATTACAGTTACATTTATAACTCCAAATGTCGAGGCATAAGGCGCTTAAAATTATAAATGCATGAACAATCAAATCTCAACCTCAACGATGGATATTTTGCTTCATGAGAGTGTTCTTTTTCTTTTTGCAGGTCTATTGTTTTTTTTTTGATGTAGATGAAGGTATGTATAGGGTTATTTTTTAGTTCCGATATGGTCCAGGTACAGTACTCAATAAAAATATTTTTTCTTCTATTGGAAGGGGGCGGGGGATGACTGTGGCATTGTTGTACCATCTTAGCAGGTGCAGGCGGGACAAACGGGCTTGTCCCCCTCGATGGTGAAGGTCTGTGAGGTAATTGGATTTTCGCAGCGATTGCAACGGAAGCAATCACGATGCCATTTGGCATTCATGGCGACAATGGCGTTGTCAGTGATGGGCTTTTCGCATTTGGCACAGCGAACGGCAAACATATCCTCGTAGTCCTGCTTGCAGTAGGCCTTGCCGTCCCGCTCGTAGAACGGACGGTTCGATAGGGGCTTCTTGCAGGCGCCATCGCAAACGAAACAGCTCTCGTGCCAATTCTCGCCGAGGGCACAGATGGTGCGCTCCAGGATGGGCTTCTTGCAGGCGGCACAGGTGCTTGTATAGCGTTCCACAAAGCAATCGCTGCACACGGGCTCACCATCCTGTATGTTGAATGTGGCGTCCTCGATCTGCTTGTCGCAGTGGCGGCACAGGAAATGCTCCGGATGCCAAGTCTTGCCCAGCGCCGTGATCACGCGCTTTGTGATTGTCTCGTTGCACTTGTGGCACACGATGTTCTTCTCCTTTTCGCTCATATTTGCGGGGGTGCTCTTGCTACGGCTACGGCTACGGCTACGCCTAACGCTACAGCTATCGATCCTTTCGATTGCTGTTAATCGATAATTATCGCTAGCACGCACACGCACGCACGGTTGTTCAAATATAATTACACCCACACACACGCACGCACACACACTCACTCACACTCACACACACACACACGGTACAGGATTGGGCCTATATAGTAGTATATATCGGTGAAAGATAAACGTTTACGTGTGCTCTTTTTTTTCTCCTAATTTTGACTTTTTAAAATATATATTTAGATATATATATAAATGAATTCGGAAAAACGGAACAAAGAAAAACGAGTTAATTTTGTGAGACTCAAAAACTAAATGAGACTTTTAAGCCGGTAAACTCGTCGCTCCATCTGAAAATAGGCACAGCCTATTTGGATCTAGTTTTTTTTACTATTGTAGAATTATATTTTGAGCAGCTTGCTACGATTGTAAATGTGTAAATGTATGACAAGAGAGAAGAGTTCTTCAAAGGGAAATATACTTAGGGGTCGTCTTAAACGAAATTATTAGGCGAATTCATATTAAGTATTATTTACTTTTTTACTATAAGAAAAACTATACTAAACATATATAAATTTTGAAAAGAACACCTTATAATTATAAGATTACAGTGAAAGCTCCAAGTGGACGGACAGCCACCATTCCAGTATATTTGTCCGCCTGCGGGAGATGTCAAAGAATTGTCTGTACAATAATCTCTTCATCTGAATCGCTTAGTTCAATGTCACTTTGACTAGTAATATTAATTTCAATGTTGTCTTCTGTGGGTTAAGAGCTATCTACCTCTAAAACATCTTAAAAATTGTCTTTTCCAAATTTTGAAATTAAACCTAATTATTCTCTAATAAAAAGTTTTTTTTGGTCCGCCTGCGAGAGACGTATAGAAATGTTAAAAAAAAATCGTGTCTGCTTCCAGCCTAGGGAGCGTCCGTCCACGGGAACGGATTTTATATGAAAATCATGCTAAAATTCTTGGGACTATAAAATTCGTTTGGATACGGAAGATGTCCGCCTGCGAGTTCTACTACAGACTAGCATAAGATAGAAACTTAAATGTACTTCAGCATTAATAGTATTAACGAGTTACCTAACTTTCGGGTTACTGTCTATTCGTATCTTCCAGCTAAAATCCTTGATTTTTGTTATTTCAATATGCTGATAACTTAATATAATATATAATATAGATTAGCAAACTAGAAACGCTCCAAACTTTATTAAATGTCTCTGAAATTGATAAGTTGATGGTATAAATTCTCATCTATGAACCCCGTTAAATTTATGCATTCTAAAACTTGCCTGTTTTATGAAAATATTTAAATCTAAATAGTAATACTTAACTTAAAAATTAGCTGAAAATTTACTTTTTAGACTAATATTTATACTAGAGATGAGCGTCGGGATCGGGATTTTCGGGATCGGGCGGGATGGGAAAGAAAAAAAAGTCCGGGAAGGTCGGGATAAGTGCTTGATCCTGAAATTCCCGCGGGTCCCGATAAGAAAAATATTAATAGATAAAATTGCTTGTATTAATCAAAGAACAGAAGAATGATATTGACGAGGAAATTAATTCTAATATAAATCCTGTTAAATTTAAGAGAAGTTCAAATATTTTATTATTTTGACAACAATGCAATGAATTGTCTTCGCTATAAATGCTTGCTAGGCAAGTACTTGATATTCCAACTTCTTCGATAACGAGTGAGAAGGTATATTCTACTTCTAGTAGAATTTGATAAGAAAAACGAACACATCTTAAAAAAACAATAATGAGAAAATATTATTTTAAAGCAAAATGTTGTATTATAATAAGAGTTCTAAATGTTGAAAAAAAAATTCTCTTAAGAAAGATCAGTTGAAGAATAGCCCGTTTAAACAGGAGATTTTTAACTTAAGCAGGCTCTCTATAAGCCCGATTTGCATCCTTGAAAGTTTATATATATATTTTTAAAATTTATTTGAATCCCTAATTGTTTGCTAAACCCCAGAAAATGGTGTCACTTAGTTGAATGGAATCTTTAGAGCTGTCCAAGTGCTTTGCCCATTGAACATATGCTCCCAAATGGATCCTTTGAACTTGTCCCACAAACGTGTGCATGCAATTAGAAAACTGACGCAGCAATTAACGCATGCATTACATATTTGACATGAAATGTTTTTAATAAAATAATTTAATCATAATTATGCAACTGGTAAGCTGCGACCCCTCCCTCATCCTTTCCATCCTCCTCTGCAACTGCTCACGCACTTCAGCTGCATACGCAGACAGACGCCAGAGAGTGCAGAGCCTGACACAAATTCCCTTTCAACTTGCATAACAAGCTCTCGAGCGGGTCGTCCAAATGGCAAACCAGCCTCTAACCACTTCCTTCTCTTACCCATCACCCACTCCCCCCACGCTCCCCTTGACAATTTGGAATTCCTTGGAGCAGCAAATGAAATGGTGACATGTTCGCAGCAATCCGCCTCGCGCTAGCGTTATGAGTGCCATCAGGGCCAAAAACAATGCCCGCTTGGCTACGTGGCGTCCAGGCTAGCTACCAACCCACAATAATAACTAGTAAGAGGGCTCCAGTGGGGTGTGCCAGACAAAGAGATACTCTGCATTGCTTAAGCTTCCCTTAGGTCCACAAATTGGAAAATGCGTTTCTAAGAGCTTGGGTTCGATCAAAATTTATTCTTCTAAAAAAAGACATTTATTTTTCGGGAAATGTGGTATGAAGATGCTACATATAACATTTTATATTGTTCAGATATTTCTGAACAATTTACAGGCTCAAACCCCAGCCTAGCGCATGAAAGTAGTAATCATCTATTAGAAAGAGTATAGTTAAAGAGAAGAGAATTTATCAAAAACTTATAAAAGCAATTGTAATATTTTTAATTTTCAAGTCTCTAGCTTTCGTAGATTCCAATAGTCATATATTCCTCTAATTCTCTCGTCCTCTTGAAGATCAACCTCCTTTCTAACAAACACTCTCTAAACTCTATTCAACCCTATTTCCATTTTCTATGGGCTCAGGGTATAACAGCAACCACAACAAAAGATATGGCACATTCCAGAGGGTGGCGGTGCTTTGGTGGTTTCCCCAGCCTAGACTGGACCACACACACTTACGCAAAACACACCCACACACACACGTATGTGTCTTAATTGTTGTGCAATCGGAAGCGCCAAGTATTTTGGTTTAATTAAATTTTTTTATAATTTTTAACGAAACACATTTATTTTTTTTTTCCTTAATTGCTCAAATTTAGATGTTAGCTCATTTTTCTATGGAGCTACCCCTAAGCACTTGGACTCCATAAATTGCTGTGGTGGTTTCTCATTTCCTGTTGCTCAGAAGCCAATTTATTAATGGCTCTAACTGTGACTAATTTTTGTTGCATGCCTAACGGAAGCTACTGCTCATAAATATTATTATAAAGAAATATAGAAAAAAAAAAAATAAAAATGTATATATATATATGTATATGTGTATATGTACATATATATATATATATATATATATATATATAGTATATATGTACATGTAAAACATCAACAAATGAGCTTAAGTCTCTTCATATATAAATATATTACTATATTAATATTTTAACTGTAGACCTGAGTGACTAATTTTAATGTAAAAGTTGAATTCTTGATCAAATCACTCTCCTCCTACAATTTTCCCCCAGTAGAGGTAGATTTGATAAAGTATATGAAAAATTCGAATTAATTTTTGAGAAAGATCCTTGGAAAGTAAGTTTTTGAGCACAACTTAAGGAACCGAACAATGACAGTAAAAACTAGTATCTAAGTCTAGGATTAGAGCATGTAACTTTTGTGCACACATATCAATAAGGTATGTAAGTATATAGTTACTAGTAGATGAATTATATATACATATATACAATATTGTGTTCCTGTTTTATAAAGAAATAAATGTATTTTTTATAAAATTTGAAATATCCTGCAAATATAAAAACTATTTTACATAACCACCACAAAATATACTTGAAATACTTAAGTATTTTTTATCTGATTTAAAAAAAAAATCAATTTTTGAAGTATTTCTATCTATTTTAAATTTAAAAAAAAATATTTTATAAAAAAATAGAATATATAATAAAACAAAGCATATATTTTAATATATAATATAATATGCTAAAAGACCTTCAGTCTAATTCTAAAAGGTCAAAAATTCTCATTTTCGTAAACATTTCAAAATTTATATTTATATTTATATATGTTATAATATTTTAAAAAATAAAATAAAATAAATAATTAGAAATAAATAAAAATATTTAATAATACAAAATAAAATAAAAATTATTTTATTGAAATTTTTTTTATTTATATTATTTAATTTAATTTTTAAAATAATTTAATTAAAAAATAAAATATATTAATAATCTTATTATTCATTAACCAATTTGAATTTGTCTTACTTTTAACTTCCAAAAAGAGTAAACTGGATTAAGAAACTATTACTGTAACTAAAGAGATGAAAAGCATTAGAAAACATTCAAATGAAAATAGACTCTATAGTACAATAGACCAATTATAAACACAAAACTGTATCTATTCCTCTCCCTCTCTTTCCTTCTCTTATAGTGGAGAATCACACGTAAACCAAATGTAAGTCAATCAGGCATCACAGGTCCTTGATCTCATCAAAGTGGAAACTGGAAACTAGAGTTGAGCGAGTCGAGCCAATCGCCAATTACTATTTACGGTCGCCAATTGAGGCTTTTAATTATGCAATAAGGGTTACGCGGTCGTGTCCTGGGACAGGAGCGCATTGAACTTTGCAATTGCCCGACATCGAATCGAGTCAAAGTAAAAATAAAAAACAGTTTTGTTTTAAGTGTGAAGTTTAAGTTTAAATTGTCATTTAAAGTAGGTGCTTATACAGCTATAAATATAAATATATATGTAACGTATGGTAAATATATATACACAAAGCGATTAATTTATAAAGTGTTTTATGACTGTCGATGCTTGTCCTTGTTGCTGGGCTTCTTCGAGGAGATGAGAGTGCGGCGTTTCAATCGCTTCAGTTTCGTTTGTTTCGTCTTCTCACGCTTGCGCATCTTCTCCTGGGCCACCTGGACGATGGTGTCGCGTAGCTGTAGTCTGTATCTGATGAGATGGTTCAGCTCACTGCCCATTAATGGTTCCATGGGAATCTGATTCTCAACGTTCTCGTTGTCATCCTCGTCGTCGGTCAACATGGCCAATTGGCGTTCAGCCCAGGCTGCATCGTCGTCCTCATCAATGTCAAGGCTGGGCATGTCGGGCTTCTTCTGCTGGGACAGCTTCTGCTGGGCCAGCTCCTGTTGCTTGAGCAGCTCTTCGGTGAGCAGCAGCTTCGAGGTGGCCCACTTGACCACATGCTGATCCTTCAATGCCATTTGCTGGCGATAGTGGAACAGATGCAGAGTGACATTTGACTTGGGATACACCTCCTCCTGCTTCTCCTCGTCTGATGCGCTTTCCTGCTGCACCGACTCCTCCGCTGGCATGGGTTGGACCACAGCCACCGGCTTCTCGCAGGATGTTTTCGTTTCCATTACATTGCCCATGCTGTGCATTAATTGATCTTCGTGCTTCGCCTGCTCAAATCTCACTGACAGCTGCAAACTTTTCGCACCCGATATATATATGTGTATATATAGAGCATATACGATATGGGCTGGAAAAAGGATTAGCAACTTTTATAGGTGTAGGTACAGTAGGTAGACGCGAAGTACCTGCACTTGTGACCACCTGGTGCCGGATTAGGAAATTACCCTAAATATGTGGAAAAACAATCTTTCTTATAGCCCAGGCTTATTTAACAGCGAATAAGTTTTATTGTTGCGCATATGCGAGTAAATATCTTCATATTTTACAATACCTGTAAATCTCGGTTACTTTGATGCGCAAATTATTAGCGTTGGCTCCACGATGTCATTTACCAGTTATTCAAAAAGATGTTTGTTAGTGTTAGTTTGTTAGTCTGTGAACAAACTACGTTTAGACTAATTCGTATGCCTGCTGTGTCGATAAGTTTTCCAAGCAAATGCTTGACAATAGTAAAAGTATATGTATTTAGTTTGAAGCATAGCTTTATTTCATATTCATAAATCTTTTATATATTAAACTCACCTTTATTTATTTATTTATTGCAAAAAATGTTGACTTAACGTATGTCAACTGAGAGTAAAATGTATATATATATATATATAGTAAAAATAAGATCTAACATGAAATGACTAGATAGCCTACATAAAATAATATCAAAGATTACCCTAATAATATCACCGACACGTTGGAGGTACTTTATTTGCCAGACCGGCCAGCTATGCCCCAGATCACAGCCAAATGTAGTCAGTGATATTATAGGTCTTAAAGCTTGTTTCCCAATGTCTAATCTTTAAGGATCGTTTCACAAGAAATGTTATGAAATCCTATTGAAAATCTCAATTCTTATTTACAAGGATTCTAAACTTAGAGCAATAACTTAATAGTTTCCATATTTATATTTATACTCTGTTCTCAAAGGGGAAAAGAGTATATTGGTTGTGTACAATAAAAAATTTGGAACATATACTCAAAGTGATTTTTTGATACGCACACTGGGAGCGTGATAAACTGTTACTGTTACTGTTGCCGATCTTCTTAGATTGGCATTGATAATCATTGATAGATAAACCATTGACATACGCCTCTTGGAGGCGTGCCAACTTTAAGTAAAAGAAAAGTGCCCTTACACACACTTAAGGGAACAGAGTATCATGCAGTCGGCTGCGCCCGACTGTAACGATATTACTTGTTTTAATTGAAATATGCAAATGAAATTTGTAAATAATATTTTTCAAATCCCAAGTTATTTTTTCCCAAACACCAATTGGTTAATACCAAATCTAAAAGTTCATAGGGAACGTAACCTTAATCTTAAATTTCATTTAATTTTTAAATAATAGATGTGGAGAATTGTGGTGAACGCCCAGAAGTCAGTGCAAGTCACATTCTCGCTGAAATCCGGAATTTTTTTTTAAGTAACGCTAAATGGCTTCACCATCCCAGTTAACGAAGCGGTGAAATTTCTGGGAGTACACCTGGAACGTCGGCTCACTTGGAAACAGAACATAAGCTCAAGTCAAAGACCAGAAAAATTTTCTGGCTGCTAGGACTCCGCTCTCAACTAAGCCCTGAAAACAAAATACTACTATAGAAGGCCGTCCTACAGCCAGTATGGACTTACTCATGGCAGCTCTGGGGAACACCAAACATTTCGAACATTGAAATACTTCAGAGATACTATTACAGATGCTGCATGGTATATGTCCAATTATGACATTCACGAAGATTTTCAACTATCTCTAAGGATCCATGACCATGATAATGTTTTGAGCACTAGGACAACACAAACAACTGAAGGCGACCAAAAAGATTTCACTTTATGGAACTGCCAAACAGCTAGTTAATAATATAAATATGGATGTAAATATATGGGTTGAGTTCATTTGAGCTTAAATTGTTATTATTGTTAAAGTTATAGTTATTGTTAAAAAATAAACTGTTTCGTATAAGACAAATTTCAAATAAAACAAGAGGAAGAACAAATTTTAAGTTACTAATAATAATGTAGATGACGCTTAAACTTGTATAAGTCCTATATGAAACTAGAGGGATGGGTAATGGTAATGGTAATTCCCAAGCCGATATAGTTATTCTTAAGCCGATATAGTTATATATAGTCTTCTCTGATTTGCCTAAGGAGATCAAGATTAATATATTTATTCGTTTTTGGGTAGAAGATGCGGTTTTCACCGATTTGCCACTTCCCCTAGAAAAAAATATATATATGCTTTTTGGTTAATCTATAAAAGAAGACAACATTAACCCATATTTATTTTTTTAATGTGTTTAATTTTAATGAGGATGCTCTCAGTGCAGCTTATTGCACTATAATCATCCTGTTTTCATGATATTATATCTCACGGTTTAGTTAGTGAATTACTTAACATAATCATATTTACTTAATCTAATTATTACTACCTAATCCTAGCAAATGGGGAGAAGATTCAAAAACTGGAGCCTTTTTAATCTCCTTATGGGGCGAGACCGCAACCCATATGTCAATTTTTGGTTAGTTTAGTTTAGTTAGTTCCGATTTGCCACGCCCCAAAAAGGCGGGTTTACATAATTTATCATCATTTTGTTAAAACTGTCGAGCTTAATATATTTGTACATTTTTTTCAAATTTCATGTCTTAAACTTCAATATTGACATACTTTTCACCAGAAAAATTTCTTAAAACCTATCCATCCTATGGGAGCTATAGGACATAGTCTTCCGATCCAATGATCCGATCCGATGATTTCAAACCATACAAAGCCTGTAGCAGAAAGACGCTTGTGGGCTCTGTAGCTTTACTACTCTCAGAGGAGATTGCGTTGATCCAGAAAGACGGACAGATGGACAGTGCTATAGCAACTCAGCTTCTTTCCTTCTGTGCGTTGCAAACTTCTAACCAAAATTAATATACCCTTTTTGCAAGGCTATGTAAACTATAGTAACTCTTTCTATATATTATATTTATTTCAAAGTTTCTTTCGTAACATCAGAGCAAGTAGTTCAAATAGACTTTCTATATATTACTCCAAATTTTAAAGATTTGTTCTTAATAAATAGATAACTTTAAGTAATATAATACAATTTTTAGGGGAAAAAAATGGCGTTGAGTTTTTCATAATTCTACTCCAGTGCAAGCTAACCTCAAAGTTGGTATCTAAAAGCAACTTAGGTCAAGCGCAACTAGGTATTTTGCACAAATTCCCGCCATTTCTGAAAAGATGACGTAATTCTACTCAAAATGCCCAAATGCTACAGATTTATATTACCTAACGTCAAAAGGCTTTAAAAGTCGAGTGCAGGTGTTACAATAACTGTAATTTGCATTCTGCACAAATCCCTCCTAAGGTCAAAAGTTCTTACCTAACCTCAAATTTTGGGTTAGTCGCAAACGAATTGCTCCCTTTTACAACTTCGAGCAGAACTTAAGGAACTTTTACCTAACCTCAATTGCGTATACCTAGGGAACAAGTTAGGACACGCAAGCGAACCCCAGCCGAAGTGAACTCTACCTGGTTGATATATAAAGAGGTCGACACTTGTGGACCGCATCATTCGTTTCTCAACTCCTGTTGGCAATGGACGGCAATACGACACAATATTTGATGTTCCGCCCGTCGGCGGACGCAGAGAGTCAGCTCTTGATATTCAACACGCCAGTCGATCTTTCGGACCAACATCTGATTGTTTATCAGTATTCGGGCGTCTTGGAGGGCGAGACTGGGTATTGTGTGGTGTACAAACGGGATCACTACATCATCAGCAATCCGCCCAACTATCAGAGTCCGACCAAGCGCAGCTTCCTCAACGAGTGCATCCGCCAGCTGTACATCATCAATGGACTGGTGCACAAGCTCAACTGGGCGCCCAACACCTTGGTCTGCACGCAGCAGGAGCTCTGGCATCAGGTGAACATGTGCCTGCAGCCGGAGCGGGTGAATCCACGAAATGCCTGTCTGGATCGAGTCAAGCGCCAGTTGTTCCGGGAGTCGCAGCGCAAACGCAAAGCAGAGAGCAGCATTCGAGGCCAGGAGTGGGGCACACAGGTGTTCAACTTCAAGCCGATGCGCCCGAAGATCGGACGACGGCACATACGACGCGGCTACTTGAAGGTGGCCAGGCAAATTGTGATCCAGCAGCTGATCCGCGAGAATGTGAGGCGTGAGATGGTCAGCACTCCAGCCATATGCCAGAGCGTCATCAATGCCACCGATGGCATCTTCAATGTCAATGCGAACGTCATCGGTGACATCTGTCGCTATCATCACAATGCTGCACGCCATCATCCCGCTGTGAAGAGTCGGCTGGACGAAAACCAGCAGCGTCTGCGCAGCCTCGAAGCCTGCCAGCTGACGCAGCGTGCCAAGCGCTTGGAGGCCATGTTTCTCCATGAGCAGGTGCGTCGTGCCGCCCAGAATCATCAGGTCATCCTCGAGGAGTCGGTGCGCTCCATTTACTATGCCAAGCAGCTCTTTCGCCTGATCGAGGACCACGAGGAGTTCGTCTACACGGACAAGCAGACCTTGACGCGCAGCTGTTGTTAGACAACTTTTTCGCTCTCATTTTTTTTTTTCAGTATTTCTTTATATTTGTATAAAAATATAGACATTGTCTTTTCTAATAAGCATTAGCATAAGTAGTTAATAGAACAAATAAAGTGCATGAAAAAAATCAAATTTAATTTGTTGTTATTGTTTCTGGGCTTCAGCTTGGTTGGGTTGCTTGGCTACGTTTCTGACTTTCGCTGTTCTATCAGTTGGGAGTGCACATCCATCAGGCTCTGCAAAGGAAAAGGAAATAGATTAGTTAAATATGTATATAAAGAGGTATTCTAAAGTCTTCTATTTACATTTCATAAATATATCTAAAAAGTATATATAAAAATTAAAATATTCAAATTCTTGAAATTTCAAATATTTCCTATAATTTCTTGAGCTTTTTTTTTAATTAGTATTTTTGAAACACATAAATATAATATTATATTATTATATATTATATATAAATTTTAAGTTTTCCTGCAGCTATTTTAATTTTTCCTGAAAATAGGTACAGGAAAACTTTAAATTTATTAAAGAAATCTTTATAAATTTGAAAACTAATCTTTTACTCTAATAGTCTCTTTTGAATTCTTATAAATTCTATATCAATTTGAATTTAATTGATTTAATGTCATCATTATCAATATATTTATTTGCATATATATATTTTTATATATATATATATTAATTAATATGAATAAATAGTAAACAGAACTCTATCAGCTCACAATATATATATATCAAAATTTAGTTGATATAATAGTATGTTTTTTTACAAATCAAAACATATATATATTTTTTCTTTCAACTATATATATCCCATTCTAATAATAATTCCAAAATATATTTTTTTGCTTGAGTCAAGACTTTTTCTAGCAATGTTTGAAAATATGTTTTGATTCTAAATATAGAATATAATAAATAGTTTACATAGTATATAAATAAATAATAAATTCTTTTAAAATTTCTGCAAAAATAATGCTATAGAAAATTCATAAAAAATTGTGTTTTAGCTTCTAATTTTATTTTTATAATTTTTTTAAATTTATCTTTATGTTATCTAATATTTTAATAGCCTGCCTTATTATTATTTTATTCTTCACTCAACTTTTTTGTAGACTTCTTTTCACCTTTTTCAAGCAATTCTGAAACTTTCCTAATTATAATAGTTAAAAGTTTTATTTTTCTTATTATCATTTGTTTGCTTGAAACATCTGTTAAAGTTTCTATAATTTTTAACACTTAACTTAGATAGCTGAAGTACAAACTTTATATATACTATTATAATTAACAATATTTTGAGTCTAACATGAATATGCTTTGGTAATGCGCTGTATTATTATTTAGTATACCCTGTAATAATGTAATAGAGGCACAATAATTTTGACTATACATTACATTTAAAGTTTGTGTAGCCCTCCTGGTAGGCGCCTGCATTTGTATCTCTGAGTATGCCCTGCGAAATGATGAGAAAACAAATGCCAACCGAAGATTAGCGGAATCTATATTCCATAGCCGTAAAACTAACCAAGCCCAGAGTGAAGGTGAAGCAACAACAGCAGCTCAAAGGGATTAATATACACCAATTAAGTTAAGCTAAATTAAACCAACACCTCGACAAGCTATATCCGCTATATCACTATAGTACCATATCTAAAACTGCACCTGCGTCGCGCATACCTTGAAATATTTAACTGTCTTTACGCGCAGCTCCAGGGTCGCATCCTCGTCGCAGATCATCAGGGTGTTTGCGTGCTGCTGGAAGGCGCTGACTGTCCACATGTGATTGACGCCCTCCTCGATGGCCTTGTACAAGGCAAATGCTTTGTGGGCGCCCGTTATCAGGATCATCACCTCTTTTGAATCCATGACCGTGCCCACGCCCACAGTCAACGCCTGCTTGGGCACTTTGCTCATGTCATTGTCGAAGAACCGGGCGTTCGCTTCCAGCGTATCCTGCGCCAGGGTCTTGACACGCGTCCGCGACACCAACGAAGAGCCGGGCTCGTTGAAGGCAATGTGTCCATCGGGTCCGATGCCGCCAATAAAAAGCTCCACGCCACCCGCATCCTTGATCTGCTGCTCGAAGAGATTGCACTCGGCGACCAAATCCTGCGCATTGCCATTCAGTATATGAACATTCTCCGGCTCTATGTCGATGTGCTTGAAGAAATTGTGCCACATAAAATAATGATAGCTCTCGGGATGATCACGTGGCAGACCTAAAAAGTGCATACAGCTTTAGCTCTCTACATGCCGAAGATAAGTGAGAATCGCAAGCACTCACCCACATACTCGTCCATGTTGAAGGTTTTCACATATCGAAAGGAAACCTTGCCCTGCTTGTAGAACTCGATCAGCTCTCTGTACATGCCCAAAGGCGTGCTACCTGTGGGCAGGCCCAACACAAAGAATCTGGAGAGAGAGATAGAGAGATAGAGAGAGATTATAACTGTAACATATAGATAACTCTTATCGACTTACTTATCAGGGCCCGGCTTGAAGTCGTTGATCCGTTTAACCACATATTTGGCCGACCAACTGCCCACCGATTGGCTTGTCTCCAAGATAATTAAGCGCATTTTTCAATTTTATTATTTAGTACTGAAAATGTGAAATGTAAATAAGGTGAATTCTTGGTTTGCTTGAGGTAGAGATAAGGTCTGATTAGATCTACATATTTGTGATAGTTAAATAATATATATTGCCTCTTGATTAACTGCCCGTTGCCTAATTTTATAAAACATTACAGAGATCATTCGATAAGGCTATTATTTATTTTATTTTTTTTTATATTTATATAATTTTTTATTAATTTTTGTCTCTCCAACTGTCATGCATACACACACTTGTATATATAAAACTTAAACTATTAAACTTCATTCTTTATAGCAAGTTATTACTGTGAAAACTTTTCTCTTAATAATAATTTCTCTTTTACTACGATTCAAAGCCATTTACTCTTATTTAAGCACAGATCAATGAAGTAACAGAAGATGCGCTCAACCGATAGTTTAACCTATCGAACGCCCACTGTAGTCAAACACTTTCGTTCTTAATTGCTTAAGAGCGAGTGAGACAGAGACATTCGCACTTGAATTCTTATGGGGGACACTTGAGGGTCGACAAGCAGCTCACCTCCACTCACCTGCACAATGCAAACGTAAATGATTTTCCAAAACAAAAAATAATCGTTGTATTAAACAAAAAACAAAGACACGCACTGGCAGTGGTTGCGATAGCGCTCAGCTCGAGTCTGATGTGAAGCACACGAAACGCCGACGAGACTGGCGAACAAGCAGTGGGTGCCGCTTCAATTTGGCTGCCAATTTATATACAATACACATATTGTGCGAAACTCGCTCTTAGCGATAAAGAGAATACGCTTAGCTGCAATCCAAACATAACCTTGAGATACGGCTCGCAAAGGCGTTATCGCGCCGAACTCCAAGGGGTGCGACGCAGCGATCCGCGGCTATCAATTGCAGCGTCACTTTAGCAGCAGCCGCAATGTACAACTAAAAGAAAAGAGACAAAAATACACTAATAAGATAGCGCTTAATATGCAGCAACAACAGTTGAATGAACTTGCTCTGTCAAAGTGAGTGTACATTTGTGAGCGAAAGCACTACTCTTTTTGAGTGGCTTAACTGGCTGGTGCTGCCAGACCGCCAGCATAATTGAGTGTTTATTTCAGTCACACGCATGTATACAAATGTCTAAAAATAACTCAACATAGAAAGAGAGGAAAGCATGCCCTACAACAAGGCTGATTGGTTTTCCGGAGCAACTTGAAATTATTTAAAATGAGTGCAAACTATTTTTATGAAACATTTTTATTTATTTAGCAGTTACATGTAGACTTAGGTTTAAAATTTTAATGTTAGGCTTTCTAGGCTTTTCTTTTCTTTAGAATATGTAGTTTGACATGAACACACCCACGTTGAGCTGCTTTTTTCTTGTTACAGGAAAAACCGGTTCGCCGTTAACCAATAAAAAAAAAACATTCTATTGAGCACCAACGAAGGGAGAGCGCACCAATAAAATTTTGACTCGTTTTAAAAATATATTGCCAGGCTCTTTTCTCACATAGCTATTTTAACATTTCTTTTTCTTCTGTTATATAGAAATATATTTGTGGATACAAAAACTTATTATGGGTCGGGGGAGGGGAGCTCATATATGTATGTATGTAGTTACATTTTTGTTTTTTTTTATTAATTTTTATTGATATTTTCGATGAATTAGTTTGAACATGAGCTCGTCGTATGTTTAATTCTGCTTACAAAACTATATATATTTATATGTATATTAATTTATATTTATATGCTGGAGTCGTGGCTCATACAAATGCATCGAAAATGCTGTCAACTCAGCATTTGCAAAGCACTTGAATGCACAAATACAAAAATTATAAAAGTTTGATGTTTTTTCTTTTTGTAAATTCTATGTGGCATAGAGAAAAAAAGTGAATTTAAAATATATACCATATAAAGTTTACAAAAATTATGCTTATTGTTAAACTAAGATTGTACGAAGGTGGGAGGATGGTTTTGTTTAACTTGATTTTGAAACACGTAACGTAAATTAAATATTTGTCATTTTGATAAACACAAAGGAATAAAGGATTTGTTGAGTTATTAGGGATAAAGCAAAACTATATATATATATATTAAACATGTGGAAGAATTGGAGACATGAAAATTGTTATTGAACTGTTTTCAGTTTTCAGTTTGAAAGTTTTACCATTCGAATAAATTAGTTGCTGCTTGGCTTTTGTTTCGCTTTTCTCTTCACTTAACTTAGCTGATAATTTATAATTCTGTCTGTTTTGTATTTTTGTTTTTGTTTTTGTATGGTTTGTTTGCGTGTGCTTTTCTGGCTGTATTATATTATTATATTTATGCTTGGCTGGCTATTACATAATCGAGCACTTCTCGCCCGAGTGCAAGGGATCGCTCTGCTGATGGTACAGCTGCTCGCGGCCATCCATGGCGCCGACGCTGCGACGACGACTGAGACGCGTGGTTGACACATGTGTGGAGACAATACGCTTGTTGCGCTCCATATTGGCAACCGTTTCGCCATCGTTAGTCAACAGAGTCGTCTTTGTATTATCGCCAGTGATCCACTTTTGCTGCTTCATCACAATGTTCGATGGCGGCTCATGCGTGGCCCTTGAGTCTGATGACCATACGGTCACGGTGGCATTTGGTTCGATTTTCACTGAACGATGGAACTTGTACGTGGTCGCTGGTCCAGAATCGTTGATTGAGCGCTGCAGCTGCCAGCCGCCAATGGAGATCTCATCGTTGCCCTTGTTGTACAGCTTAACGAATTGGCCATCGGCATCGATCTCTTTGATTTCCACATTGCCCTTAGCAGTGGCCGACACATAAAAATCGGATATGCTGCGATCTTCGGATTCATCGACAACGGCACGTTTGCGCTTCAAACCAATCGATGGGGTGCGCCGTGAGGGCGTGGCACGTGAACTACGCAACGATTGACTGAACGATTGCACCGTTGCCGAATTTGCGGGCGTTATATTCAAACGCGCTTCTTCACCCACCAGCAGCTTATCGTAGGCTGCGATTTCCAAGTCCAAAGAGACCTAGAATATAGTGAAAGCATCATTAGTTTAAGTATTGATTAGATTCTATTGATGTTCACCTTGATGTCCATTAAATCCTGATACTCCTGCAGTTGGCGTGCCATCTCATCGCGTAAACGATTCAGCTCCTTCTCGAACATTGCGATGTCATTGGTATGGCGTTCACGCTCATGGTCCAGCTGCTGTTCCAGCTCGCGTATGCGTGTATTCAACATTCCATTGGTCGACTCCAGATCGTTTAGCTTGGCATTGAGTCCATCGATGCGTATACGTGAGTTGCGCAACTCCTCAATAGACTTGTGCGACGAGTTGTGGGTGCGTGATGCCGCTTCCTGCAGCGAACGTATCTTGGCCTCGTACAGGGATTCGATGTCATCGCGATTGCTGCGCATTTGATCCTCATACTGGCAGCGCAACTCGTGCAGCGACTGCTGTAACTTTGCCTCGTACTCCGACGAGAGACGGCCATCGATTTCACTATATTCGGTTTGGCGTATGCGCCGCGATTCATTAATCTCTTGGACGTGCACTTGATCCTTAAGCGACAGCTCCTCACGCAAACTTTGTATATTGTTCTCGAGATCCACACGCGCCAGAGTCTCCTGTTCGAGATTCTTGCGTGATTCTTCGAGCTGCTTGCGTAGACGGTCCAGCTCCTTGAACGCCTCATTTAAATCATCAATTGCCTTCTTGCGATCGGCATTGGCCTGGGTAAATTTATTGTTCAGCTCATTGGCACGCGACTCGTTCATGCGGGCACTGGCTGCAGGGGCATGCAAGCAAATGGAGGGTTGATTATTCTGATTGATTGAGAAATGGATATAAACTCACCCTCTGCGGCGCTGCATTCCTTCGTCTTCTTGTCGAGACGTGTGTTCAGCTCTTCGTTCTCCTCCCACAACCTCTTCGTATCAATCTCTAAACGTGCACGTTCGCGTGCCAGCTCATCTAGCATTCGACGTGCCTCGAGCAGTTCCGCCTCATAGATAGTCTTGATGTTGGTCGTCTCTCTTGTCACGGTGTCACGTGTCGTCTGCACCTCAATGGTGAGACGCGAATTCTCCGTCTCCAAATTACGAACACGATCTATATAGCAGGCCAGACGATCGTTCAGATTCTGCAGCTCGACCTTCTCCACGAGGCGCGAGTGACGCGTGGGGCTGCTCGCCTGCGTCTGCGACTGCGACGACGACGTCGACGACTGTTGCTGTGGCCCAGAAGATGATGGAGGCCGAGGGGTCGAGGTGCTCCCAGGCTGCGGCGTCGCGGTGCCAGCGCGTCGAGATTTAGAAGACATTTTTAATGTTCACTTGCTGCTTACCCGAAAATCGACAAATATTGATACATAAATATTATGCAAATAAACGGATTAGCAAAGTAGACTTTAAACTGACCTTGTTATGCTTATGCTTTTAGCTTGAGATATTTTTGCGCGCAATCGTTCGCTTTGGGCTGATAAAATTCCAAACAGAAACAGAAATATCAAAAGAAATAATAAGAAATACTCTCATAAACGTTAGCGAAATGAGTGAAAGAGTGCAATGAAAGCGAAACGAGTTTCTCTGCTGCCGTTGCTCTCTGAGCGCAACACAAGTTTTTTCACTCAAGCGACTGTACTAAAGCGAACGAACGAAAAAAAACAATTGAGTGACTTTTGCGGCGTTTTGTTTATGGGCGTGGGGTAAAAATACGCGGGTGCGGCGGCGAAAGGCCCGTTACATATATTAAATACAAACACAAGTTTTCAACCCAAAAATGCTTTGGGCTTCGGCACACACAATTAGTAGCATGGAATTGCACAATATGGCGTTTTTAATTCACAATTTGCCTTTTCATAGCGGCATTTTGTTGCAGCTGCAGGGGGGCAAGCGCAATGGCAACTTTGAGAGGGAAACAGGAACATGGAAACTCATTTGCACTATTCACTTGCATTGTTTGCGCGTAGTTAGCAAAACAATTTAACAACACTTGGGATAATAAAGAAACTTACGTGTTTATTTCAAATGTATTTATGTGATGCACAAGTCTTAGGCACTAAATTAATTTGCCCTCAGAAAACGCGGCCGACGTGAAATTTCTGTTGAGTAGACTGACGCTGGCACTATCGATATTTCCTTGCATCAATTGTAACTATCGTACATAGCCGCATGCAACTCTGCATGCATTTAAAGCTGAGGTATAATTTAAATCTCTGTAATTTTCAAATTCAGCACAATTATAGTCTTCGAAAATATCTTCTTAGGTCGCTGTTTTGTATGACAATACTTTTGAATGCTATTTATTAAAATTTTTATATCGAATACAAAACTACGGCGACTATCGAAAAGCCACATCGATTGCGATAGTCAAAACTATTCTATACATTATCGACGTCACGTTTAATGTCAGTATAAGTTTTTCAAACTAGCTAAGGAATATTTACTACTTTAAACAATTAAAAAAAGAATAAATAAAAAAGAAACGTACAAGAGGTAAGAGCACTTATTTATTGTCTCAATATGTGAAAAAAATAAGTATTAGAAATTTCGCAAAATGTAAGACTTCGCGGTGTGAATCAGTATACTGAAAAACAAGATGGCGGAGGGCATATGCCGGTTTGGCATATAAAAACGCGGCATTTACGACGACTTATACAGACACATGTAACTTACAATAGCCATTTTTTTCCACAGAATTTAAAAATAGTTCTTGCTACGCATATACGCACAAAGTTAAGCAAAAAAAAATAAAAATAAAATAAGATGGCCGATAATGACGATCTTCTCGATTACGAGGATGAGGAGCAAAACGAGACCACTGCCGTTGAAAACCAGGAGGCACCAAAGAAAGATGTCAAGGGTACCTATGTATCCATACACAGCTCCGGTTTCCGTGACTTTTTGCTAAAGCCCGAAATATTGCGTGCGATTGTTGATTGCGGTTTCGAGCATCCATCAGAAGGTATGTAAGGCGTACAGTTGTGCGTGTGAACAGTTATTAATGCGTATGTGTGCGTGTTTGGTTGCACTTGCAGTTCAGCATGAATGCATACCGCAAGCAGTGCTTGGCATGGACATCCTGTGTCAGGCCAAGTCTGGTATGGGCAAGACGGCTGTTTTTGTGCTAGCTACGCTTCAGCAGCTGGAACCATCTGATAATAACACCTGCCACGTTTTGGTCATGTGTCACACACGCGAGCTGGCATTCCAAATAAGTAAGGAATACGAACGTTTCTCCAAATATATGCCGACAGTCAAGGTAAGTAAACCTATGCCACGATTTCCTTATTGAACTTGTCCTAATTCAATTTGTTTTCTTTTTGTTAGGTTGCTGTATTCTTTGGTGGTCTGGCAATTCAAAAGGATGAGGAGACTCTTAAGAATGGCACACCCCACATTGTTGTTGGCACCCCAGGACGAATTTTGGCACTCATTCGCAACAAGAAGTTGAACCTGAAGCATTTGAAGCACTTTGTTCTGGATGAATGCGACAAGATGTTAGAGCAGCTGGGTAAGTTGTATTTAATATATATCAAATATGGCCAAATGACTGACATTGTATTCTAATTTTGTCCTAACAGATATGCGTCGCGATGTGCAGGAGATTTTCCGTAGCACACCACACGGCAAACAAGTTATGATGTTTTCCGCCACTTTGAGCAAAGAGATTCGTCCCGTTTGCAAAAAGTTTATGCAAGATGTAAATATCTACGTCGCACTACTACTACTACTATTACGACCACTAGCTATAATAATCTATTGCGAAAATACGCACGCCATTCAAATCAACCTAAATACTACCAAAAAACAATTGTCACACTTTTTGCCTTGTACCTGAAACCGTTCGAACTTATTGTAACTGGTTTAAACGCGTTAATTGTAAACGGGAATCCTATTAATGAATGCTGTTAACAATCATTATGAAATGGTTCAACGTTGCCGATATCTTGCCTATAAATGCTAAACACCATTTTGTATATGGTTAAACGCGTAAATTGAAAACGAGCAGGCGCTACAAGCGTATAAAATATATGATAAATCCTTGTCCATAACTATCAAAAACCATTTTCCAAATGGTTAAACGCGTCAACTGCAAACGAAAACGCGCTAAATGCGTATAAAAGATACGAAACTTTTGCCCATAAATGCCAGAAAACCATTTTCCAAATGGTTAAACGCGGGATCTTCAAACGCCAATGCCAAATTCTACCAAAACATAACAAAGAATATATATTTCAAATCGCAACGCAATCAACATACAAAAAATATAAATACAACAACTCTGTCACACTTTCCAAAACGAATAATGAATCCGATACGTCCACCGATTCGACTGATGTCCACATGGAGCGCTAGCTATCCTGTCGCACAGCATTTTGAGGTGATGATAGACGCTACAGATGCGCAGCAGTGGCCGCAGCAAACAACAACAACAACATTTAAATACCCGTACATACATACTAGTTGATGATGATGATTTTTAGCGTGGCCGTATGTAGAATTTGTAGGCGTACCCTAGTTTCTTAAGTTGCAATTCGCATTTGTCAATCATAATTGTTTTTCTCTTAAAATGCAAACAAAACCCATTTCCAATATTTTAATAGCCCATGGAGGTGTACGTCGATGATGAAGCCAAGCTGACGTTGCACGGCCTGCAGCAGCACTACGTCAATCTGAAGGAGAACGAGAAGAACAAGAAGCTGTTCGAATTGCTCGATGTCCTCGAGTTCAATCAAGTAATATTTTAGAGTCTAGTTTCTATGATCTTTAACTATTATATAAGGTGTATTAATGCATTGTCCTTTCACTTCAGGTTGTCATCTTTGTGAAGTCTGTGCAACGTTGTGTGGCCCTGTCGCAGCTGCTGACCGAACAGAACTTTCCGGCTATTGGCATTCACCGCGGCATGAATCAAGATGAGCGTTTGAACCGTTATCAGCAATTCAAGGATTTCCAGAAGCGCATCCTGGTTGCCACCAATCTGTTTGGCCGCGGCATGGACATTGAGCGTGTGAATATTGTATTTAACTATGACATGCCCGAGGATTCGGACACCTATCTGCATCGGGTGGCGCGTGCTGGTCGTTTCGGTACCAAGGGCCTGGCCATTACCTTTGTCTCCGATGAGAACGATGCCAAGATACTTAACGAAGTACAGGATCGTTTCGATGTCAACATCAGCGAGCTGCCCGAGGAAATCGATCTATCTACATATAGTGAGTTCTTAATACATATACAATTTCTTTTTGATTTTACAATCATTTATATCTTCTTTTACAGTTGAGGGACGCTAGTCAGCGCGCATGAAGATCTGAAAAACTTACATATAACAAAAGATACCAATTTTTTATAAACTTTACTTTATAACTAATAAAATACAATCCAATCAATGTGTTGATGTACAAAAATATAAAACTATTTATTTCCGAAAATAAAATCTACAATTGATTTACATAAAAATTGAAAAACTTGGGTATGAAATTTATGTCGGAAAATTTCAAGAATGTTTATATTAGAGATGGGATCGGGAAAGACAATCGTTGTCGACCCATCCCGTCCCGAAATAATTTTTGATTGTCCCGACAAATTTTTCATTTATCCCGCAGGTCCCGACATTTCCCTAAATTGTTTTTTCAACATTTAGAACTCTTATGATAGATACAATTTTTTACTTAAAAATAATATTTTCTCAAAATTTTCGTCTCTAAGATGTGTTCTTCTTACTCCAAAAATTCTACTAAAAGTAGAATATATCTTCTCACTCGTTGTTGAAGATGTTGGAACATCAAGTACTTGCCCAGCAAGCATTTGTAACAATGACAATTCCATTGCATTGTTGTCTAAATAATAAAATATTTGAAGATCTCTTAAATTTAACACGATTTATATTAGAATTAACTTCCTCGTCAATATCATTCTTCTGTTCTTTGATAAATACAGGCAATTTTATCTTTTAATAATTTTCTTATCGGGACCCGCGGGAATTTCAGAATCAAGCACTTATCCCGACCATCCCAGAATTTTTCAGTATCTTTCCCATCCCGCCCGATCCCGAAAATTTTTTTCGGTACCCGCGGGATTCCCGAAAATCCCGATCCCGACGCCCATCTCTAGTTTATATGCCATCCAACCTGGGTGCGATATAACAGATCTTATGATTTATTTCAACTATTTGCAGGATAAAGTTTTTTCGAAACATAAACTATAATTCCATATTAGAAATTTTTGTTAAAAAATAGTTTTCATATAAATAATATATATTAATAGCTGAGTTTTTGATATTATTCATTAAATTTAAACAAAGAAAAGGTATAAATAAATGAAAGAAAATGCATAATCCAATCCTTCCGCTTGTTTGTCCAGTTCCAATTTTTTTCTGCGTCCGTTTTGGGACATGCGCAAATCGTCTTGAGTTTCCGGCTGTTGTAGGGTTACTGAAAGGCAGGTCCTTGAGCGGGGGCGGTGTGCGGGGTGACGTGCGGTGGTTGTATAAAAACGAAAAGCAGAAGAAGAAGAGACTTAGCAGAAACGACAATAGGCCAAACAATGTGAAAAGCGAAACGAGTTAAACAAAATGCTATTAAAAAAATATGTTAAAACGCGTCGCAAGGTGAAGATTCTGTTGCTGGTGACGATTTTGGCTTTGATTGTGATCACCTGCATCATTCTGCTGGGCACCTCCGGTCCGAATGGCTCGACCATTGAGCGTTTGCTGGACGAACGTTTCATAGCGCGAGCCTATCAGCCGCAGTCGGAGCAACTGCAGCAGCCCAAGGAGCAGGCCGTAGCTCTGCTGCAGTCCCATCGCGAGCATGGCGTCATTGTGCCGGAGAAGTATGACGAGCAGAAGATCAAGGCTCGCATCATGGAGAATCGTCTGCAGCAGGTGAAGCAGCAGCAGCGCGACACCGAGCCGGAGCAGACGCGCACCACGGTGGATGCTGTGGCCACGGCCGTGCACATCTTCTATACGGCTCCGGTGCCGTGGTACAAGTCCAAGAAGCCGCCACTGCCCCAGCCAGAGCATCCCAATGAGGTGGCTCTGCCGCTGACCACGCCAAAGCCCGTCAAGATCCTGAATACTGCCTTCTATCCCGCTTTGGGCTTGTACAAGCCGAGTGCCAAGCTGCTGGGTCAGCACTTTGATAACATCCGGAGCTGTGGCATTGGCGTGCTCATACTGAGCTTCGTTCGGCCCTCGGATCCGGCGCTGCTGCATCAAATCATCGAACTGGCTCCGCAGCACAATCTCAGCGTCACCTTCGAGCTGAGTGTGGCGGGCAATCGTACGCTGGAGTTTGTGCGTCAGCAGCTGCAGGAGATTGCGGCGTATGTGGAGCTGCCTGGCTTCTATCGCGTGTGGAGTCAATCCCGAGCAGCCTTGCTGCCCGTGCTCTATGTGAGCAATGCGTATAAGCTGAGCGAGAGCCTGGGTCGTCAGCTGTGCCGGCCCACAGCGCAGGACCTTGCCGAGCAGCAGGATGTGCATAAGGAGGCGGGTGGCCTACGCCGTGTGCTGGATGCCTTCTTCATCGGGCACATCAGGTGAGGCAGCCATGCATTAGACCTAACTGTTCTCTAATCGATTTCATCTGCTCAGACTCAAGAGTCATGCGGATGTACTGCGTCGCTTGTGCTTCGATGGCTTCTACAGCAAATTGCCTAGCAATGGCGCCGTCTTTGCCAGCACCTGGAAGAACTGGTCCTATCTCAAGTCATATGCCCTGTCCTACAAAATGCTCTTTGTGCCAACTGTGGGTCCAGGCTTTGCGGAGCGCAATAAATTTCCACGCCATGGAGATATTCAACGGCACAGGAGCAATGGACGTGTAAGTATAATATACCCTGTAGATATTGTAAAATAGTGCATGATGGTGAGGAACTTTTGTATAACTCTGCACTAGAGATGGGCGTCGGGATCAGGATTTTCGGGATGGGAAATATTTTGATAAGTGCTTGATTCCGGAATTTCTATGAGTCCCGATAAGAAAATTAATAATAGATAAAATTACTTGTATTTATCAAAGAACAGAAGAATGATATTGACTAGGAAATTATTTATTATATAAATCCAGTTAAATTTAAGAAAATTCAAAATATTTTATTATTTTGACAACAATGCAATGAATTGACATTGTTATAAATACTTGCTAGGAAAGTACTTGATGTTCCAACATCTTCGACAACGAGTGAGAGGGTGTATTCTACTTCTAGTAGAATTTTGGAAGGAGTACAGATCTTAGAGAAGAAAATTTTGAGAAAATATTATTTTGAAGTAAAAAATTGTATCTATCATAAGAGTTCTAAATGTTGAAAAAAAAATTTAGGGAAATGTCGGGACCCGCGGGACAAAATGATTAATTTGTCGGGACAATCTGGAGGGAAAATTAAAAATTATTTCGGGACGGGATGGGTCGGGAACGAATTTCTTTCCCAATACCATCTCTACGCTAATCATATCTCGGAGACCTAAAGAACTAAAGATATGAAATTTGGTATGCAAGTTATTATGAAATAAACACAAATCCGTTATATTTCACCTTACAAAAACCTCAGTTAGAAGAGATATATCCTGAATGAAGATATTGATAACTGCTCTTTATAGCGCATTTGCTAGTCGGGCAGCTACGACTTGAGCTCGCTTAATTGCTCTCATCTATCAAGGCATTTCCTATTTCCTATTTTCCAGTATTATGGCGTTGCTTGGCGTACAGCTATTCTGAACCATGTGGGATTCATTAACATAGCCAGCTACAACAATTGGCCCGATGGCAGCCAAATCGAGGAGGTGATGCCACGTGCCGGTTTCCTTGATTACAATCCCGGTTCCCGAACCAAGTATCTGGATCTGACGGCCCACTGGGTGGGCAATTTCTTAAAGACACGTCAGGAGACGGCGGCGGCGGCTGCGGCGGCTGCGGGTGCTTTGCAGCAGAACTGTTACGAGCTGCTCAATAATACGATTTGTTGAGGCAGACGTTTATGCGTGCGAAATTCGTGATCAGGCATTGGGAGTCGTCACGGAATAACTCATATCGTCGATTCAATTTGTTGCCTTACCCCCTATGGAGCGGAGTTCGATGTGTGCGTTTACTTTAAAAGCAATCAACTGCAATTGCCACTCAATTACTTTCTTAACTGTTAACAAGTCTTCTACTACTTATATGCCTATATAGCAACCAGAACAATTATCTATGTATCTGCCAAAAAAAGTAAAGTAAAACTCTATTTAAAGTGCAAGCAATATATTATATATATATTTAGGTAAAAAAATAACTAGGGCCTGGTCATAAATGCGGCGCCAAATTATTTTAAATTTTTCTAGATTTTGATTAGTACTACTAAAAACAACAACAACAATATCATAACATACAGCCATGCCATATTATATACATTTATATATATATAGAAAATGTAGCAACAATTAACTATTTGTTAAACATAAAAAGCTTATTAAACACTTGTTAAACAAAAGGTACTTAACAAATTTTATCTTTATTACACATACAACATAAATTTATATATAAACATATATATATATATTTAAAAATATGTAATTACTTTAACTAAGCTTTAATAGATTTACTAGCGCGAAACGAAATACAAATAAAAAACATTTATTATCACAAACATTTTCATGACTTTCATTCGTGTAAACGATTATTTTACTACCGACAACGGTAATGTATTTACCGTTACACTTATTATTTCCATTTCAAATTTGTAGGTTATGTTTGCTGATCAGTGATGTCATTTTTTTAAAGCCTAAACAGCTAGATCGAAGAAAAAAAAGCTTAAAAGAGCTGAATCCCCGGGGGAAAAAAAGTTGAAAAAAAGCTAACAAATTAATGTGTTGTTTTTTCATTAATAAAGACATATTTTCATATTCACTAATGTACATATGTACATATACTTTAATCATGTATTTCAATAATTAAAGTATATCCAATAATATATCGTCTTTATAATCTGTCTTATCGCTCGAACAGTAGTCTCGTTGTACCAAAGCAGTTACACAGCTGGTTGGTAGTTGGTATTCAAAACATCATTTGTTATGTAGTAAAATTTTAGATAAGTTAATTTTTAATTTAAAAAAATATATAAATATTGACCTTATGCTTAATATAGCGTTTAACGTATGAACGTTGATCCTATTTCGGATTTTTGATTTTACTAAATTCACTTGGCTAAAAACCCTCTCGACTTCGGCATTCGACCAAGGCAGTGACAACACTTGCAGAGCACCTAAAGCCAATTCATTAAACCGGAACTTTTGAGGGAAATTATTCGATAGAAGTAAATATTGATACTTTCCCAATAGAAATACATTTTAAACATTTCAATCGTCAAACGCGATAGAAACAACTCACAAAATTAAGAAAAAGTACTATTAAAAAAAAAGATTTGAATTTGGTAAAAAAGCTAGAGTTCCCGCTGCCCGCTGTTTTCAAATTTGTTCCGCAATTGCATTATCAAAACAGCCAAATCTGGCGGGAAAACAGCTGAAATGACATCAGTGTTGCTGATAGTGAAGAAACTGCATATACCCTTTTGTGCACAGAGTATTACAATTAATGACAGCCGCTGTCAGGCAGCAGAAATAATTTAATAAATTATGTCCCAGATGAGGGGAGGTATGTTCATTTCCAAGGAGCACTCGAAGCGCCAGCCAAAGCAACAGGCACCCAAGGGCTGCTGCTGCAAGCGTTCGCAATGCATCAAAAACTACTGCGATTGCTATCAGTCCATGGCCATCTGTACCATCTTCTGCAAATGCATTGGTAAGTCCCGCTGGCAGCTGAAGCAGCCTGGCTATATTCCCGATCCCAATCTGCAGGCTGTCGCAATACTGAGGAGCGCCTGGCGGTGGCGACGCCGCCCAAGAAAACGGCCTTGGCCACCAAGCGGGAGCGTGCCGCTGCCCTAAGTGCCAAGGCAGCGGCGGCAGCTGCCAAGGCGGGCATCAATATTCATATGAAGCCAGCTCCCGGTTCAGCTGCCTTTGCTGGCCAACAGTTTGGTGCGGGCGCCCAGCCACCCACTGCCGCTACGCCGTCACAAATACTACAGCTGCCCGACTTGGATCTGGAGAATATCATCACGTTGCCGCCACCAAATGCAGCTGCTGCGGCGGTCAAGAAGCAGCCACAGCCACCAGCACAGGTCTTCAGCAGCCAACCTTCGACACCGCCGAAGGAGGTGAACGTGTGCAAGCAGCCCGTTAATGGAGCACTGCTCGAGTGCGTTCTGGTGCAGGCCGCCGAGGCCGAGGAACTGGGCCTCAACGAGGTGCAGGTGGGCAAACTAATACTTCACGAATTCGCCCGCGGCCTCCAGGCCATTATAAAAGTCTACGATGCTTGAAATATATATAAAAAAAAGTATACAAAAATAGTTTCAGAAAACTTAGCTTACTTTATACAATATATATATAACAGCTTTCTGTATATAAAACGTAAAATATATATTCATTTCTTATAAAAATACATGAGATTTGCATATGAATGTATATACATTATTATTTCACTATTCTCTACCAATATATATAACATCTTTCTGTATATAAAACGTAAAATATAATCATTTCTTATAAAATACATGAGATTTGCATATGAATGTATATACATTATTATTTCACTATTCTCTACCAATATATATAACATTTTTCTGTATATAAAACGTAAAATATAATCATTTCTTATAAAATACATGAGATTTGCATATGAATGTATATACATTATTTCACTATCTCTACCAATATATATAACATTTTTCTGTATATAAAACGTAAAATATATAATCATTTCTAATAAAAAAAAAACAAATGAGATCCTCTACCAGTCATGTGGCTGAAAGATTAGCTCAGTTGCCAGCAAATCGTAGCTGCTTCTGCGCTGATTTCCGTCGGGTGATGTGGCCATATTCTTGTGCCGATCCAGCGGCAGTTCATTGTCCGTATCACTATTGCTAGCCGTCGACTCTTCGCCGCTTGCATCGTCGCCCTCCTCGTTCAGGCGACGGCGCTTGGATCGAGGTCCTGATTTGGTTTTATATTTTTGCCAGAAGTGCGCCGGCTGCGCAAAGTCTGTCAGATTGGGAAAGCGCATGGTCATGGCACGGCAAAATTTATTAAACTCCCGATGCAGCTCGGAGGTCATATAATTGCGCAAATTACGATGAATTTCCTCCACGTAGCGCAAGCAGCGCTCCAGTTGCTTGAGCTTAAAGAAGTTTGTTATAAATCGGCAGCTCAACTAAAGGAGCATCGACTTACCGGTTCTTCGGCCATTTCACGTTTACGTGCGCTGTGTCCACGTCCTTTGGTTGTTGCCTGCTCCGCCGGTGCAGTTGGTGCTGCTGGCGGTTCCTCCTCCTGCGCAGTCTCATTTTCATCCCCATCCGCCTGGCCTGGGCCCAGCTGACGTTTGCTCTTGGTACAGTGGCAGATTCGACGCATTATAAAGAGTATATCGATGACAACATCCAGAGCGTCTGGCAATTTAATAAACGACTCATCTTTTGTTTTCTCTGCAAGATTGTACAATTGAAATGAATTCAAGATTTAAGTTGAGTTGGGTTAACTCACCAGCTAACATCTTAAGTTGTCCAAAGTATAACAAGAGAGTATTTTCATCCAATGCGGCGAGTATATGATTATATAGCATACGCCTACGTTTTCTATGCGTTTGTCCCTTCAATGGCGACTTAAAGTTCGCTTCCATGCGAACTGAGCCGGTCAGAAAGGTCTGGTCATTCAGATCGAAGGGGATCTCCTTGAGGCAATGATGAAACAGTGACTTGTCATACAATTTTTTATAACGTATAAAAAAGGCATCTGCTTCACGGGCCACCTCGATGCTCTCATCGACCAGTCCAGCCAGCAGCGAGATTAGAATGGCGCCTTTCAATTTAATATTGCCAGCGAGGATGACATCCTTGACACAGCGATAGGTGCGCACACGTGTTGTGGAATATTTCGATGACAACTTGATCAAGATGCATTTCATATTGTTTTGCAGAATTGTGGGATATTTCTTGCCCAGATCGTTGAGGCAAATCAGCGTGCTATTTATCAATTGGGGTCTATCGTTTTTGCTCAGTATTTGGCCATACATTTTGGAGACCTTATATGCTAGACTATTGTCTCGCAGGGAGAGTCGACCGGCAATCACTACCATCCAGTTCATCATGCGTTCGTTCTCCGTATCGAAACTGGCTTCGTTCAAGCTAATGCACAATTTTACATAGCCGAGCACGAAGTTCACGATTTTCTCATCTGCATTTATTGGTAGCATCAGAATCAGTTCGGTGTACGTGGCCAGCAAGGAGGCCATCCGTATGTGATCCGATTGAAAGTTCTCCATGCACAACTTGGTCGCAACTGTGACATCCTCGAGCAACTGCATTTGCCAAATCTCAACATTTCCGCTATCCTCCGGCGCCTGACTATGCGACAGCTGATCTATATGATGCAACAGCAGCATTGCAGGTGAGATCACTGCTAGCCAAATGCTGCCCGTGCTCATCACGGAGAGCAGACGCTTAAACAGCTGATTGAGCGATGCCTTCGAAAAGTTCGAGAGACAATAGGTGATCAACTGAAGCGCTAATACCTGATTAGACTTCATATTGTACGACGACAGGCGATCAAATGTTGGTATAATCGAATCCAGATTATTTGTAATACGACTGGATATGAGGAGGAGTAAAGTCCATGCCTCCGTTGCCATTGGCGTATTTAAGTGCGAGATAATCGTGTTCACCAATATGGGTCTGTACAATAAGTGGGCAGTGAGTGAATTTTGTTTATGCTCAGTTCAGTTAAAGCTACTCACGTAACAATGTTCTCATTCTGCAGCAGCAGAGCGAATCTTTGCTGCAAATAATCGCGAGGCTGTGTAGCCAATAATGTGGTCAAAATGTGCCAGGGTAGCAGATGCTTTGGCACATTAGAAAACTCGAGAGGTTTGATGTTCAGCAAGACATTGCGATTGAAGCTCTGCAATTGAAAAAAAAATCAACTTCAACTCATGAAGTTCCCTCAGTTCTTTCTAATCACACCTTGCAGAGATATTGCTTACATGAATGTGATTTGAAAGAAGAAAGAATTGAAAGAGTTCAGGGTCCAATCACTCACCTGCAAGGCAAGTTTCTGTAGTGCAACATCATCGTCGTTGAGCATGCAGGACCAGATGCGACAATAGACATCGATGAGTATGGTGCAGGTGTTATAGGTTTGGATCAGCGAGTCTATGGTTTCCAAAGCTGTTTTACGCACTGAGGAAAGCATGTCAGTGGCTAGAACAGACATTTCACTCTCAAAGTTCGTATTGTATAGGATTTTCTCATTAATTTGTATCAGACGTTCGAGCAAAGCTAATCCAGAGCAACGCGCTAAGCCGTTGTTAGATGAAATAAAACGATCGTAAATTAATTGAGGCATTCTCTTGACCAACTCTGCCAGTTCCTCATAACCCTCAAAGCTATAGGCATACTGCAAGTCGTTACGGTTTCCGAGACTTAGCTCCATTTCTGGGGAACTCTGTTCAGCTGGTATCTCAACATTTTCGTACTGCGTAAAACGGATGACCTCATGGAGTATCCGTATTGTTATGGGCGAACCATGTTTAATGGATAAGATTAGCACCTGGCTGGCCTTCCGACGCACACTAGAATTCCTATCATCAAGGCATAAAATCGTCTCTCTGAGCAGAGCAACTTCTCTTGGTTTTGTGGACACGTCGTGGCGAAAGATGCTCCACTCCACCTGCGTCTGCTGCTGCAAAATGCGCTCAATAAGTTCGAGAGATCGTAGCTGAAGGCCCACAGCATCATCCGCTTGTATTGTTTTAAGCAGGAGATTCGTGCAGGATTTGTTGCATTTGGCATAGAGAGCGGCATCATATTTGGCCGCATAGCCAATGGCAATTTTCTCATCACCGATTTTCCACTACAAAAAAATATTTAATTTTTAAAGTGATGTTTTACTTTTATCTACTATTTTATTGCACTTACCTCCCTAATAGGATTCGTAATCACGCAGTCAATGTAGTTTTCTAATACGCGTGACAATATATCTGGATACTTGTCCAACAGCTTGATAAACCAATCTGATATATGCTCCCCACTTTTAGGGCCTGTACCTTTTGAGTTTTCTGGGTAAATGTGCATATAAAATGTTTGTGTCATAATATGCATTAAGGTCTTGTATACATCTCCATTTTGCTCAATGGCAATTTCATCCAAGAGCTCAAAGCATTTTGCATGTAGTTGAGGTGCACCTGAAATAAGATATTTTAAAGAATTTAAATTAAAAACTGCTTAAATAAAGATGATATCAAATCGATAATAAAACATATCGCACATCGCTAACTAGTATATGCATTTCAGCAAGCAGTGCATGCGTTTCAAGAAGCATGTTCAGCTCTATCATATAAATACATGGAATTCATCAATAATAAACAGTAATTGGCTTTTTAATTTAAATGGTAAATTTTACACAAATTTGTATACAAATGTACTACAATAATTATATTGAATTTCAACATGCACAGCTTTTTCCCGCTAGAACTGTGCTTTTATGGCTAATTTATATGTAGTATGTACGATGTACCAAACATCGTTTAGTATTGTTCATATCGATAGTTACAGGTACTCGATTGCTTTGGCACAGCTCGTTGTCAGCTCTAGCAGTGCAATTGCGAACGATAATAACGAACAATTTTTGTGAAATTTAAATATCATTTTTCTGCACTCATTTTATACCCCCAATGTTAATTTTATTGCGCAACAATGCTGGCACTGCGGCCGTCAACCAGGCACGCTGCATTGCCAAACGATTGCTGAGCACAACAGCAGCAAACAGAACAACAGAAACGACACCGGCAACGGAGCACTATGATATCATAATTGGCGGAGGTGGATTAGTTGGTACAACGCTCGCCGCTGCGTTGGCCAACAATGTAACGCTGGCCGACAAGAAGGTACTGCTGCTCGAGGGCGCACCACCATTCAAGGGCTTCGATCTTAGCGGTCCCTATCAAAATCGTGTTTCGGCCATAAATCGGAACTCCGTGGAGCTCTTCAAATCGATCAATGCCTGGGCACACATCGAGGCGGCACGTTACAAGCCCGTGAAGCAAATGCAAGTGTGGGAATCGAACAGTGATGCGCTCATTCAATTCCAACATGACAACTTTGCCAGCGATGTGGCCTGCATCATTGAGAATGATTTAATACTAGATGCGGTCTATGCCCGCGTCAAGGAATCGTCGGACAATGTAAAGGTGTTAAATAAGGCACGCATCGAATGTGTGGGTTTGCCTGGTCAGACGGGCTTACCCCATTCCCAGGTTAAGCTGCAGGATGGACGCAACTTTACATGTGAACTGCTTATTGGAGCCGACGGTGCGAACTCTGTGGTGCGCAAACAAATGGGCGTGGATGTCTTCTCATTCAACTATGAGCGCATGGGATTGGTGGCCACGCTGGATCTCAATTTGGAAGATGATTGCGATAATTCGGTGGCCTGGCAACGTTTTTTGCCCAGCGGTCCAGTTGCTCTATTGCCGCTAAGCGCCAAGAAAAGCTCTCTGGTCTGGAGCACAACAGTGCCGCATGCCAAGCAATTGCTGGCCATGGACTCGCCTGCTTTTGTTGATGCCCTCAACGAGGCCTTTTGCAGGCAATATCCACGCGTCGATCTGGCGGACAAGGCGCTGCAAGCGCTCAACTCCTTCTTTGGAAACAGTGGAGCACAGCATCAGCGCCAATATCCGCCACGTGTGTGTGACGTACAGGATGGATCCCGTGCAACGTTCCCATTGGGCTTAATGCACGCATCCTCTTATGTCTGCAATGGCGCTGCTCTCATTGGAGACGCCGCACATCGCGTGCATCCACTGGCTGGTCAAGGCGTCAATTTGGGCTTTGGTGATGTTCGACGTCTGGTGGAAACTTTGGCCACCGGCGCCTATGCTGGATTCAAGCTGGGCGACACACAGCATCTGGTTAAATACGAACGCCAGTGTCTGGCCAAGAATGTGCCCATTATGATGGGCGTGCATGGCCTCCACACGCTCTACTCCACTGAATTTAGTCCTGTGGTGCTCATGCGTAGTCTCGGCCTGCAGCTAACCCAGAATTTGCCGCCCATCAAGAACATGTTCATGAAGAGCGCCATGGGCTAAGCAGAGGATCGATCATGGGATTACCTATCTTTAAGTCTTTACAGTTTTATAGTCGCTAACAAAGAAAATAAAGGGTGTTTAGCTATGCATCAAAGGCTTTTCAGATTTAAACGGGTTTTGGATGAAACAAAAAAAAAGGTTTATTTTAGTCTGATTAAATATATTGCATATAAGGGTTTTAAATCCTTCACGAAGTTTATTCCTTGTCATCTTTCTTATTAAAATGTATTAAAATTTTCCCACAATTTTATTATAAAATATATTTGCTTATAAAATCAAGGATTTGTTCTTGAACTCTCCCATTAGGTTTATAAAAAGGGTGTTTAGCTATGCATCAACGGCTTTTTAGATTTAAACGGGTTTTGGATGAAATAAAAAAGGTTTATTTTAGTTTGATTAAATATATTGCATTTAAGGGTTTTGAATCCTTTACGAAGTTCATTCCTTGTCATATTTCTTATTAAAATTTATTTTAAAATTTTCCCACAATTTTATTATAAAATGTATTTGCTTATAAAATCAAGGATTTGTTCTTGAACTCTCCCATTAGGTTTAGTAGTTGGTGGTAGCTGATCTATAGTATTTTACGTACTTTGCTTAATCCTAAAATTAGAAGGCACATTTGGTACAGACTTTATAAGACTAAGTTTAGTTAATTCTAGGAATTTGGCATTATGGAAATAATAATTGTCTCTGAAAGTAGCAACTAGCTTTAAAGCTCCTGATGGCTTTTGGTCATGTCCACCTGTGGCAAGTTGTTGCTTTCGCCCAGTTTTAGATCCTGATCGAGAATGTTTACAGTCTCCTTTTTGGCAAAGATTTGCTGTCGATTGCTTTTAAGCTGCGCCTCGCCAGCTGCCTCCACAATTTCAACAATTTGCTGGGAGTCCTCCGTATCGGATATATAGCCCGTTTCACCCGTATAGTGGATGGGATACAGTAACATGGGCGCGGCGCTAAATGCAACCAGATTGTGTGGCTCGAAAGCTTTGCTGAGATTCTTGAGCGGATGCCGTCCAAACATGATGGGCAGAAATTCATCGACCGGTATGAGTTTCTCTAGCGGATTAACAGCCAGCAGCTTCTCAGCACCCTGCTGCGTAATGACATAGCCCAGCGTCCAGTAGGAGTAGCCGACATGCACGAGATTATCGCTGCCCTCGACCCAGGGTTCGCTTTCATCCTTCAAACGCTTGCGACCGAAGTAGATGAGGTCATAGTCATAGTTGCTCGCCTGCTGGAGCACGCGTTGGGCGCTCGCCGTGAAATAAGGCTCGAAGCGTATGTCATCCTCTAGAATGAGCACCTGACGCAACTTTCGCTCCACAATCTGCTGCCAAATGCGATAGTGACTGAGAAAGCAACCGATTTCGCCCATGGTCATGGGACGATGATGATACGGATCCTCATAGCCGGGCAGAAAAGTAATGCCCATCTCCTGCACCAGCTGCGTATTCAGCTGCTTCCCATCGACGGCAGCGAAGTGCTCCACTTGCAGACCCAATTCAGCGAACAGTTGCTCCATCTTCTGACGCCTTTCTGGTCGTCTTTCCAGATTAATCATGAATATATTATCCAAATTAAGTTTGGTTGGCTTGGGAAGATTAATGTGATGCTGAAAGTATGAATGCACGGGTGGCACAGCCCCTAAATCGTGCACCATATTAACTCTGATATTGATGAGTTGCTGCAAGTCCTGCTGCAGTGTATCCGTCGTCTCCAGTGGCTGCATCATATAGCCGAAGGGCAGAGTATTACAGATATGCAACGGCACTCCAGAATTATTGGCGGACATCGCAAACACAATGATATCGTCCACGGGTCCATTGTACGCTGGCAATTGTTGAGCAGACTGCATCTGCACAAGTCGCTGGCGGTCAAAGGTCAGATAACGTGCACCCGCATAGTTCATGTGCACCAGCACAGCTGTATGAACCATGGGCACCGCAAAGGCTCCGACTTTATCACTGTGATAGATCTCCTTGTATTCGGGCGTGCGCTGATAATAATAATCCTCAGTCATGCCGCACCAGAAATTCGAGTAAAGACTTTCTGACAGCAACATGGGCGCCACAATGGGCAGCCGTAAGGCTGTGAGCACCTTGAGAGTCTTTGGCGCAGTCAGCAGCACATCGGCATCCAAAAAGAACACGAACTCAGCCCAAATATCGCGCGCATATTTAAGCGACTCCTCTTTCAAGGCAATCACATGCTTGAAACGCGATGCTGGCCAGTCGTAAGCGGAGCTTTCATTGAGATAACGCGTCGTATCATCATCGAAAGCATAGTTGACGCTGTGATAAAGATCGCCGGAATTTTCCAGCCATTGTTGTAGCAATTTAATGCTATCATCGCTGCTGTGATCACAGCGAAGCCTGCATTTATACACAGATAATTTACTCTCAATCTGAACTCTTCTCTTTAATGCGACCACTTACCAAAAGGCAATGCGCTGCTTGGGATAATCCAATTGATCTACATAGCTCAAAAACATGGGCAATATGTGCGCCTTGTTGCGCACGAGCAGCGTTATAAGCACCGTTGGCTGCTCGTACTCCAAATCCAATGCCCAGCCGGCGCTTAAGGCGCATATTATGATTAGTCCCAATTCTATACGCATCTCCACGTCATGCCAAATAGTTGCTTCAGTTCAAATAGGTCAAACGAACGGATGCTGAGGCGGCGGCTGCGGCTGCTGGACAAGTGCGGATCGTCTGTCAGACTGGAATCTATTTATAAACTAGCTGTTAGCGTTCATTGAACGCCCGTCATGTGTTTTAATCAGTTACTGAAAAACGATAACATATCGTTTTGAAAGTGTAACAGCTGTTGTGTTATCGTCCTCTCAATTGCTCTCCACTGCAATTGCAGTTGCTCTACAACTGCAAAAGGAACTGTAACTATCGATTGTCATTTCGGAATGCAATCGATTTATATCAAAGCTTAACACTCATCCTTGTCTCACATTTTCGAATCGTGTAGCGCTTCCATATATAATATTAATATATACAGTAAATATATATTTTTTGGATTTAATACCATTGCTCTTTAAAAATTAAACAACAATTTATTTCATGAAATCTGTACAAGGCATATTCTATGCATTAGCTGCATGAGGTTTCGCATAACTGGGAAAGTTAAGTTGTAAGCCCTCCTTGGCTTCGAAGAACGTGTAGGATAGTGTAATCGTGTCACAAAACTCGAGCGCCGGGTCTTGAGTGATTTCTGGATCAATATAGAAGAACACAGGCATGTCCACTTCCTCGTGAGGATTAAGCATTTGCTCTTCAAAGCAAAAGCATTGGATCTTATTGAAATATGCGCCCGCCTCGAATGGTATCACATTGTAGGTGCTGATGCCGACCACCGGCTTGTCCGTTGGATTCTTGGCCGTGTAGAAGGCGAGCGCTGTCTCACCTGGCGCCACTTTTATTTCATACTGTTGCGGCTTGAAGTTCCAGCGCATAGAAGAACCAATGTCGGCATTGAAACGTATCTTGAGCACGCGATCCTTCACTTTCACCATGTGCTCCACCTTCTCGGCATCGTGACCCTGGGAGGTGGTGCCGCCGTAGCTGTAAGCCTGGCAAAATATGCTGTACAGTGGCACAGCCGCATAGCTGAAGCCCACAATAAGCACACCACCAGCAGTTATGTAGTATAGTGTAGACTTTGAGCGTAATTTACGCCCTGCATCTGGATCGCTGCGGTTGCCTCCAAATGTTGAGTGTTTTCGAAATTGCCGCAAAGGTAATTGTTGTTTGTTTGTGTGCCTGAGCAGATGCTGGCAGTGCACGCGCAGCGAGCCAAAGGTGCGTAGCATTTATAACTTTTGTGTGGAATTGTTTATTACAATTCAAAACTCGCTTCACATTAAACAATCAACCGTTTGTATAATCTTTGCCTCGAAAAACAGCTGTTGGCCAGCGGCCAGTGTGTACACATAATAAACATACCGGTTGTGTTGTTGAGTGTTTACACGCGACTAAAAACTTATTAGTGATGCGCAGCACTCATTAGTGATTTTTCATGGCTTCACGATATTCACATTCATTCTGCGCGCTTGTAATTTAACACAAAACTGTTGTACGTCAGCTGGCAGTGTGCACACTATAAAGATGCTTAAACTTCACACAAAACAAATTAGAGATGCACAAAACGCAAAAGTGATTTCACTTATATTTACGATATTCACGATACACTTTTTTCGTAATTTAACAAATTAGACAAAAGCTACGGCTGGAAGCATATATAAATATAAAATAAATTGTAATACTCACAAACATTATTGTAGCCATGTCTAAAATTCATGTAGAGTATCACCAACAGGCAGCGAATTATGTTATTACGTGGCTCCAGATGATCCTTAAAGTGCACATAGCGAAAAACGAGCTTGAGATCATCACAAATTGTTAGAAATAATATCCATATGTTATTAGCCTGTGCACTGGAGCTGGCATGCTGTTCCAGCAGTCGAAAGACTCGCAGACAATGCTCGATGACGTCCACATTGAAGACGCCGTAACTTTTGGCGCCTGGAATGGTGAGGGTCAGGAAATACGTACTGGCTGCATTGAGCGCCAGCTGCGCGTTTACATTTTCATTTACACGCTCGGGAGCAGCTTTGATTATATCTTGTGGCAAGGATACCAGGCTCGTTAATGCGTAGATATATGTCAAATAATCCTTGGGCGCAATGTCCACGATTTTGGCCCAATTATCGTTGACAATGTCAAAGCTGCTCTCGTTCTCAATGTCATTCGATCGCATTAATCTGATGCACTGCGCCAGTTCCCGCATCGTTTGCAATTGACTATCCTGCCGTTGCAAATGCTGCCGACACATTGGCAGAGCCCAAAATATGAATGCTCTCTGTCCTGCCGCCTCGTCGGCGTCATCATCGCACAGCCAATCTTCCACATTTGTCCACTCAACGTTTGGTGCAAAATATGACTTGAGTTCACATAATATACGATTCAGGTCTGACATTTCACAATTTTATCTTAACTTTGCGTTTTTTCTAATAACCACGTCCTTTTACACATTTGTTTACAGTTAGTTTGCAAGAGTGACGGATTATCTTAAGCGATAGACGCGACTATCGACAGCTATCGATATAGACAGCATAAACAGCTGCTCGCAATTTAAGCTATGTATGCAGATCATAATAAATTAATTTAAAAAGTTCTATTAATTCTATAATTCTATAATATATTAGTAACTAAGTTATTTGCTGACATTATTATAAGTATATATATCAAATTAAACAGTCTGACAGTCTTTAAATGGTAATTTGTGTGTGCTCAAACTTTCTGTGAACAGCATACCTGGCCTTATCAACATCTGGATAAAAATAACATTGAAAACTTCACCTAGTTCTGATTCGGCAATTCCCGTAAACTATGGACGCTCTTAAAGAAGCGTCCCTCGACAACGAAGAGGTTCGCGAGATCCTAAAAAACACCACAGATTTGCGACAATATTCGCGACAAATCGAAAAGGAGTTCAAAGATGTGGAGAACAAATCAATTGAGGATTATATTGCCGAATCGCAAAACATTGCCAATCTGCACAATCAAATCAACGACTGTGACGATGTGCTGGAACGAATGGAGAACATGCTGATGAGCTTCCAGAGTGTACTCAACAACATCAGCACCGAAATAACCCAGCTGCAACGCAAATCCGTATCCATGTCGCTGCAATTGACCAACAGGCAGTCGGTGAAGGCGCAGCTGTCGCAATTCATTGAAGACATGGCCGTCTCCGAGGAGATGATCAACATTATCATGGACACGGCTGTGACAGAGCGCGAATTCAGCGCCCAACTGAATGTGCTGAACCACAAACTGTCACTGGTCAAGGAGCTGAGCTTTAAAGAGTCCAAGTCGACGAGCGATGTCAGCGACGTGCTGCACAAGTTGCGCCTCAAAGCCATGTCCAAGATACGCAGCTATCTGCTGGAACAGATCTACAAGTTCCGCAAGCCCATGACCAACTATCAGATACCGCAGAATGCGATGCTGAAGCACAAGTTCTTCTTCGAGTTCATACTGTCCAATGAGCGGCATGTGGCGCAGGAGATATGCAGCGAATACATCGATACCATGGGCAAAATCTACTATAGTTATTTTAAAGTAAGGCACATAATAAAAAACGATTCAGTTAAATACATTTAGACTATTTGCAGAGCTACTCGACACGCCTGGCAAGTCTTAAATTTGAGGAATCCTGCACCAAGGATGATCTGATGGGCATCGAGGACAATGCTTCCAAGGGTCTGTTTGCCAAAACAACGAGCCTCAAGCATAAGAGCACAATCTTCACCATTGGCAAACGTGGCGATATACTTAATCAGCAGCTGGAGGCGCCCATAATAGTGCCCCATGCGCAGCTCAAGAATCGCGTAAGCTTCGAGAATCCCCTTAAAGAAGAGTTTTTATTACATTTACAATTTTCTTTTGCAGTACACGGCGGAGGCACTGTTCCGGTCTGAGCAGTATGCCCTGGTTGATAATGCTTGTCGCGAATATTTATTTGTGACGGAATTCTTTATGGTGCGCAGCACCCAAGCGCAGGATCTGTTTAATCAAATCATGGGCAAAACACTGACCTTGATGATTGTATGTTCAGCTAAATCTAAATCTAATTTACATATATCCTTAATTGTGCATTGTTTTGCTAGAAAAATCTGGAAACAGCTGTGCATGACTGCTATGATACTATAGCCATGTTCCTTTGCATACACCTGATCTTTCGCTATCAGCTGATGTGCCATAAGCGCTGTGTGCCAGCGCTGGATAAGTGAGCAGAATATATATATACTATATCTATATTACTATTGCTCTTATTCCCTTACAGATACTGGGACTCGCTGCAATCTGTTATTTGGCCACGTTTAGAGCACGTTTTTCGCCTAAACATTCAGAGCATACACGACTGTGATCCAACCAAGTTCAACAAGGAAATGGGTCCACATTATGTAAAGGCAATACTTCATAGCCATTGTACATAATTTAAATATATATTTCTTTTTAGATAACTCGACGCTATGCTGAATTTAGTGCGGCTATTGTTGGAATCTCGGAGCACTTTCCGAATGAGCTCGTCAGCCGGCTGCTGCTGGAGCTGCAAAACGAAGTGGAATGCTTTATATTGCGCATGGCTGCAATTTTCGCCACACGCAAGGATCAGCTTATTTATTTGATCAATAACTATGATCTCGTGCTTGGCGTGCTCATGGAGCACACGCGCGATAACTCCAAAGAGGCCGAAGCATTCCGTGAGCAGTTGAATGCGCGCAGCGCTGAATATGTGGATGAGATCTTAGCGCCACACTTCGGAGGCATCATCCAGTTTGTCAAGGAGGGCGAGCAATATGTGGAAAAGGATCAAGCAGATGAGCTGAGGAAACAGGAGAGGCGCAGCCTTGGCTTGGTGGCCAGCTTCTCGGCGAATTGGAAGAAATCTCTGGAGGAACTTAATCGCGAGGTGCTGCTATCGTTCCCATCGTTGTTGACTGGCTCGCAGCTGCTGCAATTGGCCTTGGCCAGTCTGGTGCAATATTATCATCGTTTCCACAAGCTGCTGACGCCCAATGCGCGTGCCCAGCTCACGAATATCCATGTGGTCATGGTCGAGATCAAGAAGTACAAGAGCAACTACTGAAGTGACAATTTCAAACGTTTTAATTATGATTTACGCATGCATTGCGAAACATTCCAAAATAAAATATGACAAATATTGTAAATATGTGTGGGAGAAGGCTGCCAACAATGTGTTCCATTATGTGTAATTATTCCTCATCCTCGAACATCATCTCGACGAGATCCTTGTTGGAGCAGCGTTCGCCATCCAATCGCTGTGGCGACTTCCAGCGCAGCAGCGTGGGCAAGAAAATCAGATGAGTGTTCGGATCCTTGCGGAATGGACAATTCAAGTCTTTCCAGCTGCAAATATAAAACATAATCTTAATCAGTAATTAGCTTGCATATAAAGATAAAAAGCAGAACAAACGAAAGTTATTTAACCGATCAGCTTTGTTGAATTCGTTTTTTATCATGAATGTACTGGGCGTGACTACATTCAGTACACACATATGTATACATATATATATATATATATATATATTTATAAGAAGTGCTGTATAATGTTGTTAAGAGCTATCGTCGAATGCCCTCAAATCTTTACAACAACAAGCGCATAAAAGTATATATTTTTGAGCAGCGGTCAATAGCTATATTTACTCCTCTAGGGGTATTATAATTTACTCTATATATACTCTTCTAGGGGTATTATAATTGTGTAACCCATGGGAACTAATCGCCCTGTGTAACAAGCTACATGAAACGAGGCTCATTAGCTGGGTTTTCTTAAAGAATATATATATGCATACACAAATAAATAAATTGGCTTTCTTAAATCACTATATCATACAGCTTTCAAATGTAAAGAGTTCTTATACGAGTATAAAACAAATTTACAAGTAGTTCACGTTCTTATACGAATACAAAATAAATCTTATAAGAATTAGCGTTCATCTACATGTATAAAATGGCCACATCATGGTTAGCGTTCATCTATATGTATAAAATGGCCAAATCATATCACTATATCATATTGATCTTATAGAACTATTGTTCTTATATGAGAAAAAAATATATATATAAGAAAGTTCACACTCTTATACGAATGCGTTATAAGTATTTTACGTATTGGTCGCCGTCCTTATACGTATAAAAAATATTCTTCTCGTAAACATGTAATATTTTCGCTAGGGTATTAAGTTTTCGGCGCAAAGTTAACAACTGTCAATTGTTTTTTTTTTTAATTATATTACAACTTACTATGAACGCTCGCCGACATCGACATGCACAAAGTGGGAGTTGTCAGCGGCCTTCTTTAATGCATCGTGTATCACCGGCTCCGCTGTGGGGACAGAAGGCGTATAAAATTAGCCACTTGAGAGTTGAGTTAATGTAATTGTAATTGAATGCTCTTTGCGGTTAGCCACTGGAGAGCATTGGTAATTACCCCTGACACAATATGGGCACCAGCTCTCGCCGTTTTCGTCCTTGCCGCCGCTGAAGAGGACATGGACTTGGTTGTTGCCGTCACCGGTTTCAAGTTCCTCCATTTTCTTGGAGAACTCTTCGTAGCCCTTCACATTGTGTGTCACGACCATAATTTTGCTTTGTTTGAATTTAGTTAAGCCGCCTGCGAATGTACGCTTGACGATACGACCAAAGAACGTGAGTTGCGACGTGATTGCGCAGTTTTAAGTAACTGGTAAAGAGCTTGTTACGCACTTGTTGTTTTATATCGTTTTAATTTTGTTGTTATCAGAAATGTAAATGTCGACGACTGCTTATCGATAGCATGATTTTAGTCACTATTTCGGCTATCGATATGCTCTATGAAGTTAAAGGGTGTGCGACGTGACTGTTCGCCGTTAGTACAGGGAGCAAAGCCATCTCTGACCGTATATCGATAGCTGCAATGTATTATATAAAATCTATCGTTAAATAACTCATCACCAGTATCATCAAAACAGATGATTAACTTATATATTATTTTTTGGACACAATAATTTAATATATATTATTTTAATATTATTATTTCACATGGCACAGTCAATACTACTGCGCAGCTTAATGCTGCACAGGCGACCAGTGCTGTTGCCCACAAGCACACGATTGCGATCTCTGGCAGCTTTGCATTTAAGCAATCGCGCAGCACAGCAAGCGAAAACCAGTTTGTAATTCCAAAAAATGCAACTTCAAAGAGTATAATAACTTATTTTTCAGATGGTGGTGCTCTCCAGGAGTCACGTGGCGGTGGCAGTAATGTGTCCACAGATGTTCGACCCATTGGCGAGAAGATCAAGGAGAACACTAAGACGGCCAGCTATACGGCCATCATTTTGGCCGGACTCGGTGTAACGGGCATTATGTTCTATGCCATTTTCCGTGAGCTCTTCTCCAAGGAGAGCTCGTGCAATATCTATTCCAAGGCACTGAAACTTGTCGTCGATGATCCACGTGTACAGGATGCCATTGGTGCACCCATTAAAGGCTTCGGCGAAACGTCGCGACGTGGTCGCCGCCAGCATGTGGCCCACAGCAGCTTCGATCGGAATGGAGTGCCCCACATGCGCATGCAGTTCTATGTGCAAGGTCTACGCAACAAGGCGACAGTACAACTGGAATCACGAAGGGTGCGCACCCTGGCTATACCTATTTACTTATATTCTCTTTTTTATGTAAATCTATATTCTTTTTCTGTGCAGGACTCGAAGGGCAAACTGGAATTTCGTTATTTATTTGTGCAATTGGACCATTACCCGCGCACCACTATCGTCTTGGAGGATAATCGTGCCTATGACCCCACGCCGGAGCGTTCCCAATCGACCTTCGGCAATCTGGCCCTGATGTCGAACAGCCGCGACAAATAGGATACTCATCTCCTTATCCATAATCTACACAAACACTTAAATTCTTTGTATGATTCTGTTATTTAATTTACACATTGACTGAAATTGTGAAAAGTATCTCATTCGCCTATGGAGAAATTGTCCATTTCTAGAATGGCGCCCGATGCGTGTCAGTAGAGCTTCTTCCATGGTATTATCTCCCAGGAGCGAACGATATGGCGTCCAAACAGAAAATCCTTCAACTTGTTCATAATGTAAAATGAAATCCCAAAGAACGAAGCGAAATACAACCAAAACTGTCCCAGACGCTCCCAAATGCTCAAATGATAGCGTGCCGGCAGCTGTAGTACATCCAGCTCCAGGTCGATGGTGAGACCGGGCTCCAAACGCGGCGGAGTGGGCCGGTAATAGGTCTCCTGCACGGCCAGCTGGAAGTAAGCCGGATTCGCCTTCACCTGTGCCAGCAGAGATTCCATTTTATATTGCGACATGTCCGCCAAGCTGTTGTTCGTGTCGAGTTGCACCTGGCGAAAGTGCGTCTGCAGGCTGCGTCCCGGAAAGGGGCAGGTGAACTCCACATATTGCTTCAGCTTCAGCTCGCCCTTGAGTTGAATGTGTCCATTCTGGAGCCTTGCAGCCTGCGGCAGTTGCAGCTGATGCGCCAGCACAGCGGGCGGATTGAGATCGCATTTGTGCCTTAGCTGCGCCTCGAAGAACAGCAGCAAATCGAAGTTTATCAAGCGTGCGGGCAGCTGTTGCAGCTGCAACTGAAAGTGCACCCGATCCGTGACAGCATCGTAATCCAAGTCCTGCGTCCAATATTTGCTCGCCTCGCAGCGACTCGAATAGTTTTGCAAGCGCGCATTGAAGTTGGCGAAGCTGGTGCAGGCTAGAAAGGACGAGTCCAGCGGCTCAGTGTCCTGCGGCGACTCCATGTGGGCCACAAATATATACTGATATTTAAACTTTAAGGCCGGCTGCTCATATAACACACGCGACTCCGATATGCCCGAGTAGGGACTCAGCAGTGAGACCAATAAAACGGGCAGCATTACGGACAGCGCTATAAAAACGAGCACCAGCAGCGAGGCCAGCGAGCACAGCGAGTTCTTGTACACAATGGCCGTGTTTGTCGTGTGCAGCGGTATGAATTTCATGTTGATTACTTAATTTTCTCAATTGATTTACAAACGTCAAATGCGAAATTTGCACTTGTCAACTTCTGTTTTGATTCAATTCAAATGGTTGCCGGGCAACGTCCACCAAGTGGCGTCATCTATCGCTCAAAACTGTCGCCGACAATTTTACATGTTTCACAGCAGTCAGCTTCAGGCAGTTAACAACGTTCGTTAAGTATGCTTGAGCTTCGTTAAATGTGTCTGCTCTCTCATTCTATCTGATATGTGTGTGTCTCTATTTGACACGTTTCGCAGCTGTTTGCTTATGTACGTCTGCCAGCTTTCGTTAAGATTGCTGCAATTTCGTCAAATGTGGAGCAGCTGAGCAATTCAAATAAAAAAACGTTTTTTTTAAAGATATATTAAAGAAACTGATTTAAACCAAATTGCCAAAAAGTTGAACGCTTTAGTTTTGGTAGCTATCTGACTACACGTCATATATATGCCACCAACTGCTTGCTGGCAATTTGATCGCTGCGCTTTCAACACTCTTTAAAATAAGCGCATTAAATTTAAAGCTTAAACTTCCGATTTTTATGCGTTTCAACTGGAAACAGGTTGCAACACTTAATTATGCGCGAATGTTGGTCAAGTTGTGCGCTCGAAATTTGTGATTATTTTGTAAAGTTCACTTTTTGTTTTTCGATGCCGTTGCAACTGGGGCGTCTCGCTGCGAATATCCTATAATTATGTGCAATCAATACTTTTGCTGTATCGGCTTATGCTTAAGCCTGCATATGGCCGGAACGGATGCATTTCGCTGAGGATCAATTGGCGACCCGGGCCACCTAAATTATTGGCCAGAATCGCGTTGGCCAGTTCACTAATAAAGCGATTGCCAGCGATTCTTAAGGCGGATGCGAGCATTGTTCAAGTTTTCAGCTGCTATTGATTTCAATTAAGAGAGTGAAATGTTTTTTTTTGTAAACAGTGGCAACTCTGTGGGATATGTTTAAGTTTAAGTATGCGTAATCAAATTGTTTTGGGAAATATTTAAAATATAAATTAAATTAATAATAATAATATTAATAGATTAACTCGAAATAAAAGTATTTTGTTTGCTTTTTGGTTTGTCTTAATGTGAACCAGTTCAGGAACTTTGAGTTTAAAGTACTTAAGTAAGTACTAAAGCTTTAAAGCATGAGAGCCAAGTTTTGAGTGCACTTAATATTTTTATATGAGTTTTTTTGAAAAAAATTGTTTTATATTATATATTTTTTACGGTTTGCCCCAAATTTGAACTATTTTCTGAACTTGTTCCTACAATTTATATTTATATAAAAACTAAATAACATGTAAGCTTCCAGAGGTAACTTAAAATTGAGTCAACTAAAAAAATAGTCTTTCTTCTTAGCTTAAACAATTCGCTAAGTTAATCCTAATATGAATCGAATGGCATTTGGTTCGTGAACTAGTTCTTAAAGGGAACTAACTGAACTTTGCAGTATATTTTACTTAGTTAAGACTGTGAACTAGTTCTTAAAGGGAACTTAATGAACTTTTAAGTATATATTATCTTTGTTAAGACTGTGAACTAGTTCTTAAAGGGAATTAACTGAACTTTGAAGTGTATCTTATTTTGTTAAGACATATATATATGCATATTATATGCATAATAAGTAAAAATTAGTCTAGAATAGTTTCTAGAATTCTTTTAAAGCAAATTCAAACAAAAGAAAATGACTTTTGTCTTTGCTTGAACCAGTTTTAATGAGCTATCAAAAACTTGACTGTTTCCATAACCAGACTTGGCTTACAATATTCCTATAATATATTCTTTCTTTCTGTCAATCTATTCTTTTGACATTCAATTGTCAAGTTGTTGTGTAACTTGCTGCTGTTTACTTTGGTAACTTGGTTTTTCTTCCTGGATTGTCACCTGCGTGATATGTCAGTTAAATATCGCCTGCTCGCACATATGCATATATATATATATATATATATATATATATATATATATATATTATATATGTAGCCTGATGGACATGTTCTTGTCAAAACTAAGAAAAAGCAGTTAAGCGATATGATGAATAAATAAATAAATAAACCGCACTGTTTGACAGTTACATGTGTTTGACAGTTGGACAGGGTTGCCAAGTCTGTGCTTGAAATATGAAATATTATTTGATTGATTCAATGTAATACACCCAAAACACACGCCAGATTGAAAGTGCGCTTAGAGCTTAACTAAAAAAAATGCAGAGAGAAAATGGGATTTAAGAAAAGGAAAATCAATATTTTTTACAATTTCTTTACGCATGAGTCTCGAACTGGCTATGAACGACTGAAGAATACGCGCTTAAAGTATGTAAAGAGGGGGATTTATAAGGAGTTGGAAAAAAAAATTCTTTAAGGGAACGAATTGTGTATGAAAATCAAGCTTAAAATCTTGGGACTATAAAATTCGTCCGGCTACGGGAGCTGTCCGCGACTAGAGCTTTCACTGTATATGCATATATACGTAATATCAAATTTCTAGTTTATATGTGCTGAAAATTTATGCATTTACTTTTTGATTTACCCCGCCCATTTTAAGTAGACATATATCTTAAATATATATATATATATCAAATTCAAAGCTCTCGCTTTATTAGCGACTAAATAACTTAAGTGCAGAACGGTCAAATGGAAGGAAAAAGGGATAGACAAACGGACTAACAGAGCTAGAGATAGAAGGATGAACTGAAGGATTGACAAACGGAAAAGGCTGGAATAAATAAATGTCTAAATAGACGGATGAACGAACGAATACTGATTTATCATTTACTTAAATAGCTTATTTAATTAAGATTAAGCGAGGCAACACCTTAAGTGATGCTGATGCTGATGCTGAATAAATATAAAATATAGCCTTAAAAAAAAAAAAACTAATATACTCTTTTCACTTTCTGAACGAGCATAAACAGCGTGTACAGACAAGATGGCGAACACACACACACACATACACACAGCTCCACACCTACGCACACACACACACACGCACACACATACAGTCACACCTTGACGCACATTTGATATGCGAAGCACGCAGCCAGGACAACGCCAGCTCTGCGCCCATATATCCTTTTTCAACGAAAATTTCAGCTTTCACTTGGCTGCGCGTACGTGACGCCGTTTGCCGCAAAGGAGCTGTTGAAGTGCCAAATTTGCGCAGCCAGAGCAGAGCGGGGGCGTGCTGGAGGGTGATACAGGTGTGTGTGTGTGTGTGTGTGTGTGGGTAAAAAGTAGCAGTTTATTAGGCGCACCAAATTAACATAGGACTACTAATGTCCTTTTGGGCCACCCGACTCAGTCCAGCTGAAATAAAGCGTTTCGGCTGGCAAATTTCATTAGAGAGCTGCGAGTTTTTGCCGAGCTGATATTCTTTTTTCTAAAATTACAACGCCTGCGCGAATTTATTTGATTTCCCTTCTTTTTTTTCGCATCTTTTCACCTAGTGCCAACCCCCTTTCGGCTGGATGCTGGAAAAATGAAGGGGAAATTGTACGTCCATTGTTGGTCTTCTTTTTTTTTTGTTAGTATCCCCGAGGAAATCAAAGAAAAACGTATGAACGTAAGTCAGCTGAGAAAGTTACTTTAATATTTATACTATATATATGGATTTCATATACCATAATTCCCCTTACAACACTCAAGCGCTAAAGTGTTATACACACACAATCATACAAATGTGGGGTGGGTGGGGCAGCACGAAGAGAAAGGAGAGAGAGAGGAGAGAGAGTGCTATGCACTAGTGCTGTATATGTATTTGACAATCAGGCCGCAAGCATATGTTACCCGATAATTTGCCGAAAGTTTTAATGAAAGACATGGGACTCATTTCTCCTGCTGTCTCCACTGCGGGCACTGTTCTCTCTCTCTCTCCCACACACACAAACTTTGTATGCTTCTCAGCTTTTGTCGCCATTTTGTGTGCTTCGTGTTGAAGCAACATTTTTGATGAGCTTCAGCAAAAGTTTATGTGTGTGTGTGTGTGTGTGTGTGTGGAGGGTTGTCTTTTATATAATTTTCATTTTTCATTTTTCATTTTATATAAATGACAATTGCCAGAGTGAGTTGAGCTGAGTCCTGCTCGAGGCAACTGTAATCACACCATATCTGTTGAAAGTTTATTATAATGTTCTGCATATTTTCATGCAAAATGTTATAAGCTCAAAACATGGGATTACAGCAATATGCTAACATTCTTGATGCCTGGCCAAGATGTGTTGATGCCAAAAATGAACTCAATTTAAGGGGGTGTTGAGTTAAAAGAGTTGCCTTTACTTTAGAGCACTTTAAACAGAGGAAACTTATCAATATTAAATATTATTAACTATTATTGAAATACTTGAAAAATACAGCATTATTCTGAGGCAATCTAAGCTTTATATAAAAAAAAAATTATTTATTTAAATACTTTTTTAAAAATATTTTAATTCTGTTTTACCGTTTGTTCTCTTTAAATAATATTATACGATTTTATTCTCAAAATTTTCTCTATATTTAAAATTAAAAAAAAATATTTATTTCTTGCTTTAAAATTTATATAAAATTGTAATAATATTTTAATTTTAAATTTGTTTTTTATTTTTATGTAAAAGTATGTTTTTATAATATAAATATAATATAATATAATAATATAATAATATAATAATATAATAATATAATAATATAATAATATAATAATATAATAATATAATAATATAATAATATAATAATATAATAATATAATAATATAATAATATAATAATATAATAATATAATAATATAATAATATAATAATATAATAATATAATAATATAATATAATAATATAATATAAATTTTATATAAAATTATGACTCATGGCTTTCTATTGCATATAAAAGATTAAGAAAATATCAGTTTAATATTTCGCATTTCAAATTCTGTCACATATCTTAAGCACAAGCATATTTATAATGAGTATAATTATAATAATATATATATAATACATATATATAATAAATATTGTATTTGTCCCCTCTGCAAAGCTTTTCTTATACTAGTTTAATAAAAAAAATATCTTTGCTGTCGCATTCATAAATAATAACGCATTCCAAATACTTTCAACATTTTCAATGCATAACAAATGGAAAATCCCAAATAAAAGGAAAATGCTAACCGAATGACAACTGGCAGTCAGATGCGCTATGAAAAATCTGCGCAGTTGGCAGACAACTTCAGAAAAAAAGAAACGAATTTCAAAATAACAGCACAAAAAGCTGTAGTGAAACAAGTAAAAGTGCGCTAGGCGAGAGAGAGCTCGACTAACAGATACCCTATAGTTACAAGTAGCTGGCATAAAGTGAAGGCTATATCTAATTGAATTTTGACAAGGCTTAAGAAGTAAAATTTAGATCCTCCATACTTCCACATCAATTGAGATATATTAAGTATTTGCTCTTTCTCTCTCTTATTTCCTCTTTATCTCTATCGGTGTCTCTATCTGTTTCTCTAGCATACCTCAAGCCACACAGAGAAACTTTCTCTTTTTCTCACTCTCTGTCTCTGTCTTTCTCTCTCTCTTCATCTATGTATCTCTCTTTATCTTTCTCTCTCTCTTTCTATCACTCTTTCTATCACTCTTAATATCACTCTCTATCTCTATCTCACTCTTTCCTTCTCTTTATTTCTCTCTTTCTCTCTCTCTCCCTCTCAATCTCTCTTTCCCTCTCCCTCTTTCTTTTTCTCTCCCTCTCTCTCTTTCTCTCTCTCTCCCTTTATCTCTCCCTTTCTTTCTCTGTATCTCTTCTCTCTTTCATTCTCTTTATTTCTCTCTCTCTTTCGCTTCCTCTCTCTCCATCTCCCTCTCTCTCTCCCCCCTCTCTCTCTCTCTCTCTCTCTCTGTTTCTGTTTCTTTCTCTTTCTATAACTTTCTATTTCTCCTTTGCCTCCAGCTCTTTCCTTCTGTGTCATGGCTTTATTATCTTGTCTAAAATATATAAACATATATTTTATAAATTTCCCCACTCTGCCCATTATAGATATTACCTTTAAACCATTATACCTTATTAATCCCATAGTGAGTACAGGGTATAGCAAGTACGCGAACTGCATAAAGCGCCAACGCGTCCCGCTGGGCACACGGCACAGACGACAACTGTCCATGTTGTGTAGGGGATTCAACGGGGGATAAGTCGGGAGGGGGGATTGGAGAGAGGAGGTGTGGAGGGACTGGGTCCAGCGCCGGACATCATGTCATGCAAATACAAATATGTACAAGTGCAGTTTCCAATTTTTTTATTGCTCTGTTTTTTATGCTGTTTGGGTAATAAGCGCAAAACTTTGACAGTTTGTTATCCGCATTTGTTAGACATTTGTTTGGTTTTTATTTTTTCGCATACCCTGTAAATGCGGAAAATGGATGAAAGTGGATGCGATGAGTTTGTGTGAGAGTATGTAAATGATAAAAGACTGAAAGAAAATGGAAATATTATCATTTTTGAAAGGTTTCTACTGACAGTCAATTGAGGTTGCTTCGTCTATTAATCTAATAATCTGAGGTGATCTTAAAGACTATAAGAGAAGTTTTTAATATGAATTGAACTATTGTATGCAAATAATCTGCACATAAAATCAATGAAACTCGATGAAGTACTTATAGATATAGTCATAACTGCTTATAGGGTATCTACAAATCGAACACTTGCAACTGTGAAAGTTTTAGTTGTTTATTTTGCTAGGTTCCATGAAAAATATTATCATTTTTGATAAGTACTACTGACAGTTAATAGAGGTAGCTTCATCTATTAATCTGAGGTGATCTTATAGACTATAAGAGAAGTTTTTATATGAGTTCAACTATTGTAAAAATCGTTGAAGTAGCTGCAGATATATATAACATAATTGTTTATAGGGTATCTACAAATCGAACAGTTGCAACTGTGAAAGTTGTAGTTGTTTATTTTGGTATGTTTCGCGCCTCCCTCAGCGCACACCTGTTCAGTTTGGAGACTGACAGCTTCGCATTCGCAATGCTTTTCTAAACGGCTCCAACGGGAGCTGCGAACGGGCAGCTGGAAGACAGGAACTGGGAGCTGGAAGCGAGTCTTCCAAGCGAAATGATAAGTGGAGACAACTGAAATGGACGCACACGGCGCTCTGCTGTCTCTCGGCTCGCAAGGAATTAGAACGGGAAACCTTTTTTTTCGGACCTTTAGACATGTGCATGTAATTTGCGGTTTGTTGTGCCGGGCCACCTTTTTCCTGGTCCACCTTTTGTGTAATACTTTTCTCACCTTTTGCCAGTCGATTGCAGCGAACAGCTTGCCGTTGTTTTTGCTGGGCGTTCACTGTAACCAAATGTTCCAAATTGAAGTATTTTACATTGTTTAACTGCAATTAAAGTTTTTTAAGCATTGATCGAAGCATATTCATTTAGGATATTGTATTGCATGCCTGCGGTTTTTAAAAGTGGATGCAATTGCGTGAAAAAATTTGAAAAAAAATTAAGTACGGGGCGTTGCGGCCGCAATTAGAGGCATTTAAATAGGGGCAGGGAGCACATTATGGCATGGGCTGAGGAGCAGAGCAGGAGGCGGGCGCTAGGCACATCAAAATGATAAAAAATATTAATAACAATGTTGAGATCATAAATGAAGAGCCATTGAGCTCTAACAAAGAAGTTAAATGCCAAACAATACGAAAGTTTTAAAGCTTTTTGTTGAATTTATTAAGCATAATACCCTGTTAATATATTAGAATAAAAAGCAGGTATGTTGTTTTTGCATAGAAGGAAAAGAAGTTTGAGGAAAAATATTTAATTTGATTTTTTCACAGAGTAAAAAGTAGAATGGCTAAAGCTCGATATGGAATCGCATTTAATTTAATGATAAAACGAGTTTCAAACAAAAACAATTGGGATATAGGCAAGCGTATCCTAAAATTGAATAGTAATGTTTTTAAAAATATATATATTAAATATAAATACGGTCGAATACTGACAGTTCGTCCCTCGCTAAATCGAAAACCTCAATAATTCGTAAAAATTCTGTCCAATTAAAAAAAAATCCGTTCGAATTCCTCTGAAATTCGTAATAAATGTGATCCTCTTTCGTAAAAAATGTGATGCCATTTCGAATTATCGGGATTCGACTGCATAAATTAAAAAGTTTCGAACAAAACTAAGCTTAATACAAAGTCTTAGGTCTTGATCGGGATTTTCGAGACCCGAAATTGTTGGGAAAGATTCTAAAAATATTCCAGGTCGATCGGATAAGTACTTGATCCCAAAATCAAGATGGCGTGGTAAAAGATTCTAGAGATATGCTTATGTGCAGAGGTGGACGTCGGGATCGAAATTTTCGGGTCCCGAACGGGTATCTCTGAAATGCCGCCATCTCAGAGCATTTTTCTAGAATTTCTTACCATGATTTCATGACCACGCATGTATCCGATCGTCCCCGACTTTTTAAAATCTTTAACAACCCGCCATATACCGAAAATTGTTTCGGGACAATTTCGGGTCCCGAAAATCCCGATTCCGATGTCCATCTCTAAAAAAACCAAAAGATAAGAAACAAAAGTTTTAAAACTACTTTGTTCAGTTTCAAAATAATTTTATCTAACATCTACCTCAATAGTACTTTTTGTAAAAATAATTCTGGAAGTATATAAAAGAAAGACTCTAAAGATCAAACGAAAACTACTCCAGATAAATAAAAATAAAATTTCTAAAAAATTAAAAATATTCATACAGACAGTCAACCAACTTTACAGGGTATCTGTCATTAAGACACTTTAAGTTAAGCCACATGACTTGTTTTAATTTTAATATTTGAAGTCCCGCTTGGCGACAAACAAAGCCGCCACAAACCGTAAAATCGTAAAGTCTAATCAATGAATATATAATAACTGCCATAAAAGCGCCAAGTGTGGAAAACATTAAGAAAAAAAAACCAAACTTAAGCCTAAAAAATATTAACAGAGATCATAAAAACGATCTTGAAGCAATTTGCTCAACACACAAAAAAAAACGAAAGATAAGAGGAAAAATGTGATCGAAAGACACTTAAAGCAGTTGGCGAGCCGCATAAACTAAGAAATTTGTTTAATAACCTTCGAGAGTTGGGGAAAATGTGTGAAGAAAAGTATCAAATAACTCAAATACTTCAAGTATGGACCGTAAAAATAAAGAGAAAAAAATCCGCCTCCATAAACTGAAACACAATTTCGTTTGTAGTTTATTTCTTCATATTTTGTTTTTGGTTCTTTTTTTTTAAGTGGCATTCTTTGTATCGGCGTCTGGCCATACAAATGAGCTGTTAAAATAAAAAAGTCGGCATGTGTCCTTAGGCTTACGGTATTCAGATGGCCATTGTTGTATTGGCCAGCTTAAAAATTTTTCGGTTAGCTAACCTCCCCCCACCCTCGCTTCGAAGATTTAGCAGCACCCGCTGTGCGAGCGAAGCGCCGCCAAGCTACAGGATATGTTATGTTCGAATACCGCAATCTTTAAGCACCGCACATCAAAATCTTACAAAACGTTTAAGCAAAACCGTTGAAGAACTGAAAAAGTAGTTACTGTGTGTGCCACGAATATTGAATACTCTAGAGAGGCAAACTGTAGAGGAGTCCCGGAATCTGTTGGTTCTATTTGTGAAATTAGTTTTTTTTATAGCTCCACGTATTCAACTTCATTTCCATATCAATCTCAATTTATAATATCTGAATTGTCCATAGCTTCATCTTTAAGAAATATTAAACAAGTTGACTATATTTATGCTGGTTCCATGATATCACATTATTTTTTGCTTTCAACATCATTATAACTTACTTGTTTTCTTAATATATATATATGTTAATAAAAAACTTTATTTTGTAAGTTTCGTGATCTCTGTAGTTCTCTACTTTAAGTTCCTGTTCCGGAAAAACTGAAAAACTGTTAGAACTATTGTCAACATAAGCTCAAATTTCAGTGACTCCTTCTAGCTAGCATATCATATATGTACATATGTATGTAAATAGCTTCATATTTCGTCTATTCTTATGTCTATCTATATCTTCTATAGCGCGAAGTTGGCTGCGAAAAAATTCAATAAGATCAGCTATTGTCTTGAAACGAAATTACATAGTGAGCGACTCAATATATAGGTTTTAGCAATCGGTTTCCGAATCAGTTTCCCAATAGATTTCTCATTACTAGTTCCGAGATGAAATTTTTCTTCAAAATTGTTTTCACTGTCAACTCAAAATGCAGCAGCTACATTTCATCCGTTTAACATACATATTAGAGATGGGATCGAAATAATTTTTGATTTTCCTGCCCGATTGTCCCGAAAATTTTTTTCATTTTTCCCGCGGGTCCCGAAATTTCAACAGTTAGAACTCTTATGGTAAATACAGTTTTTTACTTCAAAATAATATTTTCTAAAAATTTTTTTTCTCTATGACGTGTTCCAAAATTCTACTAGAAGTTGAATACTCCCTCTCACTCGTTGTCGAAGATGTTGGAACATCAAGTACTTGCCTAGCCGGCATTTGTAACAATGACAATTCATTGCATTGTTGACAAAATAAAAAATAGAATCATGGGAAAGATTCTAAAACTTTTTCGGGACCAGCGGGATTCCTGAAAATCCCGATCCCGACGCCCATCTCTAATACATATACATAGATTTGAAGTTTCACAATGAGATTAAACATATGAGATAGGTTATTAAATCGGTTTTTCACTACTGGATCCGATACCGTTCTTAAGCCAGCTGTTTTCCCCATAAGCACACAACTACCGAAAACTTCAGATCAAGCAAAAATAGAAGTATGTAATTCAAGGCTTCATTTTTCATCAGGTGTACCATATGCTATAAACCAAATATTTGTTACTCCTTCTGATGCTAAACTGTAGCATTACTCTAACTGTGACTCAACGTCTCTAACATAATCTCCAAGTTGAGTAACTACTTTACTCTACTTTCGCTGCAATTCCTTCATCGACTCACCCACTTCATCACATATTCATAATACCCTCGGTTAGGGCATCCGTAATAATAATCATGTTCGACGCGCGCCTCATTAGCATTTATGGACGTCGAAATATTTATGATTTTGTGCGCTGTCCAAAAAAAAATGTCTTCAATTTAATTTGGTATTGCCGAACCGCTAGGCAAATCAACCAGCAGACAATGCCAAGCTCCGAAACAGCCAACCAATTAGCTAGAGCCATATGCCATATGCCATGGCCTCATGTGCTCCAAGCTGCAATTCAGACCGGGGCTCTGCTTCAGGTAATTTCACGCTAATTGCTGGCTCGGGGCTGGGGGAGTGGGTGGCTGAGTTTTGGGAGGCCGCTATGAATGATGGTCGCTACGTGTCGTGGCTGATCAATATGCGTAATCGGTGTAATCAGCCATGCCCTGATTAAATGTGGGCTGACGCGTGTGCACAGGTATGCTTAAGGTAGGAAACGCAGAAGGGGGTGCTTGGGTTGCCTCTGTTTATAACGGTGTTATGTCGTTAATGTGCAATTGGCATGTTGGCAACACGACGCCATTATAAACAGAGAGAGAGAGACACAGAGAGAGAGAGAGAGAGAAGCAGCTGCCTCAAATTGAGTCCGTTAAATTGTTAATGAGGCAATTTCTTAAACCAATCGCCAAGAATTGTAAGTAGAACAAGACACCAAATGGGGTTAGTTGGCTTGTAATTTGGCCAGGCCAGCCAATATGTTGGCCAATATAACTAAATTTGAGTTGTTTGATTGGCTTCAGAGAAAATGGATTTTTAAAGGAGAAAGCGCAAGGGAGTACAATTGGCAATATATCTCTTTATTAAATAAGCAAAACATTGTAAAAACATTGTTGTAAGTCCCTCGGAAACTTGATCAATTTCGTCGGAATGAAGTATTTTCGACTTGTAAAAGTCTTCTTGAGTCTCTTAGCAAGTGGATGCTTTCGTCTGTATTCTTTCCGATCAAATATCCTGCTCATACTCCTCTTTTTTGTAGTCATCATTAAGCTTCTCTTTCTACAGCTTTTTCTGTTAACTAATTCAGCTACTCCTTCACCTTCTCCTCTTCATAAGAATCGCTTAGTAGAGCTACATTCTCGGGTGCCTTAAATGATATTAGACTTTTGTAGGTTATCTAGAGTCTCTGAACAAATAGCTGGACTGTTGCATTTTTTTCCATCTCCTACAGTCAATACTCCTTCTTATACTTCTTATATTTCTTATACTTCTTATACATCTTATACTTCTTATACTTGTTATACTTCTTATATTTCTAATACTTCTTATACTTGTTATTTTTCTTATACTTCTTATACATCTTATACTTCTTATACTTGTTATACTTCTTATATTTCTTATACTTCTTTTACTTCTTATGCTTCTTATACTTCTTGTACTACTTTTACTTCCAATACTTCTTTTGCCTCTTATACTTCTTATACTTCTTTTACTTTTTATACTTCTTATACTACTTTTACTTCTTATACTACTTTTACTTCTTATACTACTTTTACTTCTTATACTTCTTATACTTCTTATACTTCTTATACTTCTTATACTACTTATACTTCTTATACTTCTTTTACTTCTTATACTTCTAATATTTCTTATACTTCTTTTGCTTTTTATACTTCTTATACTACTTTTACTTCTTATACTACTTTTACTTCTAATACTTCTTATACTTCTTATACTTCTTATACTTCTTATACATCTTATACTTCTTATACTTCTTATACTTCTTATACTTCTTATACTTCTTATACTTCTTATACTTCTTATACTTCTTATACTTCTTATACTTCTTATACTTCTTTTACTTCTTATACTTCTTATACTACTTTTACTTCTTATACTTCTAATATTTCTTATACTTCTTTTACTTTTTATACTTCTTATACTACTTTTACTTCTTATACTACTTTTACTTCTAATACTTCTTATACTTCTTATACTTCTTATACTTCTTATACTTCTTATACTTCTTATACTTCTTATACTACTTTTACTTCTTATACTTCTTATACTTCTTATATTTCTTATACTTCTTATACTACTTTTACTTCTTATACTTCTTATACTTTTTATGCTTCTTTTACTTCTTATACTTCTCATCCAGCTGTTTCTACCTCATTTCTTATATTTTTACTTTAGTAACTCCTTCTGCAAAATAAGAAAGTCTTAGTTGAATTCTTTCAAATCGGAGACTTGGGCTCTATTCTAATTATGGCAACTAACAGTAAAGGAGTTCTTAATCTCAGAGCAGGTAGTTGGACAATTGATCCTGTTAGAATACAGCTGCAAGAATTCTCCAGCACTTTAAAGTACTGCTAATCATATTCCTCCACCTTCTAGTTCTTAGCCAACTTATTCTTCTTCAGTTTGGCTATTGATTAAAATCGATCTTCATTCCTGGATTCAGTATTCGGCATTCTTTGGTAACCTTTTACAAATCGTCATACTATATCTTGATCTGTTCCTCTCCTTTTTTGACTTTTCCTACTCCACCTCCATCTACTCCCTCTTGTTTTACTCACTTTCGTTTTAAGCTTTTTTAAAAACAATACGAAAGCGTTAATCGAACATAATTCAATCTAGTTTTAGATTCTAGAAGATGTCCGAATTAGTACTCACATATCATATCATCAAATATCATAACATATCAGAATATCATTATTTTAAATAAAAACTAAGTTTTGTAAAGTTCCTCTTTTCCTCCATTTACCTGTTTCTGTTTGAGTTTTTCCTTGAATTTTGAACAATTATCTAAATCAAAAACCTGCCACAAAAGTTTTTCCATCCCCCCATTATACGATCCAGAAAATATTCCCACCCACACTCTATACAAACAGCGCAATTGATATCTGGTTGGACATATCAATTTACCACACTTACACACAAGACATTAATTTTATGTCTATATGTGATTAATGCTATCAGCCCTCCTTCAAGCACCCCAAATGCAACCCCTAGTTGTAAATGCCTCATATGACTCATATATGACCAAATCCCAGCGGAACCAGACGACAAATTTCAATGATTGCCGTAACAAGTGCCAATTTTATGGCCAGAATATCATCTAAAGCTAATCAACCGCAGCATAGAAAACCCCTCTGGGCTAAATTTCAATATTTGTTTTCCACTTTTCTTTATTTTTCATATTTTCTCATCGTTATGGCAAAAAAAGGTTCACACAGACCCAAAAAAGTAAATGAAGAACTTTTGCCAAATTTTCAGAAAACAAATTAATTCGCACTCAAGTAGACTTTCAAGCGACGAACCACCCCGCTACCAATCCGAAAAAAAAAACTGAAAAGTCGAAAAAGTTCAACCCTGGCAGCTCATCAATTAAAATGTAAACAGCCTGAAAGTTTTTATACATATATATGGAAGAGTATATATATATATATATATATATTTGTTTTTGTTTCCTACCCTGGTTATGTCAGGAAATTAAGCATAATTACATTTTAATCATCTTTATTGCTCTTTCACAAGTTTACTGTTATGTACAAGTCGGTTTTGCATTATATACTCCCAGCCACAACAATTAGGGGTTGGCCATGCGGTTGCCCTTTTCACCATGGAGTATTACTGAGCAAAGGCCGCAGACATATTTTTTATTCGGGTCTAAAACGGTAGCAACCACAAAATTTCATAAACTTTTTTCACTTGCCCCCATTGCGCTTCATCAATTGCTAATGAGTGGAGAGTTTGAGGTTCGAGCCGGGTCTAAAGAGGCCAAAGCGAAAGAGACTGTGATACCAGCTGTTGTCATTTACTTACTTCCACTGCGGGGACTACTACTCGATTGTCTTCTTGAACTCCGTTGAACTGAGTCACATTTCATTTAGGTTGTAAGTGATATCAATTTAATAAGCTAAAATGAGTTACAAATTAAGATGTGGGTAACTCTTTAAAATGATATGAGTTTTGGGTTAACTTGGACTTTATAAGGTTTTATAGAATTGTATCTTTCACAGCTTTATAACTAGGGTCAACAAATTTTGCAACGGATTACTGTTAAGCTCCTTTAAACATTGATCAAATATGTATATATATTTAAAATTGGGAAATTATATTCAGTAGTATATGTAGTATAAGTCCTATTTTATCTTGAGATTTACAAGAGCTACTTGAGCTAGACTTGAAGTTAGAGCTAGACTTGAAGTTGGTAATATATATTCATATACAGATAAAAATATAAATTTTATTTATGTCTTGACTTTTTGATTGCCAATCGATAGTAGAAATTAGAGATGGGATCGGGAAAGAAATTCGTTCCAGACCCATACCGTCCCGAAATAATTTTTGACTTTCCCGCCCGATTGTCCCGACAAATTTTTCATTTTTCCCGCGGTTCCCGACATTTCGCGAAATTTTTTGTCAACATTTAGAGCTCCTTTGATAGATATAATAACTTACTTAAAAAAATATTTTCTCAAAATTTTCTTCTCTTAGATGTGTTCTCCTTTCTTCCAAAATTCTACTAGAATTAGAATACACCCTCTCACTCGTTGTAGAGGATATTGAAACATCAAGTACTTTCCTGGCAAGCATTTCTAACAATGGCAATTCATTGCATTGTTGTCAAAATAATAAAATATTTCATCTTCTCTTAAATTTAATATATTGTATTTATATTAGAATTAATTTCCTCGTGAATATCATTCTTCTGCTTATTCTTCTGATAAATACAAGCAATTTAATCTATTAATAGTTTTCTTATCAGGACCCGCGGGAATTTCGGGATCAAGCACTTATCCCGACCGTCCCGGACTTTTTCAGAATCTTTCCCATCCCGCTCATCTCTATTAATCCATAAAAAATATAAATTTTTGGAAAATCGGACTTCTTTTTGATAAGAGTTTTAGTTATTGAAAATTTAAAAAGTAATTTATTAGAATCGATTATAATTTTGTATATCGTATAAATGCATAATGCAATGCTAAAAATGTCTCCAAAATTCTCAAACCTTATATCGGAATATGTTTCACAATTGCATAACCTCTTTTATATGTCTAATTGAACTAAATGGAATTTTTTTATGCTAAACAGAAACTATAAAGTTAAACGACAGATCGTAAATTTGTAAGAATAAAACAAATTAAGAAGAGTTCCACAGAGAGAGAGAGAGAGAGAGGGAGTAGGAGAGAGGAAGTATCTTGTCTTGCATTTACTCATGCTTATCTGTTGGTTGGGGAGCTCAAATGCAATTGCAAAAATTGAAATCAATTAAAATGACAACAAAAGTGGCCATAAATACCGTTGTGCAGTGCCGCTGCTTTTTATGGCTATGCTGCAGCAACAGCAGCAGCAGCAGCCTTTTGGCCACTCTGGCAAATCTAATGAAGATTTACTTTAGGCCATAACACATGGTCGATGTCGGTGGCTGTGGCGCTTAAGTGGCAGCCTGCCTCATGGCCATTTATATGGAATTTTACATTTTACAATCGTCCACACACAGTGGGCGTTGTGTGGGCGTGCATAGATGCGTGCAACAACGGGCAATTATAAGCGTTGTATACCGTTATATATCCCATCCCCTAAAAAAAGGGCTATGTCCGTCGTCAACCATTTCTAACGGTGGCAATAGCTTTGGCGACAAGCTGGTGTGTGTGTGGGGGGCGTGGCAGCATATGGCAGCCATTGGCATTGCAACAGATAAAGTTCGATTTGTTGTTGCTGCCGCTGTGGCTGGAATTTATGTGCGCTATATGCGGTTATAAATTCCGAATACATGAATGGCTTGCACAGATCTATGCGCCAAATTGCAACAGCAGCAGCAGCAGCAGCAAAGTTTTCCTTTTCGGTTTCCTCGTGCCATTTCGTTTGCTCCTCTAATATTTTTCAATTAGTACAACAACAACAACAGCAACAACGACAGCAATGGGAACGCATGTGTATGGCATTCTTCTAAATTGCTTCACTGCGCAATTATTTCAATTTCGGGTGAGCAGCAAACTAACGTTACAGCAGAGAGAAAGAGACGGAGCGAGAGCGACACACTCGAGCTCCTCTTTACCCCAGCTTCGTATTTGTCGTTATTTGAGTTTCTTGGCACATAAATCAGTTTGTTGCCTTTTTAATCCGTTTTAATTGCTGTTCGTTGGTCAGACTATGAATGTCGCAGTCGCAAGGACTAAGGATATCCCCATAAGCCCCCTTAGCTCTCCCTCCCTTCGCACCACTCTCATTCCTGCCCACAGATCATGGTTAGTGGCTCTTGTTGCCGTTACTGTTGTTACAGTTACAGCTGTTGTTCTTGTTGTTGTTTTTGTTGTCGAAGCGATTAAGAGCATGGCGTCCATTATACGCATTCACACACACGCACACACACGCCCTCACACGAGCACACTTGCATTGCCTTCCGTAAGCCTTAACGGCCATTATAAACGTTGTATGCAGCCCGAAAAGGATATAAATGTCTGCTTGCTGCACAACAACAACAACAAAAAAATCTTAAGTGTCGAGCAGTGTTTTAAGGCGCCCAGTATAAACAAACTGCAGCTGTCAAACACATAAAACACTATTCAATTTATATTCAATCATTTAATCAGCTTAATAGTTTTGCAATTAATCGCATTTCAATTAAAACTGTAAGTAATCGCACTCTTATATTCAGTTCTTATACTCAGCTCTGACAGCACTATCGCAATTCAATTATCGATAAGCATCGATAGGCTCAGTGGCTAATTGGTCGCCGGCGAAGGGCTTTCTAAGTGTCCGTGTCCGTATTTTTTTGTTTCTTTTTTTACAAGTTAAAGTTGTGATAAAACAATAAAGTGAAATAGTTACCGCTCATCCTTTTGTACTCGTCTGTGAGGTTGCCACATGTATTCTACAAATGTACCAGCGCTGGTACTTAAATTAGTAAATGGTACACTATATGCATTTGCTAACAATTAATTGTACCTTCGTAAACTTTATGATTGTTAACTATTTTATTTTCCAGTATTTATGATTGATAAAAATTATATGATCGCAATGGTTTTTTTAAGTATATTAAAATGTAAGATAGGTACATTAACTTAGTAGTTTGTTTCGGAAGCTGGCAGCCCTTCCACGCACTCGCATTTTAGTGCGCTCTCTCACTCTGGCTGTTGTTGTTTTTGCAGTTCTTTGTTAGAGGCCGAGCGACGACATGTTGATATTCGCGCGCCAATTTAACACTTGTCATTTGGTTCCCGTTTTGTGTGTTCGCTTTTGCTCCTCTCTTTGTTTTGTTTCGTTGTTGTTGCTGTTGTTGTTGTATGGAAGACGACGTCGACGCGCAGTCGTATCATTTTCATTATAAATATAGCCACAGATCCCCTCCTGCGGCATAAGCCACGAATTTATGACATTTTGATTTGCGTGAAATTTGCTTTTGGCACGCATGCGTCGCCTCTCCTGTTCATCTCTTTCTGTGCATTGCCCATTGTGTCACGTGCTGCTGTCGCTGCCGCTGCTGCTGTCGTCGTTATCCTTTTCGTTCTGTGTCACATTAAATGCGCTTAAAGCGCTAAACAAACGCGTCCAAGACAGACTGCAGCTAAGCCAGCTGGGCGCGGTGTTGCCGATCTGTGGGTACAGTGAATATTCTACACATGAACAGCTTAACTCTGAGCTGTTCTAAATTCCAATATGACAGGGGGTAGAAGTCATAACATTTTGTTATGCCGGATTTGCGAGTTTCTGTTTTAAGGAAACTATACTGGAATTTTATTAGAAAACTGATTCTAAATTTTTACTTATCGAGTTAATTTGGATTAAAACAATTTCAAGTCTTTTAATAAGATTAATTTTAAAGTGCCCAATAGGACATTAAGATTCGTCCGTCCTTTTGCCTTAGTGATTTCGAATACTATATATGCAAGCAATGAACCTCTTAATCAGGGACCGTAAATAATGATTATTTTTATTTTTTTATTAAAAAAATCACACACTTGCAATGGACCTAACAAAAAATGGGAACCACCAATATATATAATTTTGTTCAATTTCAGCATTTCCCTTATGATTTATAAATTTATGATTTTTTACGCAATTCTTCAATGATAATCATTATTTTTGAGTAATTTATATAACTTAAAATAGAAAAATTATTTTTATTTTTTTCAGATCCTTGTAGAGGGGTGACAAAGCTACCTCCGACCTAAAAATTTATTTACCTTTGCAAAAAGGGGGAGTGGCAAATCGCTATACACTGTATCTTCTACAATTTTTTAATAGAGCCATGATGAACTATAATAACCTTCTGCAGGAAATTCAATTTGATTTGGGGGCTAATAGACCGCTTATAAAAAAAGTTGGCTGAATTTTTTTAATGAAAAATAATAATTAAGTTTAAAATTCTTAGTTTTTTTTTTTTAGTTTTATTATTGTTATTAGTATTAGTTAAGTTAAGGAATAGATTACAAAGATTTTGTAAGACAATGAATAAATAAATAAATAAATTGTTACCAAAAATAGATAAAGTTCGCTTAAGTTAGCTATTCATTAGCATAGTTTTCACTGTACTTGACAGTGCAGTAACTGGCAGTTGGAGGCCCACCTATGCGTGTGCTGTGCACATTTAGCGTCATCGTTGGCGGTGCCCCGGTGGTGCTGCTGCTTGCTGGTGGTGGTGTTGGCTACGTTTTTGCCAATTAAAGCGAAATATGCGCGCATGCGCTCAACAGCCCAGCTCGAAGTTGGAGTAGTCCGAGTCTCTGGAACTGTCCAGGACCCAAAAGGCAGACAAAGCGTCGCTCTTTCCACTTCGACTGAGGTGCAACACAATTTTTGACATTTTTATGAGCATGCAGCGCATATATCAAGTTGGGCGACGGCAACTTGAGTTTTGTTTTGTTTTCTCTGTTCATATATATACATACATATATATATACATATATAAATGTGTTTCTTTTGGCTCTCTTTTTTTTGTGGCCACAACGAAATGGAATTCCGCACATAAAGTGCGACGGCGCCCACGTAGGCCAAACCCGTTGATGCCCAGAGGCGCCTTCTTTGCGCCTGCGCATCGCATTCGCATTGGCAATGGCAAAAGGCAATGGCAAAGGCGATGGCGATGGCGTCGTCTGCCTGCCAAGGGGACATATATCGTGCGAATATTATTTATACACGTTCCATAAGCGCAGCACACATATGAAACGCAAATATTTATCACGCGTTTTTCCAATACCCTGTGCGAACAGAAAGTGTTAGACTAGGGTATGTGGGTGGAATGCGTAAAAGTGAGATAGAGTACTTTTGAGATGAGTGATAAGTCGTTCTATTGAGGTTTTCATGAAATTCTCTTGATTTTTTGTATAATCAAGCAAAATAGTGATATATTATTGATTATGGTAGAGTCTATATCGAATCTGAATTTTGTATTTTTTATTTTTTATTGAATTGAGAGGGGCTTCTTTAAGAAAATGCTTTTCTGGAACCCTCCAATAGTGAATATACATGTAAAATATGGTTTTTACTTGTCTTCTACTATAGAATATACCTTATTGATGTCTTAGATACAAATTATGATTGTTTGGATTAATGCGCATGGGTATTGGTGTGGCAACTGTTTCTAATGCAAAGGCGATTTGGACAGCGATAATTTGATCAAAGCTAGATTTTAGCTTAATTTTTCTCAAGTTCATATACTCTGTGAAGTTCTCTCTGTTCTGTCTGAAGTTCTTATACTTAAGCTGAAAATTTGTTCAGTGTTGATTATTAAAAACTGAAATGATTAAAAACTACAGTTAGCATAAGTATTTAGCATAAGGAATAATTGTGAAGACCATTCTACATTTATAAGGCTATCGAACAATGTGTGGAGCTTTATAGAAATTTATTGAAGTTTCACGAATTTTGATATTTGAGTTTTAAGAATTTAAATTTTTACCATAGAATTAAACTGACTTATGTTCTCTAGCGTAGTTTATAGAATTTTAGATGAGCTATATATAATATAGTTTTTGAGTTATATGCGTAGTATTATCTAGTCGTGCAAACTTTCATATTTTCTCTACGAGTGCGCCACAGTAACTGACTTATTGACCAAGTGGCCAAAACATGACCTGGTAGATGGCACCACACACACACTCACACACACACACACGTATACACTCGCGTAGTTAAGCAGGCAGCACAAATTGAACTGTAGGTGGTGACCGCTGCTGGGCTCTTGTCATCTCCCGTTGTTATTTGGCTCATAAATTTGTGCAGCAATGATTTTTACGTTGTTTTCGTGTTTGTTTTTTATTTTTACTCTTATTTAGTTTTTTTTTTTTATTTTTTATGTTGTGCGGTTTGATTTGTTTGAACACCCAGCGAAAAATATTTCCCGCACTGAATTATTGTTGCTGCTGCTGCGATTTATGGTCGTAAATTGGGTTTGTTGGCGATGCTGGTCACAGGGCATATCGAAATGCTCCTCATTTGAGGTGGCTACCCAGAAACAAAAAACAAAAAAACAAACAAGTAGAAGCAGAAAATAACGTCCAAATCGATTGGTTGTTGGCAATTTATTTGCTGTGTTGGTTATGGTCATGTCAAAATATGTGTGATATGTAAAATAATGAGTTTGTTGTGGTCACATTTATGCATTTATTTATTATAACATTTTATTATGCATTTTTTGTTCGCATAGATGAGGATATTGCGTGATTGGTGGTTCACAATTTTGATTGAGCTCGGTGGTTTTTTGTTGTGAGGGGATTTAGGGGCTTTAAAATGTAAGGCATATATCAAATAAATATTACAGAATGAACATAAAAATGGATTTAAGATATCATATTTTCCAAATGGCATTTTATGGACTCTTTTTTAGAGTGCATTTTATTTAAAGCTTGCATTGAGATCAAGCTAAATATATAGAATAAAATGAATATAAAATGGAGTTTAAATAAAGCTCGAGTCTGAGACCATGTTATATTGAGTATTCTAGTTAATAATTCTTGGAGTTATCTATACTTTTCGATAACTTACAACAGTTTACCTTAAATGTAGTTTTCTACATAGCCAAATATCGGTAACGAGAGATAGATATTGTAAATTTCTATATATTCTAGAGATGGGATCGGGAAAGAAATTCATTCCCAAAATAATTTTTTATTTTCAGATATTTTTATAACAATAACAATTTATTGCATTGCTGTCAAAACAGTAAAATATTTGAACTTCTCTTAAATATAACAGGATTTATATTAGAAATAATTTCCTCGTCAATATCATTCTTCTGTTCTTTGATAAATACAAACAATTTAACCTATTAATAATTTTCTTTTCGGGACCCGCGGGAATTTCGGGATCAAGCACTTATCCCGACCGTCCCGGACTTTTTCAGATTCTTTCCCATCCCGCCCGATCCCGAAAATTTTGTCGGGACCCGCTGGATTCCCGAAAATCCCGATGCCGACGTCCATCTCTAATCTACTCCATCGTTTGTAAAGTATTTAACATATATAAAGTATTACAATCGATAATCATTTAATATCGCGATTTTTTCCCATAAAAAAATGAATTTAATAGATAATTTGTATCCATTTGTAGTGCCTTCTTTAGAGTTTGTTTTTTAAATAGCTTGCATTCAGATTAACTTAAGTATATGATTTATACTATATATTTGAAATGTTTCTTATGCGCTTATAATATTTTTAATACCAAGAAATATTTAGCTGTGATTTTATTTCGCAAAATAAATTCGAAAAAACATTCAATTATATATTTTTTGCGCGACGTTTTGTGTCAGGTTGTGCGGATTATTAGCGCAACACACGCACACACACACACACAGACACACATACTTTCGAATTTTTTTTGTCTGTGCCTTATAAATTAGCTGAAAGGTGCCTACATGTCTGCCATAAAAACAAAAGCCATCAGCATTGACCCAGTCGTCGTCGTCGTCGTCCCGTCTCCAGACATATTGAAAATTAAAGAGAGCGCACGTTTAGCCCCCGGCTTGGAGTCGTTGGAGAGTGGAGCCTTCTCCTCAGTCATAACTTCAACGAAAAACACTTTGCAGATCATTGATCATCATCAGATGTAGACGGAAAGCGAGATACCTTCTAAGTGAAAGAAAGAGAGAACGAGAGAGCGCAGAAATTTGTGATTATGATTCATAAGCGACGACGAGTTGCTTTTTGTTTTTCACTTTATTTTTGGTTTTTTAGGGTTCGTAAATTACCGGAATTACTCCAATGTTCGTTTTTCTTTCATTTTTGGGTTCGTCGTTTTTGGCTTTAAGCAAGCGGGCCAACACCTTAGAATTGCCTGGCGTGTTCTCTTTTTGGGTTTCTTTTTTTTTTTTTAGATAAATGAATTTGAGCTACTTCAAGCAACGTCGTCAGCTACCAGCTGAGATACAAGATACCTCATGCCCAGAGATACAGATACCGATACCCGAGCGGAGGCTGAGAAGGATCCTCAACGGCAGCTCGTCAGTCGCTTTGATTGAAGCAGTCGGGTTTTTGATGTTCAAGTTGAAGTTGGATGTTGGATGTTGGATGTTGGCCTCTCGCATGCATTGTGGATCGCTACCTCGGCGCAATTATACCGAAAAACCATCCATAATTATAGAGCGGCAACATATTTCGAAGTTAACACTTTCGTAGCGTTCGCTTTTGGGAACTAGCTGCAGGCAAATTTTATTGATGCATCACAATTTAATGTGCAGTTGGCACAGGTTTTTCTTTTTTTTTCTCTTTAGGGATCGCAACGTATCGAGCGATCATCATTTCATAGGGGTTCTCTGTCTCGGGGTATTTTGGTCATTTGGGTATCGTAATTTTTTAATAAAATTTTTGTATTATTTTTGTCAGTTTTTTTTTTATCGTTGATTTTCATGTTGTTGATTGGTATCTCGTGTGTTTGTCAAGGCACGCAACGTTATAATTTTTTGATTTTTGAGTTTTTTTTTTATTAAATTGAGGTTATGTGCAACGTCTTAAGTTTATGATTTGCTATTTATATCCTTGCCAATGGGCAAAACAACATTGTATGGGCATTTTAATGGATTTTTTGGGTCAGAAGATACGAGAAAGTATGGAATTATTTGATTTTAAATGTCAGTCTTTGCTAAGGAGCGTGAAAAGCTGTTACTACGACAATAACAGCTTTTGGCTCAAATATATATTATGTAGAAAAATGTTGTTAATCTGTATTTGTCGATACAAAGCAAATATCGATATCGATATTATCGATTGAAAAAAAGATCTGAAACTTTATTTTTTAGTTATAAAGAATAATTTTCTTTTTAAAATTTAATCATACGGATATTTGTCTATACTTTATATTTATGATATAAACTACTCAAGATATTGTTTTCTCGGCATCAATCGACCTATCGGCAATTGAAAGCTAATCGAACTATCGACTAATGTTATTGCAACTAACTTTACTTTATCATAACTGTTTGATGTCAAATCGAATCCAATTTCAATTGTGACTCGCTCTTATAGAGATTTTATCTATCGACAAGACCAACTATCGATAGCTCAGCAAAACTATTTCTTATTATCAAATCGCTTCTATTTCACGCTCTCTATTGTGTTGTTCTCCACTCTAAAGATTTATATCTATTTTAATCTTAACCCTATAAAAGTTGGGTATCTAGATCATAGATTGTTAAGCTAGGTGTCTCGATTCACAGCGTTTACGTTTGGGAAACCAGTTCTCATCCCTGGTTCGTCTGCTGGAGTTGGTTTTATCTGGTCAGTGATTTTTAACACAATATCACATTACGATCAAATCCGTAACACATTCACACGCAGCGACCTTTAATCAAATCAGCTAGTTAGCGTTCATTTCAATACGTTTTATGATTATTAATATTATATGTTTTTGTATTCAGGTTGATTATCGCTTTGTTCGAAACCAAAAAACAGCCAACACACGCTTCCCCAGTTCCATACATATATTAATCTCAACGCGGCTTAACTCAACACAATAATAGAATATGTATATATATCAAAACTCATTAGAATTGTCAACGCATAAATTAATTGCTCATAAAATGTCTAAGTTATGCCCCACTGTATACGAGTTTATCTTTTTTTTTTCTCTCTATCTATCTCTTATTTTATTCATTTTATTAATTTGTGTGAATGGAATTTGTTGTGTTCCGTTTGCAAAATCAGATGTGACATATCCATCGGTATATATAATATATATATATGTATATGTTTGTTGTATTGCATTTAATTACAATGACTTTTTATTGATCTATTAATTTGAATATATAATACAAGTTTGTCACATCAAGTTGAAGTTTTCTAGACTAACTCACGCTCATAAATGTGTTTTTAGTACTCAGTTGTTTATGCTCATTAATATGCGAATGATTTGCCAATTTGAAATCACATAACTTCGACTATATAATAAAGTAATCAAAAATTATTGAATAGAATATAAATTGAGATGAAGTCAAATTGAATTGCGTGAATGGAAATGTCATAAAAGCTTCAAGTTTATCCACATTTCAATTTGCTAAAAATGATTTCTGAATAAAAGACAAAACGGGAATTCGAAAGATTAAAGAGATTTGATAAAAATCAGAATTGGAGTATTTTTATAATATATATTTTGTTTAGTTTGAGCTTTAATAATATTTGATCTATCGATTGCATTTATTGATAGTAATATGTGTTTTTTTTTTGGTTGTAAAGCTCTTGTATACTAATTTCTTCTAACAGCCGACCTCAATTTCCCTTTTATAATATATTTTTCAATATAACCATTCGATAAGTTGCCGAATCGTGGCCATCAACACGTTATTATAGAATTCCTCGCTGGCTATTGCAATAATCGATTAATAGATCAAACACCAAAGAGTTAATTCCTATAGAGACGCATAACGAATCAGATTAATGAATCAGGAAATATCCAATATAGTTTCACATCAAAGTCTTTTTTCTTACATGGCTACAAATTGATAAACAACCTTTCATTCAACGTTGAGCTCAGTAAAATACAAAAATTTATGGAATTTTGATTAAGAAGTCGAACGTCTGGGCGCCAAGAGTTCTTTGGCTTGGCAAACGTTTCAATCTGTTGCAACTGTTGCATATTTCAACGCAATTTTACAAAATTACATTTCAATTATTTGTGCTATTTTATTGTAAAGTCCCAGAGGAGACAGCGATCATCACACCTACTTTCTGGCAATGATAATTGCCCATAATTCAACAGCTTTATATGCTGTAGATTTCAGCTTGAGCTCTTGCGGAGTTTCGTTTCAAGTCATCAACATGTGTTTTGTTTTTTTTTTAGCCAAGCCGAGCTGTCGGGCACATGCAACACGTGCAACATGCCAACTCTTAGTCGCAGTCGGACTCTGTTTCTTCTGTGTCTGCTGTGAGCTATCACAACGCATGCCACTCTCGAGGCACACAAATTAGTTTCATGCTTAATGATTGCGTAAATGGTTGCTGGAATTCGTATTGCTATTACCCATTAAGTTGGTAGCCTACCTAGCCTTGGCAACATAGCAGCCAGGCCGAAGCTATAGCGCCTAGCTGGCTATAACTTGGCAAATTAGCTGGTTGTTATTAGCATGTAAAGGTGCTTCAAAGCTATATTCAAGCTGTAAGACTATAGAATGAGACAATAATGTAGAGATGAAATCTTGAAGTAGTTGAAAATGTATGTAACTGATTGTTAAGGCTTTTAATGTTCTTTCTTTGGACAGATAGAGAATATAATATAGCTTCATAAAATATTTTTTAAATATTTATTTCTAAGTAATTAAGTACTATACAACTTTCTGATTATTATTAAAAACATTTATATTTTAATTATATTTTTAAAAAATTCATATTTCAATCGTTCTCTAAAATTCAATAACAAAAATGAACTTTAAGAAACTTTTATTTGTATTATATCTCCTGTAAATTCCACATAAAGCACATTAGGGGTATGCCAGATACACTTATTATTTATTTCCAAGTACTTAAGTATTATACAACTTTCTGATTATTTTTAAAAACATATATATATTTTAATTATATTTTTAAAAAATTTATATTTCAATCGTTCTCTAAAATTCAATTACAAAAATGAACTTTAAGAAACATTGATTTGTATTAAAGCTCTTGTAAATTCCACATTAGGGGTATGCCAGCTACACTTCGCTTACAGCTGAATCAAAATTTATGCACACAACGCGTAATTTCAATAAATAAGGAAAAAAAGGCATTCCCTTCACTTTACCTTACGAAAATTAAGAGCACAGAAAATAATTACGCACTATTGCAATAATTTCTCAAAAAAATATAAAAAATATAAAAAAAGAAGAAGGCAGGTAATATGAACCTGTCGGCAATATACAGAGCAAATCGAAGAGGAGGACCAAAAAGAGTCCGACCGAAAAATGAAGAAGAAGCAGAGTCAAAGAAGGAGTTGCGCCACAATCAACGCCCCACGGGCCAACTTGCCGGATTGCACCAAAATGCCCGAACGGCGGCCCCAACAGAAGTTATGATGGGGCAGCAAGGAGCGGGGGGAGTTTTGAGTTTTGAGGGGGTTGGGGAGACACGTCTCGACGATTTGGCAATTGGTGCGGCCTGCTTTTTTAGGCCCTTAGCTTGGAAATTGGTAGGAGTTGATGCGTTGATGCAATTACACCATAATATTCACACTTTGCGAGGTGAGAAAATTGCGGGCTATTAAAAGATCATAATAACGCGCAATGCCGCTTGATGCAGCAACAGCAGCAGGAGCAGCAGCAACAGTTGCAGCAGCCGCAGCTGTAGATGAAAATGAAGATGAAGATGAAGATGCTGCAAATTGTTGCCAGGCTCAGGCAGCAGTTGATGCAACAGCAAAAGCTTTGCCGCCGACATTTATGACAGGCTATGAAATAATTTTTTTTTGTTTTTGTATCTCTGCTTCCATATAAATATACGTATTATGCTCAGATTCCGCGACTCTCTGGTTTCCCTTTTTTGTGATCTTTCGGTGCGACAAAGTTGCACACATGTCAAAAGTTGGAGGCGCTTCACTTGATTTAGAACTGTGCCAAGTGGTGGCGTTCGCAGAAATTGATTTTAAAAACGTTTTGAAAACTATAAAAAATTTAAATAAAAATGAAATTAACAAATACAAAGTTGTTCAAATTATAAAGCATTTTTATTTTTGCAGAAATCACATTTTGAATAGTCGTTTGAAAATATATATATTTTTGGTAAGCATTATGTCAGTCTAGCCATATATCATATAATCTCAGAGAAGGAAATATACAAAATACAAATATAATTATATAAGTAAAAATATAGAAAAATTTGCAATATATATAATATAGTCCATTTCCAAAAAAAAATTGGAGCAATCATTCACATTATATTCGAAATCCATAAATATCTGTATATAGATTATTACAATATTATAAATATTGTAAAAAGAGTTGAAATTTTATTTTAAAAATATTTTTGATATCTTTTTTTTTCAATTTTTCTTTTAATATTCCTCTGTGAAGTTTTGCTAAAGCACTAATATTTGACATAAAAGACTTTGTAGAGTATACTACGAGCCAGATACTTTTCCAAGAATGAAGTAACTTGTTAGTCGAAATAGGTAAGTAAAGATTTTGAAAATGTTTGAAATTATTTATCGATATATTATACATATTGTAATAAGAGTTTTATTTAAAAAATATTTTTGATAATTTTTTCTTCCATTTTTCTTTTAACATTTCTCTGTGAAGTTTTTGTATTGAAAACATAAGTGAGATTTAAAGCTCTAATATTTGACATAAAAGACTTTGTAGAGTATACTACGAACCAGAAACTTTTCTAAAAATCGAAAAAACGCATTTATCGAAATCGGTAAACAGAGACTTTGAAAATAGGTGAAATCATTTATCGATATATTATCGAGATTATACATATTGTAATAAGAGTTCAAATTTTTTATAGTAAATATTTTTGATAACTTTTTCTTCAATTTTTCTTTTAATATTTCTCTGTGATTACATTAATAGGAACTATACAGCAGATCGTTTCTTAAGAATGAAAAAACTCGCTAAACGATATCGGTAGACATTTTGAAAATGTGTAAAATTATTAATCGATATATTATCGAGATTATTGATATTATAGTAAGAGTTGAAATTTTATTTTAAAAATATTTTTCATAACTTTTTCTTTAATTTTTCTTTTAATATTCCTCTGTGAAGTTTTTGTATTGATTAACTTTTTCTTTAGCTCAGGTCATCGGCATCTAAGCTCTTAACGTCTTTATCAAAGCAATTATAAATGCTGCTGCTGCACAAGTTGCTCTAATTTGCTTACAAGCTACACTGCTCGAAAGCGGCTGTTGTTGTTGTTGTTGTTGTTGTTGTTGATGCATCATCTGCATGAGGCATTCAACACGCATTAGGTTCACACCCAGGCAACATTTAACTTTACACATCGCACACAAATTGTCGCTGGTTGTTGCTGTTGTGGACGTTGGATGTTGTTGTTTCGCAGCCCACTAGCATTTTAAAAGGAGTCCGAAAAGAGAAGAGCAAACCAGAACCAACTTCTAGCATCAGCAGCAGCCGCGTCCGTCGTCTCTCCACTGGCTGTTGATACCAATTTGATGGCATAATTTCAACATGCCCCGCAGCCATATAAATTTGTATGTTGCTGTTGTCGTTGCCTCCGCTTCTGCTTCTGCCTTTGCCTCTGCGTCACAGTTGCCTGCCTGCCGCATGTCGAAGAAGTGGCAAATTTAATGCCAAAACAACAGCGGCAGCGGCAGCTATGTGGCATCCTGGCCGGGATTTCAATTTTATGCCCAAAAGGTACGTCAACATGTCTGCCGCCCCGTCAGTCTTTCTCTCTCTCTCTTTCGCCCAGCTCCCTCGCCTGTGTCTCTTTGCCGCATAATTGTCGGCTGCAGCTTCTGGACTGCAGCTTCGCCAGTTGTTGCAGACACTTTTGTTACGCTTTTGTTGGTTAATTATGATTGCCTAGGCCACGCTTGATGACCCCCTCAAGCTGTTCAATTTTTGCAATATGCAAATGCGAATTTCAACTAACTGAACAAAAAAAAAAAAATGGGAAAAATGTACTTTCCATAAATTTAATTTATTTTCATAGATTTGTTGCACTTCTAAGCGACGCCGCCTTTTTACACCCATAGGGCATGCACTCCACACAGTAGCTGACACAATTGTCATTTTGGTGCTGCCTTGGTGAAAATTCCCGCCAAAAAGATTTATGAGTATATGCTGGCCTGTTCTCCATACCGGGCGCAGCTCCTGGCCGGGCCCGAACCATGTGGCCTTTGCCTCTGTCTGGCTTGGCCTGGCCTGGCCTGGTCTCGCCTCACTTCGCTTTTATACTGCCTGCATATCTTTTGGCTACTGGTTTTTCCTTAAATACCCTGTACACATGAGCAATGTGTGTGGCATGATCAAGTTCTGTGAGGTGTTTGAGATGCTTAACGTAGATATTTAGGATCTGTTAGAATTAGTGTCATAGGTATGAACAGACTTTGGCAGTTTAACGAGTCTTTTTATTTCTAAGAAATCGAACTACAAACTGAAAAAGTTTGGTATATGATTTCTACTTAATGAAAATCCACATATTTTTAAAATCGTTATACATCTATTCACTCACTTCTCTAAGAATTCGAGCTACAAATTGAAAAAGTTTCTTATATGATTTCTATTTTTGGAAATTCCATATATTTTTAAAATCGATATAGATCTATTCATAAGAATGTAGCTATTCATAAAGAATGTAAGCCATATTATAAATAAAGATTCGAATATACGAACTTTCAATTTTTATGTATTATATATATGTCGAACATCCCAATCCGATCAAGTATTTTATTTTTTCAAGAGCTGTGACTATTTTCTCTAAGATCGATAAATGTCAATTTCCAACTGATTAACTATTATAATTATATTATATTAACTATATTATGGGTTCGTATTCGTATATTAAGACAGCATGGCTAAGAGTGAGAAAAGAAAGCATTTAGCATACACCATACTTAGCTACAATTGCTATCATATAATTGATAATTATCGATAGTAAGTTTCGCACTTCAAGTTACTATAAATTTAGGATATAAAGGAAGTAACCGATCTGTCTTTATCGAAATATATATAAAACTATATTAGCTACATTTATCTAATTTATTTATTGACCATTTTTATCGATAATTATCGATAGTTAGTTTCGCACTTCAAGCGACTGTAAATTTAGGATGTAAAGGAAGTAGCTTACCTGAATTTATCGAAAAATATGGAAAACTATATTAGCTACATATGTCTAATTTAAGTATACCCCTTTTTCAGGTATGCTTAAATCGATAAATATCGGTCTATCGTTTTTTTAGAGTCTGTTTATTTACACGTACTTATATGGCATTTGCTAGTCGTGTACTCTTAACTTTCACCTCGTTTCGGCATCTTTTGCAAGACGCAACACCTCAAGGGTTATTTCACTTCAGCTTTTATACCAGTTGCAACAGCCGCCACGACTCGCTGGCTTCCGATTTTGCGGGTCTCCACATCGGTTGAGTGGCCAGCGATTTGCTTAGTTATGTTGTCTATTATTGCCTGTCAATATAAATGTCAAATTTCTGACTCTTAATAGCCTTTTAAAAAGCGCTCCATAAGTCTATGTTTTTGGCTGCCGGCGTCGCTTTTATTTCTGTGTGCAGAAAATTTAATTAAAATTGTTGTGTTTCTCTCTTTGCTGTTGCGGAAAAACGTGAATGGAAATTTAATTCAATTATGCACTCTTTATGGCATTTCCGCGGGGCGATTCAGCTGCAGCTTCCAAATCAACTAAAAATATATATGTATTAGTTTTTAGATATATTTATGTAAGTTTGTGTGTCTGTATATGTATTTGTGTACACACACCCACAACCACACATCAGCGCACAATCGGATCGTAAAAACAACGCTCCAAAGTTGTTGGTAATTTGTAAAAGAGCGCGTCGAAAAGTTTCGCAGCGTAAAAAAAAAATAAAGCAAGGAAAATATAAAAGCAGGAAAAGATGTTGTGTTATGTTGTGCCGCCATTTTGTTTGGCTCAACGGGATACAGGACAATGCATAAGAGTAGGGTGACTCGTGCAGCTTTATGTTGAATTTAAAGGAAAAGCGGCTGTCGAGTTTTAGTACTGAAATATTGTGATGTCTTAAAGAAAAGTATTTAGTAAAAAGAATTTAAATTTTGGGGAAAAAATAAATGAGATTTTCTAGAAAATTATTTTAATTTTTTTTTAATTTTTAGCTTCGTTCATTATAGGTATAATATAAATAAAAATAAATAGTCCGAGAGGGAAACATTTGAATTAGTTTTAGGTAAAAAAGCTTAAAATAGTTCATGCTACTTAGCCTCGTCGCCATCTAAGAGCAGTTAGCTATTCAGCAGGGTTCAAACTAGAGAAGGGCGTCGGGATCGGGATTTTCGGGAATCCCGCGGGACGGGATGGGAAAGATTGTGAAAAATTACGGGACGGTCACGATAAGTGCTTGATCCAGACAGTTCCGCGGGATAAGAAAATTATTAATAGATAAAATTGCTTGTATTTATCAAAGAACAGAAGAATAATATTGACGAGGAAATTAATTTTAATATAAATCCTGTTATATTTATGAGAAATTCAAAAATTGTATTATTTTGAGAACAATGCACTGAATTGTCATTGTTACAAATGCTTGCTAGGTAAGTACTTGATGTTCCAACATCTTCGACAATGAGTGAAAGGGTGTATTCTACTTCTAGTAGAATTTTGAGAAAATATTTTTAAGTAAAAAATTTTATCTATCATAAGATTTCTAAATGTTGTCGGGACCTGCTGGAAAAATGAAAAATTTGTCGGGACAATCGGGCGGGAAAATCAAAAATTATTTCGGCACGGTTTGGGTTGGGAATGAATTTTTTTCCCGATCCCATCTTTAGTTCAAGCCCTACTCTGTGCTATCATACTACTAAAAAACAACGAATTTCAAAAGATATTCTTACTAGTTTATAAATGGAGATTACCAGACAATTACATATAATATATTTATGTTTACTCATCAAGCTTATAATCTCGAAAAATATATATATGTATTTCCTATCTTGAGTCACCCTAACCTCTGCCCTCTCGTATATACGCACGTATGTTCTGATAAATATGTATAGAGTATATGTTTATATCGTTTACGCTCTTCGGGTGTGGAAAGGGTTTTGATAAACTTTTTACACATTATATGCCAACAGCAAGCGGGCAACCCAAACTCCGCTCTACCCCCTCTGCCTTCCCTCTGCTTCAGGCCCTGCTCCAAAATAAGCCATTTGGTATCCTCTATGAAATCGCCTCAGCCGCGTAGTGGGTGCAAAAAAGTTAAAAGCAGACTTAATGGCGCCACTTGCGCTTAAAATTTATTTTATGATGCGCATGCTAAGCCACAGTTGAATTTTAAAATACCATCCAGGCACACACATAGCGAGAGTGAGAGAGAGCGAGAGAGAAGAAGAGGTAGAGATAGAAGAATTTGCTACGCATCGTCGTCCTGCTGGCTTATCCTTAAGGGAACGCGTCGTTTGCGCCCCAAGAGGAAAAACTCTTTCGAAAAAGTTTCGCGCGACTTTTTTTTTTAAAGCATGCGTCGGTCGTTGGTCCTTGAGCTCAGAGAGAGAGAGAGAGAGATAGGGGATAAGCGGAAGATGGAGCGAGCAAGGGTGAAGTGGGTTTTTTTCTGGGTGCGGAAAATGGCATGTTAGCATGTGCCTTGGCTGTCAAGAACGCTGCGGGGCTTAACGAAAAGGATTTATGTATCAACGCTTTAAAATTTGGCGCAGATAACGCGCGTTTAATTGGCTCGGAGAGCGTGTGTGTGTGTTTGTGTGTGTGTGTGTGGCCCACAACTTGGCTTTGACTTGACTTTGTTCGGGGTACACTCTTTTCCTTTTTCCCTACGCACTCAATTTGGGAAAAGTGTTTGGTTGTCTTTTTATTTTGGTAAGTGCCTTAAATCGTTTTAAAAATTGTGTACGCAGCTTATCTGCATTTTTATACCCTGTAGCGTTATAGAAGGGTTAAGAGGAGTTTAGCAAAAGCTCTGTAGATGATTAGAATTTGATCTTCTGTTTGCTTTATATAAGCAATACTATTTATAGTCGTCTTTATGTTGGCTTTCTTCACATATATAAGGTTTTATAATTTATCGTAATCTGAACGGAATAGTTGGGTTTAAATAAAAACCCTTTAAACTTGTTTAGTTCTTAGTCAACTTCAGCAAAAAATTGTTGGATTTTCATTCTTATAAATGCTTTAAATAGTTTTAAGGCTTCGTTTATGTTCGTTTATCCTAATTTTTATACCCTGTAATATAGCAAGAGATACGAGCAGTTTAAAAATAAAAAAAATAAAATTTTCGATAGCGATATAAATATTTTTACTCCACATTTGTTTGGCATTATGCTATATATTATTATCTGTCCTGTCATATACACTTATAGCTATGAGAAAACCTCTTTAAATTTGTCCATGTTAGCTCTTAGTCAATTTTAGCTAAAAATTTTTGGCTTTTAATTTTTATAAATGCCTTAAATTGTATTGTTTAGTTTAATTTTTATACCCTGTAACATAGCAAGCGATAAGAGCAGTGTAAAACTTAAAAAAGTAATTTTTCGATAGCGATATAATATATTTACTCTACATTTGTTTGGCATTATATTTTTATACAATTCTCTAATGTTACATCCACTTATACCTATGAGAAAACCTCTTCAACTGTGTCCATGTCAGCTCTTAGTTAATTTTAGCTGCAAATTATTCCATGTTAGCTCATAACGTTTTTAAGAAGTTATTAAACTATATTTGGATTGCCAACATACAATTTAAAGCGTTATTGGCTTAAGCCGCCTAGCTTTTGTGTCTAACCGTTGGCTTGTTCCGCTAACTAACAAATCACAACACAAATGATATAAATAATAAACAAAACTCCCATCAGCCGGCAGCTGGGCCAATAACAAGTGAAAGGTCTTATGACCTTGATGCTCGATTTAACACATAATACAGAGCAGCGTATTTTTTTTTCCATTTTTTTTTCGCTTACACAAAAAAGTTCTTAAACAAATAAAAATTAGTCTTTCCACATAATCAAGTCATAATATTGTGATAACTATTGTTCAACTGGATCGTTCACATGTCAAGTTTATAAGAAAAAACTGTTTTTAAGCTGCTTACAAAAGTCGAAACTCTCAGCGAGCGTTCAATATGTAGTTTTAAGCCGCTTACGCGCCAATTGACCAATATTTTGTTTTTTTTTCTGCTTTAACAAAAATATAAAGTGTTAATTTGTTTAAAAATCAAAATAATCAAAGAAAAAATCAAAGCAAATCAAATAAAAACGCAAATCGTGGCATCATTTTTTTTTTGTGAAACATGAAAATACACTTTAAGCAGCGATAAATTACAATAAATTAGAATTTAATTAAACTAAAAGACTTTTGATTTGAATTTTGACTTTGATCAAAAACTGAAATTCTTTGGCGCATTTCATAAGCGCTACTAAAAATGTCAAAATATTATGCTCGCGGCCTCTGACAAACAAAACAAAACCAAAGCAACAGCAACAACAAGAAAATGAGGAAGAAAATGCTGTCATGCTGTCAACTCTCTGTGCCCCATTGTCCAAGCGATTGTGAATGCATTTTGACCAAGAGATACCCTGTACCCCAACCCCATGATCCAACGCTCTCCATTGTTATACTCGCTTCTAACGCCTCACTAAACAACATGAGCTTATGACCGTAAACCTAATGAACGGATTAAGTCGACTCGACGTCTGTCACAAACGTCTACCTATACACATGCATACATGCATACATATATATGTATGTGTGAGTCTCTGATCTTTAGATCTTCTATGAGTGCCTGTGTGGGGCAAAAGGTGATAAACTTTGATATTTTAATGATATGTTCAACAAAACGTTCGTTGCACCATAAAAATGCATTTTGTTCTTTTTTTTTTTGTCGTGTAGCACATAACTGTTTTCCTAAATGGTAAATCGGCTTTTGGCTTTATAGCCCAATATAGCCCCGCCTCCAAGTTTTCTGTAGTGCAGTCGCATTTATATTTCGTTTGGTATTTGCTATGACATTAAACTCATTTTACAGGTGTCCGTTTAATTTATGAGCTGTAAAAAACTCAATTTTTTTCCTAGCTCTTCATGCATAATTCTTGCATCAGCTGCAATAGGTGTGTTTATGAATGATATAAGGGTTAGAGGTTATAAATTACAATACCTTTTTTTTGCCAGCAGAGTGGGCTGGAAATATAGGGTATGTTATTAATAGTTTTTTTTTTTTGCATTGATATGTTTCTTTAAGTTATGGATTAAAAATGTTGATAGCTTTAATGTTAGTCAGTTTGAATAGTAAAAAAAAAGCTTTTTAATCGTCTTTTAAGAGCATGTCTTTTTTGTTACGCTACTTGTGTTGTTCCTTTATGTTACAACTTTGTTCTTCCTTTTATTTTCCATATTCACTTTCTTATTCTTTCTGTAAGGTCGTTCACTAAGTAATTTCGTTTCATGACAACAGTTGTTCTTATTGAATTTATTCGCAGCCAACTTTCAAAACTTTCTTTCAAATTTCAACAGCTAATATAGTAAAGCTTATTTGTAAATAAAAATTAAGTTGGATTTTGTGAAATAGTTTTCATTTGGTGGCCTATCGAATATGAATATGAAAAGGTGTAGAATACATAATTTCATAAAATGTTTTACAAAATAAAAAAAATTGTGTTTGAATTGTACTAAAAAAAACGAAATTACGTAGTGGACGACCCAATATATGTCGTTTTTTCTCTGTCTATCTCTGAAAAAATTACTCACTTGATCTCTATTCTGCTTTAATTTTTCTCCTTAAACGTTATTTCTCCCCAAGAAAAGTTTTATTAAAATATCTTTTCTTCCACTTTCAAAATTTATTTTTCCCAATTAATTGCTCATTTTTATTTCTTCAGATTTAAATTATGCATATAAATTTCTACTCCTAGATTTCGTTTAGCTATTTCATTTGAATGAGCCCTAAACTTAAACATAAATTCGAGCTGATGGCTATTGCTCATCATCAAGTTGAGCTGCAACCTTCTGTCATGGCAACGCCCCACATCAAATAGAACTTTTTTTGTTTCTCTGGAAATCTATTTTCAAATGCCGCGTGTAACACGAACAGTATTTGAAATGTTTTTTTTCTCAGGTTGCGGGTTTTTCTCAGCTCAACTTCTTGTGCTGTATTTTATGGCAATATAAACGCGACGATTAAAACGTTAAAATTCCACATTTAAAATCATGTTCGGTTTAATTTCAAATCGAATTAATGCGCAGGCAACTCGAAACAAAACTGGCCAAGCGAGCGGCTAACCCACTGACGTATCTATAACTATAAATGTATCTGCTTGTATCTGCTTGTTGTATCTGTGTATCTGTGTAGCTGGTATCTGGTATCTGGCTGCTATCCACAGCCATGTCAGACAATCAACTTAACCAAGTTAGTCAACCGGAGTTGGTCATTTCATTCAACGGCTAATAAAATGCTTGAGTTATCCTCACGTTAGCCACTGGCTAATACGAGCTGCAAGAGAGTTTTGTGGGGATCGAGTGGGGTAGGGTCTTTGCTCAGTTGGTGCTGTGGCGTGGCACATCATTAAAATCAACGTTTACATATAGCAAACATCAATGCAGACAACAAATACTTTTAACTGCAGATAAAAATCAGCAACTGAAACAAAAGTGAAACAAAACAAAAAATCATTTGACTGTGAGAAGACGAAGCTTAAATGCTCTTCTTCTATCATATTAAATGCATTGACTTTCCCAGGCTTTAAAGCTTTTAAGCTTTATATAGAAAATGTTAATCCTAATCAAGGATAATGAAATATTCTGGCTTAAAATATATCTCCTGATGTTAAAGCAAGATAATATAAAATAAAATCAATTTCTTGAAAATAAATTCTTTGAATCTTTGGGAATGGAGTTTTCTATATAGTATCTAATATAGTAATCCAATTAGAATATCAACAATATACATATAAAGCATATATATTAAAATTCCGCAATTTCCAGTTTTAAATATACATTAAGAGCAGATATAGATATAGATATAGATATAGATATAGATATAGATATAGATATAGATATAGATATAGATATAGATATAGATATAGATATAGATATAGATATAGATATAGATATAGATATAGATATAGATATAGATATAGATATAGATATAGATATAGATATAGATATAGATATAGATATAGATATAGATAATGATATAGATATAGATATAGATATAGATATAGATATAGATATAGATATAGATATAGATATAGATATAGATATAGATATAGATATAGATATAGATATAGATATAGATATAGATATAGATATAGATATAGATATAGATATAGATATATATATAGAAATAGATATAGATATAGATAGAGATATAGTTATAGATATAGATGTGGATATAGATACAGATATAGATATAGATATAGATATAGATATAGATATAGATATAGATATAGATATAGATATAGATATAGATATAGATATAGATATAGATATAGATATAGATATAGATATAGATATAGATATAGATATAGATATAGATATAGATATAGATATAGATATAGATATAGATATAGATATAGATATAGATATAGATATAGATATAGTTATAGATATAGATGTGGATATAGATACAGATATAGATATAGATATAGATATAGATATAGATATAGATATAGATATAGATATAGATATAGATATAGATATAGATATAGATATAGATATAGATATAGATATAGATATAGATATAGATATAGATATAGATATAGATATAGATATAGATATAGATATAGATATAGATATAGATATAGATATAGATATAGATATAGATATAGATATAGATATAGATATAGATATAGATATAGATATAGATATAGATATAGATATAGATATAGATATAGATATAGATATAGATATAGATATAGAAATAGATATAGATATAGATATAGATATAGATATAGATATAGATATAGATATAGATATAGATATAGATATAGATATAGATATAGATATAGATATAGATATAGATATAGATATAGATATAGATATAGATATAGATATAGATATGGATATAAATATATATATATAGATATAGATACAGAAATATATATAGATTTAGTATAGCTAGAGATATAGATATAGGATTTGATACAGATATAGATGTAAGACAGATATTATCAAATTTGTTATACACTCTCTCTATAGAGTATAAAAATATTAGTACAACTTAAGATTTACATTTGAAATAACGCAAACACGAACATGGCTTCAACGCAGGCTTGAAGTGACGCACGGGACGAAATTGAATGGATCGTTCCCCGGTAAGGGAAAGGGAAGAGAGGAAGGGTAGAGGTAGCTACTGGTGGAAAGCGCACGAGATTGCCGACTTCCTGAGCGGCTGCTGGCAATGCTTTTGCTTCAGCTTTTGCTTTTGCTTTTGCTTCAGCTTTGGCTTTTGTCTTGGCCATCGCATTTTAGCTCAGCTCATTTACAATTCCAATTATGCACAACATTTTCTAATTACACGACCATCAACACCGTTGCTTGAGTTGCCCACAAAGTCGCCTGTGCTCCCCTGCTCTACAGTTCTCTCCTAGATGGATCGAGCATATATCAACGGATCCGTCGTCGCGTTGATTTCATTTGACTACCAGACGCTCGGAACTTGGCCAACAACTTGGTTCATGGTAATCGCGTGGGCTGGTCAACATCGTGATGATACTCAGTTTATTGTTTTTGTTTTTCTGCTTCTGCTTTTTTTTTGCACGCCATAATTATCGTATGTTTTTAATGTGCAGCTAATTGTATTGCAATCATTCGCATTTCGCATGTGGCCAGTGTTCACTGTACAATGCGGCAACGCGAACATTTAAATTGCAGCCGCAATTTTTCATACATTTTTGCATTGTGTATAATTTTTTTTTAATTTCAATTTCTTTGTTATTACACATACGCCATGCTGCCTCTCTCTCTCTCTCTCTCTCTCTCTCTCTCTCTTTCGCACGCTCTCTCTTTGGCTTTTTTCAACAGCTGCTAAATTAGTTCAACACTTCAGTTGACGGCATGTTCCATTGGCATGACATTCAACTGACAGTTGGTAATCTCTGGCATGTTGGCAATTTCTGACAGACCAACTGACAGACGGAGAGCCAGACCGACTGACGGAACGACAGACAGACATACAGACAGACGGGCGGCGAGACGCTGGGTTGACAGCTACTGGCAAGTGTGTGGATGACACTGAAAAAAATTAAACAATAAAACTTAAAGCGTGTATATAAGCTTACAATTATAATACTTGTTTAAAGGGTATAGACTGGTTGTTTAATTGTTTGTAGCTCAACACAAACTAGTTCAACTATAGTTCATAATGAAACTTGTTCCACAAAAGTTCTTTATGAATTTGGTTTACTAAGAACTCTTTAATATGATCTAAATGAACTGGTTCAATTATTCATGTTAAAGCTGTTGAGGAAAGAGTCAAAAGTTAAAGTGGTTTGACAAGAGTTCACGGTAATAATGAACTTGTTCAATGGTTAATACTGAACTAGTTCAATAGTTCACAGCAAAATTGTTTTAACAAATGTTGTTCAATAATAATTAAAAGTGAATTGGTTCAATGGTTAATACTGAACTAGTTCAATAGTTCACAGTGAAATTGTTCAAACAAATGTTGTTCAATAATATTTAATTGAACTAGTTCGAGAGCACATACTGAACTGGTTCAACAGTTCAACTAATTCAACTATAGTTCATAATGAAACTGGTTCCACAATAGTTCTTTAGGAATTTGGCATACTAATAGTTGAAATTAACCAACTCCATAATATGAACTAAATGAACTGGTTCAATTAGTTATGCTAAAGCTGTTGAGGAAATAGTCAAAAGTTAAGGTAGTTTAACAATAGTTCACGGTAATAATGAACTGGTTCCAATGTTCAAAATGAACTGGTTCACACTGAACTGATTCAATAGTTCACAGAGAAATTGCTTGAACAAATGTTCAATAATAATTAAAAGTGAACTGGTTCAATGGTTCATACTGAGCTGGTTCAATAGTTCACAGAAAAATTGTTTAAAGAAATGTTCAATAATAATTAATTGAACTAGTTCGAGAGCACATATTCTACTAGTTCAATAGCTCATACTGGTTCAGTCTTAAACGTCTAGCCATAAAATCTTCAATAAAAAGTTGCCCTCGCTCTATACACATTGTTTTTTTGTACAGTGTACATACATTGTCTTATGTTGTGTCGAGTTTTGTTGCATGCGTTGCACTTACAAATAAAATTGTTGCATTTAAGAAGCAGTAACAGTGCCTAGAAGAAGAGCGACAGCAACTCTTTTAATATTGTTGTGTTTGTTGCTGTTGTCGTTGTTGTTGGTCTTCTTCCTCTTCAAAAAGGGGTTGCAACACTTGCCGCATAGCCGAGGGCCGATTGTAAATTTCGAACGTTGATGTTTTTATTATGATTAAAGGTAATGGGGTGTGGCTAGCTGTATTAGCCATGCACAATTATAGCCAGACTGAAATATAAAATAAGTTGTTGAAGTTGCTTTTTTTTTGCTCTCCTTAACTTTGCGTGGGCGTTGCCAGACGCGGAATGTCGCCTCGTTTAAGTTTTTTTTTTCTCTTTGGAAACAAAGTTTTTCTTTTTCACTGTGAGCCAGGCAGACGCAGCGACTCCGACTTCGACTCTGAGGATCGAAGCTGAGGCACATTGAAAACCACCTGCTGTGCCTGAACACAAGGCACTGTAATCAGTTTAAATAACTGCAGCAGAGTATTGGGGGAGAAGACCTGCTGGTGGTGGTGCTGGTAAACACCACTCTGACATTTGACTGTGGTGCCACAATGAACACGCCATAAAGCAAAAGTCAAACAAAAAATTAATAAAAACGTGTCTACGGTTCGACACTGGGCAAACGGTCAACGCGAACTTTTGCAGTTGGCTTTTTTGCATGTCGAACGATCGATCAAAATATAAACGAGGGTATGCGGATGAGACTCGAGGTCCCAAAGCTCATTTGACTACCATACATATATACATATATGTATATAACTATACCTGGAGCTGGGCCTGTGTGTAGGGCTCTCTCTCTCTGTCTCTTTCTCACTCTGAGCCTTTGGCCCCGAAAGTTCTCTGGCATTAAAAGCGTATATAAAACTGTCAAATTGTTTTGTGTTGGCCAAAAATTATGGGCCATCATTAGCGTTCAGCTTGTATGCAGTTTGTTAAGTGAAATTGAAAACTGGATCCCCAAGACCTTCGACTCGAAGTTCTCATGTGCTTTGCAGTGTTTTTATATATTTTCGGGTCTAACGCATGTGTTGACAGCTTATTAATGTTTGGCTATAAATCGCGGCTTACCATAAATTGCAGCGCAAAAAGGTTCACTCTAAATTAATTTAGGTCTGGCAACACTGTTGCAGGCGCTGTTGTCAATTTTCACTGGGCATTCAACCTCTGTTGAAACTTCGTAAAATTTTAATTGTAAATTAAAAAAAATACAGTTGTAATAGATATATTTATATATATGTATCTTAAGCAGATGTAAATCATATTTTAGTAAAGGCAACGTTGCCAATTTTCAGACATATGCTATATATATATGCTATTACTAGAATATGAATTGCAACTGCTTAAAAGAAGAAAATCTATGCGCTGTTGTCCATTTTCAATAATCTCAGCTCAGACTAAGAAAAAATTGATTTTAAAGTAAAAAAATATATAAAAGAATATTTATGTTATAGATTTGCGTCGGGATCGGGATTTTCGGGAATCCCGCGGGTCCCGAAAAAAATTTCGGGATCGAGCGGGATGGGAAAGATTATAAAAAAGTCCGGGACGGTCGGGATAAGTGCTTGATCCCGACATTCCCGCGGGTACCGATGAGAAAATTATTAATAGATTAAATTGCTTGTATTTATCAAAGAACAGAAGAACGATATTGATGAGGAAATTAATTCTAATATAAATCCTGTTATATTTAAGAGATGTTCAAATATTTTATTATTTTGACAACAATGCAATGAATTGCCATTGTTACAAATGCTTGCTAGGCAAGTACTTGATGTTCCAACATCTTCTTCATCGAGTAAGAGGGTGTATTCTACTTTTAATAGAATTTTGGAAAAAAATTTTTAAGAATATATTATTCTTAAATAAAAATTGTATCTATCATAAGAGTTCTAAAAAGTTAAAAAAAAATTTTCGGCAAATGTCGGGACCCGCGGGAAAAATGAAAAATTTGTTGGGACAATCGGGCGGGAATATCAAAAATTATTTCGGGACGGGATGGATTGGGTTGAATTTCTTTCCCAATCCCATCTCTAGCTCAGACTAAGAGAAAATTGATTCTTAAAGTAATAAAAATATATAAATAAATATTTAATATGCATACCGATCTCTTGAACAACTAGAAATTCTTCTGACAGCGTTATTTGCAATATTTTCGCTCTTTAAGTTTCTTGAAAATGCGAACTCTTGGAAACAGATATTAACTCAAGGCTGGGTGGTCCCCGACCGCCTGTTGATGATTAGAAACATTGCAAATGCAATCAATGCACTGAGCTCTTGGAAAACTCATCATAAATACTGCATATGCTATAGAAAGGGGGCATATGTGAGAGGAGGCGGTATGTATATGTGCCTGTCAAATGTGACAGCCATAATTGCGACGTCATAATGCTGCGTCATGTCTATGACAGCTTAATTGTGGCTAGGAAAGCGCGCAATTACATGTCGGCCGTAGCACTATAAAAATACAAAAAAATAGAAGCTGAAAATGTGGAAATATAATTGAAAGAAAATTTGCATTGGCAGCCAACTTGTTAGACGACGACGACTGCTGCTGCTGCTGTTGCTGCTGTTGCTGCTTTGCACCCAATTAAAATGTTTCACACGTTTGCATAATTAATACTCAAATAGCGCGCACTTGTCGGCGAAATGCCCAGACATGATCATAGAAGGGGGTTGCCCAAAGCGGGGCAGATCAGGGCATATATTGTGCCAGGGGCAAGCTAAGAAATATGCAACAAATATGAGATGAAACACTTGTCTAAAGGCGAATCTTAAATACGCTGTCGAAATGTTGATAAAAAGTAGTTAAAAGTTCTTTCAGAATTATCTAAAGTCTATTTTTTCAGTGTAATAACTGTATGATAATGCCGCAGGCTAGGTATATAGCTATATTATATATATTCATGGAGAAGCATATAATAATGTAATATCAATCTGCCAATATCAATCAATTCCATTTATATTGGATCGCTCACTAAGTAATTTCGTTTCACGACAACAGTTGATCTTATTGAATTTATTCTCAGCCAACGTTCAAAATTTTCTTTCAAATTTGAACATCTGATAAAGTAAAGCTTATTTGTAAAAAAAAGTTGCAATTTGTGAAATAGTTTTCATTTGGTACCCTATCGATGATGTTTTTTGCCAGCAAGGATCAAAAAATTTATGAGCGTGGAATCAATCTCTTGCCCGAAAGATGGTAAAAGGTATTAGTTCAAAATGGAGAATACATAATTTCATAAAATGTTTAATAAAATAAAAAAAATTATGTTTGAATTGCACTAAAAAAATGAAATTACTTAGTGAGCGACCCAATATATAAATTTTTCTTGCAAATTTTAAAGGCTTATGGTAAAGTAGCGCAAAATTTTAATAGAAGACTATTATTTTAAGCTATATATGACATATTTATTATACCTACATACATCATATATCAATAGAAAACTTGTTGTACTCTCTCAGAAAGAGTAAAAACAAAGCCAATTCTTTTGGCGGCTTTTCTCAGAAGTTCTTGTTTCTGTTGTCGAAATTGTTAATTATGATATTTGCCTTGAGTCCGCCGACTGCATTTTGACAGAAATGGGGGCTGGCTGCGTTATTTAAGCGCATGACAAATAAAAATGTTGCAAATATGCAAAAATGAAAGAATGAGAGCGAAGCGAAATAAAAGGTTGCCACAGCGCGTTGCACAAACTGACGGGGAAAATGTTACTTGGATTGCGCGGCAGCAGACAAAACTGTCATCTGTCAATTTGACAGTTTAACTAGGTAATTAGTGTGTGCACAACAAACACACACACACAGACACAGACAGACGAACAGTCTCTGTGTGCCTGTCAGTGGGCACTAAAAAGTAAAGAAACACTTGAGCCTGCCACAGATTCTCAATTTCATTTGCTACTGCCACTGAAATGTCTCTCTTCCGCTTGTAATTCATCATTTGACGCGCACTGGCAGCACTCTTCTTTTGCTACAGATCTGGTAGCTCTGTCCCCTTTTCAATACTCTCCCTCCATGCCAGCTAGTTGAATGATATGCGGACGCGCGCATACTTCCTGCTATCCCAGTTGTTTCTTGGCTTGGCTCCTGCAATTACAGCACTTTTAAGTGCTTCATTGCCAACTTCATAGCAGCGCAACATCATTATCATTATCTTCATCATCATCATTATCATCATCATCGTTGCGTTTGTCATTCGAGTGGAACCAAACAGACGAGTTCGCAAATAAATCATCTTGTGCTAACCCCAACTCTGTAAATTTTCCTTTTACCACCTCCGCCTCTCCCTCTCTCTCCCTCTATTTGTTGTGCTACTTTGCTTTATTCTTGTTCTTCACACACTTTGCTTTTCATCGTTCTGCTAGTTTTCTTATGTTGCGGAAAATTATGTTGTAGTTCTTGTGGATTATGTGGGCAATTGAGTGGTTCTGCTTTTCAAATAAATGTTGTGTTGCTGCAATTAAATGATTTTTTTTATATATAAATAAATTGCAGAATAATATTGATAGCGATAATGGTGAAAGGTTTTTTAATATGAAGTTTTTAATTTAATTATTCTTAATCTTAATAATCATTCTTCATATTTCTTTTATTTCTTCTTCTGCTTTTACTCTCTATAGCAAAAGTTCTCAATTCCATCTCGTGATATATTTACAAATAATCCTTTATTTTCCTTATAATCATTCACAATGCTTTCTTGCTCTCTCTTCTTGCTCTATCGAGAGTAGAGATAATAAAAATTATTAATAGATAAAATTGCTTGTATTTATCAAAGAACAGAAGAATGATATTGACGAGGAAATTAATTCTAATGTAAATACTGTTAAATTTAAGAGAAGTACAATTATTTTATTATTTTGAGAACAATGCACTGAATTGTCATTGTAACAAATGCTTGCTAGGTAAGTACTTGATGTTCCAACATCTTCGACGAGTTAGAGGGTGTATTTTTCTTCTAGTAGAATTTTGGAAGAAAGTAAACACATCTTAGACAAAAAATTTTGAGAAAATATTATTTTTAGGTAAAAAATTTTAAATATCATAAGAGTTCTGATTGTTGAAAAAAATTTTCGGCAAATGTCGGGACCCGCGGGAAAAATAAAAAATTTGTCGGGACAATCGGGCGGGAAAATCAAAAATTATTTCGGGACGGGATGGGTCGGGAACGAATTTCTTTCCTGATCCCATCTCTATTCTCCATACTTCTTATATTTCTTCTTCTGCTCTATGATTTTACTCTCTCTATAGAAAAAGTTCTCAATTCCATCTCGTGATATATTCGCAAATGTCTTAAAGAATCCTTTAGTTTCCTTCTAATTATCGATAATGATGTCTTGCTCTCTTTTCTTACTCTATCGAAAGCATAAGAGGCGACTGCCGTTATTTCCATTTCCATTGCAAACATTTTCCTGATTAAATCCTGCTCAAGCCTTCAAAAACTTGGCCTTGAACAACTGAAAGTTCAATTGTTGGGGACTGACTGCACTTAAGGAGTTGCAGCCCACTTAAACGTTTGCGCTATTTTCATTTTGTAGCCTTGTGGAAACCATTCATTTGGCACACAAATGAATATGCAACGCATTTAGCAGCTAGTTAATTGGCCAGCTGGGGCAGGATTAAAGAGACGCATCTTGACTTGAGTTTCCATTTAATGAACTGTTTTTGCTGCTGCTGTTACATGCAGAAGCAGCAGCAGACACATCATTTTTAAAATCACCTGTAATCAAGTTCAAACGTCAAAAACTAGATAACTAGAGCACACACACACATGCACGCATACACACATGGATATACATATATATATATATACACTTGCGAGAGGTAGCGATCAAAACAACATCAAAACCGATTTAAAATCGATTAACCTGTTTCTCTGTGGCACTTCATAAGCCAAGTGGCTGACGCCGAAAACTGTGTGCGGCAACAGGCAACTGGCAACTGGCAACAACAACATGCAACAGGTTGATTTACGGCAAATTCTCACATGTCGGAGCAACAACAACAACAACAGCAACTTGAAAGCGGCTGCAGCTAAAGAAAAACAAAAAAAAAACATGTGAAGAACACAGAAATGTTGCCGCTGCCGATGACGCCGACAGAACGTTCAACAGCGAACACGCCCACCACACCAAAAGGCAAAAGGCTAACAGCAACAACAACAACAACTGAAACCCAGCTCAGACTGAGGTGAGAAAATGTTTGATTAGAATTTAGTTTTTTTTCTTCTTGTTTTTTTTTTTGGCTTAAACTACGAGCTTTGCGTGCGTCTGTCGGCTCAGATTTTTGATTTTTCGGCTTAATTTTTATTTTATTTTAAGTTTTTTTTACAGACTGCTTTTGTTGCTTGCCGCCGCCAGCAACAATTTTGGATCTAATGTGAGCAGCAGCTGCCTAAGTAACCGGCAACAATTTATAGAAAAGTTATTAAAAATGAGTTAGAATGTTGCAGCTCAAGATATTCAGTTATAATTATAGTTAAGAAATATAAAAATATATAAAAAAAAATTAAACTAGATTAAAATGTTTGTTATTTATCTGCTGTAAGAAGTTCCATACAAAAATGTATTATAATAATTATTATTTTTAAGGATCAGATTACATAATACTTTAATAATTTCTGTCAACAAGGTATTTCTGGATCATATTTAAGGTATTCAGTCCATATTCTAGCCTAGAGTTGGAATGCGATTTATGTTTTTAGTCGTCAAACGAGCAGAAAAAGGTTTTGGATTTGCCAAGTTTTGACAAATTTTAAACTCTTCTGTTTAGTTTTCTTAACTTAATAAGTCTCATTTTATATAGTTACATATATACTTATATATACCATAGTCGGAATGCTTAATAAATGAACTTGCAATTAAATCAATTACGGATTTGTTGAAAATAAAAAAGATTTTTAGTAGATTTTTTTTTCAAATTTTCCTTCTTTTTTTTTCAAATTTGTATATTCTTATATAGTGGCAACTTAATCTAGTTTTACATCAATTTTCATTTCATTTGATTTCTCATTTGTGAATTTTAAAATCACAAAACATCTATGAAATTTTCGTAGAATTAAGGAGACTGCTCTCTTATATTATATATTGTACTATAAATACTATACTTTATATACTATATACAATATATACTATACTCTATATACTGTATATATATTCTCTATATATAGCTATGTAAGTCGATCTACAGACCTGGGTACAACATTCCATATTCACAATGTTTCACTGACTTTAACTTCTGTTCTAACCGGTTCAATAATTGAATTGGACTTAAAAGTAACTTTGTCTAATTTGTTTTGGTATAAATATGTAGCGCTCGTTCACGCCCTCACCCTAGCCCTTACTTTTGCCTGTGCCTTTGCCTTGCTATTGCCTCGAGCTAAGCTCAATTTCACGGCCAATACTTCATAATGAAATTTTAATTTATTAAGCGTAACAATTTTATAAATTGCGCTCATTGCATTGAAGCCCGTGCCGGAGTTGAGACGCGAGGGTTGTTAATCCGGCGTAACTGCTGCGTTGTTCATGTGGTTGTTGTTGTCGTTGTTGTTGTTGCTGTGTGACGCAGTTTTGCCGAGTGCCAAGTTGTGATATTTCGCACATTTTACCCCTTTTCGATGGCCGTCGCCGCCGATTTGCTGAGGGTTAACCAAGGGGCGGCATCGACATTTTATGTGCGCCTCTTTCATACCCCCGTACGCAACTCTATTTGTTAGGGTTGACTTAATCAGTGTGCGAGCGCCTCTTGACTCTTGTTATTGTTCTTGTTTGCTGCTGTTTGGCCAAGTTGACAGTTTATTTTGTTCTTCTTTTTTTTTGTTTTGGGGTCTGTTATCTATGGTCTCATTAACGGGGTAAATCGCTATGCATGCTTCAATGATTTTTGACTGCTTCTTCTTGAAAGTCAGTCAAGTCTGAAATCAGTTTCAGTGGGACGAAGACAAAGACAAATCTGCGAGTTAAAGTCAAGAACTTTAACCAGTTGTTGGTTAGATAATTCAGTGTGTGTTTTACTTTTATTTTATTTTTTTTTAAAGTTATTAACTAACGTGCCTGGGCATATTATGTTTTATCCGTCATTGAACGAAAAAACGTGACTTTTGAAGCATTTGGCATTAGATTTGCATCCGCTGTACGAGTTTCTATCCATGTTGTTGATACAAGTCTTTGAACATGTGTTAAAACATTTAGCAATATTGTTTTGTTGGCATTAAATTATCAGCGAACATGTGCCATGAATGTGACTTTTGTAATTAACATTTTATTGTAATGTAAAATAATTTAAATTGCAATAAGTATTTGAGTTCCGCTTGAATATGCTAGAAAATAAATTGATAAAGCTTTTTTTTGCAATATAAAAAATATAAAGCTTTAATATAATTTGTTTAAATATAAATAATATTTTAAATTTTGCTTAAATAAAGTAAAAAATAGTTTGATTAAGTTTTTTTTGCAATAAAAAATATATATAGTTTTAATGTAATTGGTTTAAATATAAGTAGTATCTCCTCAAAAGGTAAGGTAATGAAAATTTGAATAAATGTTTTAGTTTTGCTTAAATAAACTAAAAAATAGTTTGATTAAGTTTTTTTTTGCAATAAAAAATATATATAGCTTTAATATTATTGGTTTAAATATAAGTAGTATTTCCTCAAAAGGTAAGTTATTTAAAAATTCAATAAATATTTTAGTTTTGCTTAAATAAAGTAAAAAACAATTTGATTAAGTTTTTTGATGCAATAAAAAATAAATATAGCTTTAATATTATTGGTTTGAATATAAATAGTATTTCCTTAAAAGGTAAGTTAATTAAAATTTCAATAAATATTTTAGTTTTGCTTAAATAAAGTAAAAAATAGTTTGATTCGGTTTGTTTTTTGCAATATAAAAATATATAGATTAAAAATAATTCGAATGATTTGACTATAAATAATGATTTCACATACAGTTGAGTTAAGAATACTAATAAATAAATTTTATAAATAATACTAATAATAAATTGAAGATTATTTAATAAATTAATAAATAAATAGCATACTTCACATAAAAAATAGTTTTTCTCTCATTGAAATAGTTTGACTCGTAGCCTTTCCACTGTTCTTCATTCTATATTTAATTAAAACAATGGGTATATCTATAAAATTCCAATCTTTAAAGTGAAATCAGCGTGTTGAAAGCTGCACAAAAATTGTTGTCTACTCAAGTCGAACGTCTTTTGTCGATTGTCTTGGGTCAGAGACAAACTGAGCAAACTTAATGACAATGTTGAGAGGCAAACAACAAAATGAGGCTTAAGGAGAATTGCAAACACATTGTTTGTTTGTGGCAGACTCGATGGCAACGTTGGCAAGTGAAGCGTTATCAACATGCATGCAATTTACTCATCATCACAGATCGAAAGGTGATAGCCGACATGTTACTTTTTAATTGACGCGAAGATGAGTCAAAATGAATTATTACTGCAACTAATATGGAGTCGCCGCTTGTGCGGCAATTAGCCAAGGCAGGAGCCACTGGCATCGGCAGCGGCAGCGAATGAGCTACCAAGTGGTTGCAAAAGTTGGCAAAACTGCAATTTAGGCCGCATAGTTCGTTCGGGCCGGACGTTGAAAGACAATAATGCTTAATAATGAGCTGTAAAGTTTATTAATTGCCAGCGCGAATTTGCCGTGTGGATGAGGCCTCAAGTGGAGGGGCTTCCATCTCCTATTCAAGGTGCGGCTAATGAGCCATTTGCGTGTTGTCAATTTTAATATGTGAGTGTGTGTGCGAATGTGTATGTATATTATTTGCAGAAGAGTCGCAGGCACATAGTGGGAAAGACACACACACACACACACACTTATTCACACACATTAAAATTGAATTATTGAACAAGTTTTTTATAGCAACTGCAACCAAATGACATCTGTGCCATGTGTCAAAGTTCGCCAAATGTCGCACAAGTAGAGCTGCACGCGTGTCCACAAAACTAAAGGCGGGAAATTTATTTTGCTAATTATCAGTTAGAAGAATCTATATAGAGACTGAGCTTAGATACTTATTATTAATTAAAGCACAAAACATAGTTACTTGAAACTCATATAATTCTAATATGCCCATTTTTTACAAACACAATAACCGAATAATATTATTGATAAAGAATACCGATAAATTATCGATCAATTCAGAGAGTATCGATAATAAAGCTTTGCTTGCTTTTCGGTATTGGAAAATTCTAATCAACTATTTTTGGAGTCTAAGTCCTAAAAAGAATTAACCATTAAACGTTTTTTTAAAAAGAAATTATTTTAGTAATTATTTATTTTGCTAATTATCAGTTAGACGAATCTATATAGAGACTGAGCTTAGATACTTATTATTACTTAAAGCACAAAATACTTTCACATGAAACTCATATAATTCTAGTTTACATATTTTCAGCAAACACAATAACTGAATATATTATAGATTAAGAATATCGATAACTTATCGATCAGTTCAGAGAGTATCGATTATAAATGTTTGTTTGCTTTTGATTATTGTAAAATTCTAATCAATAACTAATAAACTTTTTTTATATCCAAATCTACCAATAATCATAGAAGACAACCATTTTTGCTTAGCTCTTTTAATTCTTACCGATTTTGTTATGGAATGTTATCCATTTACTTGCGAATTGATGATAAAACTTTTGATTTATTCCAAAATATGACCTTTTCTTGCTTGCCGCTTCCACTTAATCGAAATTATGTTATCGAATATTGTTATCGACGTACGAGCGCATCGATACTCATATATTTATCTGTCTTTTTACTCATAAATAAAATTAACTTTCTTATGAGTAAAATAAACTAAACATCTTTAATGTATTTTTTGTATTTTCATGTATTTTAATTATGCTAAACGATATAATTTTATCGATAACACCTCTTGTAAACTGTTTAGAACACAACAAAAATACTGGTGAGTAGACTGAATATCTAAATTTTTAAGAAAACTTATCGCTTGTATATTAGAAAATATCTCTATGTAAGTTTAGCTAAATTTATTTGGATAATATAGGAATTTTTGATTATCGTATTGTACCTAAGTACCTCACAAAATCACAATTCCCCAGTTCGTGTCACGAATCGAAAACTTGCCACACGCCTAACCATGCTCATTCGCAACGCACTCTCAATTTCAATTTAAATTTCAGTTTGCAAGCAAATGTTGTTGCCATATGTTATGTTATACTCGAATACACGCATTCTGGCATTCATCTATTTAACATTTTCTAGTTAACACTTTGTAATTGCACAATGCAAAATCACTGAACTGCGAACAGTCGGTCGACAAGTGAAAGATAGAGCTCGGGGAACTTGAAAGTGGAGTGTGCCATAAATCAATCGAATTTCCATTCGCTGTGTCCCTTTTGCTGTATAAATTTAAATTGAGTGACAAAAACAAAAGCAAAGAAGTCGAGGCGAAAAAAAGGACATGCCTGGAACTTGTTTTGCATTAAATGATGTGTAAAATGAAGCCGTTAAACATGCCCGTTGGGATGGGCTCGACGATTTCTAGGTGAATGCTCGCCAGCTCGCAACACTCAAGGGTATGCAAATTAGCCAACTATATGAACAGAATTCATATGCTGCCTGTTTATTGGCATTAAACAAAACAATAATCAAGTTGGGCTTGTCAGAGGCAATATTTTCTAATGTATTGTGCTAGAAGAAAAATGGGTATATATTTATAAAATTGCAGAAGACTTACAAAAGTACAGTGTAGATTTTCAACAGAGAAATATAAGCAGCTTTCAAATCTAAAATTAATAGATAATTGTTGACAATATACAAAAAAAAAAAAACTAGAGGGATGGGCTAACTTCGGCCATGCCGAAGTTTGGTAATACCCTTGCAATTGCAAAGGATATAGATACATTTTTTTCTGATTTACCACGCCCCCATCAATTGGATATATATAAATTTTAGGCAATCTATTAAGCAGGGCAACAGTAACCTATATATCAAATTTTGAAGCTGTACCTATAAGACTTTAGAAGATATAGTTTTCTTCGATTTGCCACGCCCCCAAGAAACAGATATATATAATTTTCCATAATCTTGTCGAAACGGTCAAGCCTAACGTCTGTTTCAATTTTTGGAGCTATAGGTGTAAAATTGTAAAAGATATAGTTTTTCCCGATTTTCCACGCCCCTAATGGGCGTAGATATATATTCTTTATCTTTTTCCCATGGGTGCTTGATACAAATATATGTTTTGAGTTTCATGTCTCTAGCTTTAACAGCATCCAAAATATTGGAAGATTTATATTAAGCACTATATAGACATTCCCGATTTGCCACGCCCCAAGTAAGCGTGGATATATAATTTTTTGATTAATCTGAAGGGAAGGCCAACAGTTATTACTTTCCAAATTTGGATGCTCTAGCTTCAAAAATGTAGAAGATATAGTTTTATCCCATTTGCCACGCCCCCAAAGGGCGTAGATATATAATCTATATCTTTTTGTATTTGGGTGCATATCAGGAGTATATATTCCAAACTTCAAGTCTCTGACTTTAATAACGTCGACGTCCTGTAATCAATTAAATATATTTGTGGCATGTTAAATAGCTTTAGAAGTAGTATTCTGTAAAGGATATAGAAGCTACATTTAATACCCCAGTAAAATGTCTATATGTTGCAAAATTTGAAAATATAATTTTTAGTGATGTAAAAAAATTTAATTTAGACGGTCCAGATGGCCATGAAATATATTGGAGAGATCCGCGACTTCCACGGGCAATTTGTTACAAGCGGAACCATGGCGATGGATCGCTTATGATATACTTATGATATTATATATGTTTTATATCCGGTCGAATGAATGCTCAAGCATATATAGAATTGGTTGATAGTGAGCCTATTCCATTTGCTGAGCATTTCCATGGTGATAAATGGAAATTTCAGCAGAATATTGCGCCGATTCATGACACCCACAATATACCGTTGATAAAGTGGCCGGCAATGAGTCCGGATTTAAATCTAATTGAGGATCTGTAGGGCATCCTTGCAGCAAAAGTTTATGCCTGTACAAGTCAGTACGATACCTTGAAGGAGTTGACAGAAGATATCGTTTCAGATTGGGCCAATATTGAGTTATCAACTCTACAAAATTTGGCAGGTTCAACGCACCGCAGGCTGCAGAAGCTGCAGGAACACAAGGGCAGCTCTATACATTATTAAGAGAGTTACATTTTCTTTATACTTTTTCCTTGTAAATATTTTTCCATTAAAAATATATATAGTTGTTGTACCTATTTTCTATGTGAAAAATACAAAACATTTTTTTCCGTTGTTTAAAAAAATTAAATTGAATTTCCTTCTGCCTTTTTGTTTTTTACTTATTAAGATCTAATCAAATTAAAATATAAAATAAATCAAGAAAATAGGTGTTGAAAAGAAACGTAATTGAAGGCAGTGCACATATAGTCATTTAACTTAGGTAGATCTAAAAATTCAATTAACAAATGTTACTCAAATTTCTTTAAAAAAATACTTTGACAAGTTTAATAAATATTTCATATTAATAAATATTACAAAAAAAAATATATATGTATTTAGCAGCTGCTTGTTAAGCTTTTCATACTTGAATCATACGTGAAGCAAAGCCATCTTCATATGGATAATATCTCTCTCGTTGCCTCATCTGCATAACAAATATGGCACTGATCAAAATTTGTTTTAGGTGTCAATCTATTTGCTGTCATATTAAAACTTAACAAAAGCCAAACAGGCATTTACACACACACACGCACACCCACTCACCGTAAATGCTTTTGACACATTTGGTAATTGTCATTTATGGAGCATCTAAATGCTGAGGTTTCTGTCCCACTCGATGCTGTGTGACAAGTCCTTAGCTCAGTACTCTGTCTGCCACAAGCCGAATTCGAGTTGATTTGCTAATTGCTGAATATGTCTCCAGATAATCAATGTTTAAAATTTTGACAAGAGAAACGCTGTCCAAAGACCAAGTCGTAATGTGACCAAGCCAAGACCTAAGCACAAATTGACACGACAATTACCAAAGGTGAGGCTGGGGTCAGGGCACAAGAAGTGGAAAGAAGGAAGGCAGACCTCTGCTGATGCTTTAGTATGGTCAGCTGCTGGGCTCATTTACTGACCACAGCGTCGTGTGTCGTGTGCTAACAAGCCAACATATCCATGTCCATGTCCGTGTCCATATTTCTGGTACTAAAGGGACTTGCTTAAAGGCACTGAGAGAAAAGAAGCACTATTGAGTTGTAGTATGAGAAGGATAGAGTTCTTAATTACATGCATGGTAGGTTTTAGAATACAATCGTTAATAGAAATTCTTAATATAGAAAAAATAATTATTATAAAATTATTATAAATAATATATTTCAAATTTTGATACTGGAATTCTTAAGGAATTGTTTCTTAAAGGAAATATTGAAATTTTTATTGGTTTAAGATATTTAGTTACATTTTAAAGTAAATAACATAATGAAGTAAAAATAATATATCGGAGATTCTAGATATTTTCTTCCAGTGCAGCTGTCCCAATTGTTTCAATTATTCTGTTTTTAATCAAAATTTAAAAAAATTGTTTTATTTTTAAAAACATTATATTCTTTTGTTTCTCTGATGATTAGGTATAAAATTACTAAAGATCGTAATATGATCATGGTAAAGTTTATGAATACAATCGATGGTAAAAATGCTTAATATAGTAAAAATAATTAATAAAATATTATTATAAATAATATAATTCAAATTTGGAGAATGTAACTCTTAAGAAATTGTTTCTTAAAATAAATATTCCTATTTTTATTGCTTTAAGACATTTAGTTCCATTTTAAAGTAAAGAACATAATGAAGTAATAATAATATATGGGAGACTCTAGATATTTTCTCCCAGTGCAGCTGTTCAATTATTCTGTTTTTAATCAAAATGTAAAAAAATTGTTTTATTTTTAAAAAAATTATGTTCTTTTGTTTCTCTGATGATTAGGTATAAAATTACTAAAGATCATAATATGATCATGGTAAAGTTTATGAATACAATCGATGGTAAAAATGCTTAATATAGTAAAAATAATTAATAAAATATTATTATAAATAATATAATTCAAATTTGGAGAATGTAACTCTTAATAAAATGTTTCTTAAAATAAATATTCCTATTTTTATTGCTTTAAGACATTTAGTTCCATTTTAAAGTAAAGAACATAATGAAGTAATAAAAATATCTCTATTCTAGATATTTTCTCCCAGTGCAGCTGTCCCAATTATTTCATTTATGCTGTCTTCAATCAAAATGTTAAAATATTCTTGCTTTGTTTCTCTGATGTCTATAAGTTATTAAACTTTTATAGACCATAATATAATTATAATAAAGTCATAATTATAATTTCTTGATAATTTTTTAATATTTTCTCTCAGTGCACCTGTCGCAATCGTCGTGCTCTGTATGCTGTCCTTTATGTGAATGTGTTACTTTTGGGCTGTCTTGAGCAGTTATTGTTATATTCGACTGACATGTTGCATTGGTCCAATTGGTGCCGAGACGAACCCCTTTTCGGACATTTGCTGTCACTCAGCTTGCGGTTGTCAACCCTCAAACTCTGCATCAGCTACCTCCCTTCAATGCATTACGTATCATTTTCTGGCCTAAGCTTTTGCGGTTTTGCATATTTTTACAGTTTTCTGCGGTCACATATTTTATAATTAAAAGCACATTAATTAGTGTCCTCGGCCTCAGCATAGCTCTTTGTAGTTTGTTCGTTCATTTGGCGTGTGTGTCGATGGCGACGCGTTGATGTGACAACGACAACAACCACATCATGTTCAATGCTTTGATCTTTCTTTTAATATACCCAACAACAATAAATGCACATTTTTGCCATCTACTGTGACAAAAGTGCATTGAAAAATGCTGCGGCCAGTGTGACCCAAAAAGTTGCTCTACAATTTTAGAGGAATTACAGCGAGAGTCATAAACATAGGCTGTGACTTAAAACATATTTGATGAATTTTTATTACAAAGAAAATATGTAAAATATACATTTTGAAATTTTGAATGATGATTTTATAACTTGACGAGTCTCTAGAAAATGTCTTGTATCAAAATTAGAAAGTGCAATACAAAGGCTTAAGAATCTTTAAGTTATATTAATATAAGCATATATATATCATCGATTGACTTATTTAAATGAATTCTGAATGCTTCTAATCTTTAAGATATTTAAGAAAATATATAATTAATTTAATTAAGTTTCTAAAAAACAGAATGTAAAACTAGATTAAGTTGCCACTAAAGGTAGCAGAAAACTGGTTATTAAAAAATACGCAAATTAAAACAAGTAAGAAAGCTCTAGTCGGGTCTGCCCGACTACGAGATCCCCTGAACCAAGTCCGAGCTGATGTTTTAAACAACCTAGCTTACATCTTTTATCTATACATATTACCTCTGCGCGCATATACACATGCACGCATATACACATGCACACATATACACATGCACACATATACACTTGCACACATATACATACCATGCACACAGAAGCACGCTCGCCGATTACTGCGTAGTTGATTTGAATGTATGTGTGCACACGTACAGGCTGCTGACGCGTGCTTTTACAATGTTTCCTTTAATAACTTCTGTATTACTTAACGGATTTGAATGCAATTTTCTGCATTGAATGCTATTAATTTATTGAAAATACGGTTTTCACTAAAAAATTTGAAAAAATTAAATTGTGGCTTTGATAATTTTTTTTTTTTATAAATTTTTTTTGTAAAATGTGGAGCCGGTATCCAAAATATGAAAAAATAGAAAATGTATTTTATTTACAAAAAGCTAAAAACAAAATTTGGTAGCTGTAGCTAAAAATATGTAAAAGATATGGTCAAAAAACTGAATATTGATAACGTTTTAAATCGATAACATTGAAACGGAAAAATTTATCGAATATCTAAAACAAACTCGATATTTTCGCTGTATACACAGACCATCATGCAAAATTTGAAGTCTCTAGCTCTTATAGGTTCTGAGATCGACGCGTTCATACATACGGACAGACGGACAGACGGACAGACGGACAGACGGACAGACGGACGGACGGACGGACAGACAGACGGACAGGGCTAAATCGACTCAGCTCGTCACCCTGATCAAGAATATACATACTTTGTGGGGTCTGCCACGCCTCCTTCTGCCTGTTACATACTTTTTGCAAAACCATTATACCCTGATTTCCCATTTTCAATGGGTTCAGGGTATAAAAAATAAAAAAAAACAAGTAAGAAAGCTCTAGTCGGGTCTGCCCGACTACGAGATCCCCTGAACCAAGTCCGAGGCAGTGTTTTAAACAATCTAGCTTATATCTTTTACCGGTACATATTACCCTCTGCGTGCACCCACACACGCACACATATACATACACAAGCACGCGCGCCGCTTACTGCGTAGATGATTTAGCGGCTACGCTTGGGCTGCATTCTATGCAGCATTATGAGAAATTCATTGTTAAATAACTTCGGTTCTAGATCTACTTTCTTAATGAAATTTTCAGGACATAATATTGACATCTAGAGGTGTATATATACGAAATCCCAACTCCCTAGTATTTGAAATACGTTTTTTCCACTTATGGGGCTAATGGGGAGAGGTATCCAAAATTTAATAAGTTTATTATCTGTATTTACATCACAGCAACCTACATAGTCAATTTGGCGTCTCTAGGTATTATGGTCTAAAAGTTATAGCTTAAAAACAAAGTCAAAATATCGATTGTTATCGATAATAAGGAAATAGGATGAGTTATCGAAAAAAAAAATAAACTTGTACTGCGTATGGTATACAAGAATATATATCTAAAATCTCAAATCTCTAGCTTTTGTGGTTTACGAGATCACTGCGTTCATACGGACGGACAGACGGACAGACGGACAGACGGACAGACGGACAGACGGACGGACGGACAGACGGACAGACGGACATGGCTAGATCGACTCAGCTCGTCGTCCTGATCAAGAATATATATACTTTATGGGGTCTGCCACGCCTCCTTCTGCCTGTTACATACATTGTCACAAAACCATTATACCCTGAATTCCCATTTTCAATGGGTTCAGGGTATAAAAACAGAAGTTATCTTAAAAGTTTTAGTAAATTTTTTTTTTGGATTTATTTATAATATATAAACTATATTTTGATTACTTACTTCTAACTGATAAATAAATCTATTAAAAATATTTTTCCTAAGTTTTCTTGAGTATTAAAGCTGAAACCATTTTAAGCCATTGTGATTTTTAAACTTTTCTATTTAAGCCATTGTGATTTGTAAGATTTTCTATTAAAACTACAATTTTAAGCATATTCTTTATATAGATTTAAAATTTTGAAGACTTTTATCACATTTTTGGGAACTACAAACTTGTAGCGCATTTAATAATTCTACCACATGCGTTTGCTTGATGTCATTTATTTACACAACCCACTGACTAATGCACAACAATTAAAGTCTGAGAATATATAGCTCATATATATATATAAAAGATATTGCTTACCCTACAAAAGCAGCTCGCCTACACCCACATATATATATATGTATATATGTACACACCCAATGACAGACCGCACACATGTAAAGCAAATGGCAAAAAGAAAGAACACAAAGAAAAAGCAAAAAGAAGAAAAAGATATATATGTATATGTATGTATAAAGAAACTCTTTGCAAAATGTCGCCGACGACATTTTATTTCGCCAGATTTTCTTCGACTAATTTTTCATTTTCTTGTGGCCAGCAAAAAAAAAGTACTTGGTATCGTAAATGTACTTGGCTGGCAGGCAGGAAGGTAGGGAGTCAGGCAGGCCAGAGCGGGCACAGTCAGCGCACATAGGGACACAATTAATCACTGTGAGTGAGTATTTGGTATCTGAAGCCGCATGCATTTGGGTATTCTGGCTTCTGGCTCGGCATGGTGACAAAAATGTCGCCTGATTTTGTCTTAATTAACGCCAAACGCTTCAATAGCGATAAAATATGCGCCAGTCAGCCAGCCGTTAGCCCCAATTGCTTTAGTTTTTGGGATATTCCTTTTTGCTCAATTCCAATTAATGTGCCTCACGCGCGCTCATCAGTCAACGCAGTGGCTGCTGGCTGCTGGCTGTTGGCTGGTGGTTGGCGGTGTGCTGGTGGTGCAAGATTTGCTCGGTTTCCAAATTCACGCATCATTCGCACATTGGTGGCAGACGGGATCACAGAACCCGTAACGCATTCAGACCCGGTTGCATATTTAATTGGACCACACATGCGTTCTAGGGCAGATGCTTGTGCAGCAATACCCTGCAAATGTTAATGTTAGAAGAGGTTATATTGACTGCGGAATGGAAATTGTTTGCTATGATGCAAGGGAAAGTTCCTTTAAATTTCGATTTGCCTAGAAAACATATGAAGATTGAACTTTTTCCTAGAGCATTTAATAGGCGATCATAAAAAATTATTCAAATATTTGTATTTTTATTGCATTTAGAAACTGTTTTAATTCTAAATAGAATTGCAGAATATTTTATAGACTTATCTTATCTTCGGGTTTCTCTAATTATATTAAGTTCTATTATTATAATGTTATATTATATTATATTAAGTATTTAGTAGTCAAATCACACGCTTTTTCTTTATTAAAATAAAATATTTATTTCTTTTGCCCAACTCTTTATAGGGTATCTGTCAGTCTTGGTTTATTTTGCAAATTGAACTGTTAGTCTTGAAACATTTTCCGTACTCCTTCAATCATTTTACATTTCTTGTAGTTAATAAGTTGCATTTTTAAGGGTTTTACCTCTCTCCATTTTTGATTATTTTATTAAGTTCATTTCTTAAAAGACTTTTCGTATTTCTTCAAGCATTTTACATTTCTTGTAACTAAAAAGCTTCATTTTTTTTAGAGATTTACCTCTTTTAAACTCTAAGCAGAGTATCTCGCAGTCGTCCATATGTTGTCCATTTTTTATTAAGTTCATTTTTTTGGTTTGGTCAACGCGTCGCCGCCTTAAACATTTGTCTTATTTTGCGCTGACAACTTTGGAAGCTGCTTAAGTTGCTTCAGTGGCTTCCAGTTCCCAAAAGCTACCGCCCGGGTGTAGGTGTCACAGCTCTGTTCTCCTCTCTCCCTCTTTCTCCGCACTCCCTCTACACTCTTTGGGCTTCTTATGTGCCATTGAACTCGGAGCAAATGTGTCTGTTGATTTACGATTCTATGGAGCGACGCATTGCTTAACAATTATGACTCAATGCGAGTTGTTCTTGTTTTTGTAGCTTGTTTGTTGTTGATTAGCATAAAATAAACTATAATTTAAATTTATTAACTAGTATGCAGGTATTTGAATGCTTAACTGATTGCGCGTTATGTATACGCCTTGTGGCCTGTCAAAAATCATAAGCCAACACACTTGTCAACGCTGTCAGCTGTCTGTGCACTCGCCTCGTGATCATTTCGAGTCTGCTAATTTCTATGCACATGCTGTGGAGCGGCTGCTGTGTGTGTGTGTATTTATTGTAGAGTATTAATGATGTCGTCAGCAGTTTGTAGTTCAAAGTCGACAGTCGGTGTTTAATAATAAAGTGAAAGGTCCAGTAGAGCCATGCGTGTGTGTGTGCATCCTAAATTTCCTGCTTAGAATGGAGGGGATTGGTAAGAAGTGAACTTATGGAAAGTTACAAGTTGGCAGATACCCTGTAGTAGCGAAACTAATAAACCTATAGATTTATAGTTTTTAAATATTTATATCTAACGATTTGTGGTTATAGCTTTAAAGTGAATTCGGATGTGATGATATCGATAATGTATCGATATATATCGACTACTGGTGCATGATATTGATTAATATATCGACTGTTGGTGCACGATATCGATTGATATATCGACTTATCGATAATATATCGATATTTATCGACTATTGGTGCATCGGTATTGGTATCGATATATATCGCCTATGGGAGCTTGATATCGGTTAATATATCGACTTATATCGACTGTTTTATGCTTGCAAAATCAACCTAAGGATTATCGATAGTTACTGATTTCACGGATTGATATTATCCCAATTTAGAAATCCAAATTTACGATATATTCATATTAGATATATCTATGATAGACTTTAGGATGTTACTAAGCGGTTTTACGCTTAGGCATTATTGATACACGAATATGCAAATTTTCTTGCCTAAGGCCCAGTCTACAAGATCTGCTTCAAGTTGCTCAAATACATTTTATCCCATATTTCCCATTAGGAAAACAGGGTATACGCTTCAAGATAAATGTTCGACTGCCTTCACTGACTCATCGAGGCATGCGACGTCTGTGAAAGCCCAACGCCAAACCCTAGACAATCATAAAATCGTATCATTCATCGATCATTCGAATGCGCGTCATAATTCGCTAGAAAGAAATATAGTTTGAAAACGAGCTATGGGGTTACGATCTATTGGGCCATGCTCAACTGTCGCTTAGGTTTTCCATTGTTATTGAACAGACAATGGGCGCATTTACCCGAACTATGAGCTATACAGCGTGATCGTGACTGCACATTGTTTATAAGGTGTGAAAATATTTAAGACTTTACATGAAAACGTTTGCCTACAAAACTGTTGATCGTTGAAAATTATGATTGATGATTGAACGATTGAATGCGCACAAAATAATTCATGTACCACAAAAATGAGAAAAAACAATAAAAAAGAAAAGAAAAACGAAAAACTGAAACAACTTGTTGTCCTTTTGTACACTCTTTTTATACAAGTTTTTTTACAGGTTTTATCTTTTTTTTTAACATGTTTCAGTTTTTTTATAGTTATCATAAAATAATTGCCTCGCGAGATTTATGCCTCGCCGGCGATCGATCAGCGTTTGTCAGTTTGATTCAAGGCGGCTTTTACTTATGGCTACTCAGATATATATAAATAAATATATATATGTATGTATGTATATGCGGGTAGTCATGAATAGATTATGTGGGTGGCTGCCTTTGAGTCACACTCGGAGCCATTGTGTCTGGTTTGGTCTGCGTGTGGGTTAGCCTGCGGGCCAGCAAATCACTTGGATCAGTTGAAAGAATCTGGTTAACGTATACAATATCATTTCGATTTATTGGCTTATAAAAACGGGGCATATCATAAATGTGTATAAATATCAGGTGTGTGTGTGTGTTTATAGCTTTTATAATTATTTATTTCTTATATTTTTAATGAGCAAATATTTCAAATATTTTCGACTTGTAAAATGTTGTAAAATAACAAAAAAAAATGTTTATCGATTTACGATACATATATCGATAGATTTTGCTCAATTTGCTTAATTGGTTAAATTAGCAATTAACATATTTGTTTTCTCAGACTTTTTATACATTATCAGTAAACAAAATATTTCAAATATTTTCGATTTGTAAAATGTTGTAAAATAACAAAACAACAAATATCCTCCCACACTAATTGTTTTCAGCAAAATATGATAAATTTAAAAAATCATTTATATGATAGTTTTGCGATACATATATCGATAGTTTGCAGCACCAACAGCGCATGTCTCGCTTTTCGCTTTGTACATTTGTTAAAATTATCAATTAAATTCACATATTTTCGATTTATAAAATGTTGTAAAATAACAAAGAAACAAATATCCTCCCACGCTAATTGCTTTCAGCAAAATATTTATCGATTTACGATAAATAAATCGATAGTTTTGCAGCCTGTCTCTATTGTTTAAATTATCAATTAACATATTTGTTTTCTCAGACACATTATCTTTAAACATTAATTCACTTTCTATGTTTTCAACTTATTTATAACTTGCCTTTCACTTGCGGCCTACGCAGAATACATTTTTGTCGGTGATTGCCGAAACCTTAAAAGTCTTGTCAATCAACTGTTGACAAGGTTTGCCTGCCTGCTAATTAAGAGTTATGATCGATCTAAACACGCATAAATTGCCAGGCATAAAAAAAAAGCCAAGTCGAGGCTACCGCACAGCAGCTGCTTATCATATAACCAACAACAACAACAACGGCAGTCTTGAGTTTTAGCCTGGTTTTCTTCTCTTTTTTTTAGCTTCTTGGAGTTTAGCAACTTGGCTCGAGCTCGGCCACAATGTTGCCCAACATGTCAGAAGCTAAACTGCGTGGCATTGTTCGCTTTTAGCACCCTACAGCCATTTCACATAAACATTACGTTATAGCCAGCCCAATGAACACGTTACAACAAGGAGCTAGCTCTCTCACCCGAAACCCAAACACCTTCGACTCCGAGTCGGAGTCGGAGTCGGAGTCGCACTTTAACTGTAGGTATTTCATTCTGGGGGCATGTGGCACTCGCCTCACTTCGAGCTGGCAGCGTAAATTGAGTTTATTGCGCCGCCGTATTGCAGGCAAATTACAGGTCGGCACATTTAACTTTGTGCCAGGATATGAAAGGGGGCAGAGACAACTAACCAACCAGCCAACCAAACGACCGACCAACCGACCGACTGATACCTCGACAAGTCTGCTGTCAGCTAATGAGTGTTACAGGCGCGACTGACAAACGCTGTTCTTTTAATACCCCGTTTCAAAATTGTTTTGTTTAGCGGGCATATTGTGGGGTTAAAATGATGAGCTAAGCTAAGGATCTTGGCAGATTTGGAGTAGCTAAAATTAAGGTTGCTGTATCGAAACATGGGATTTTTATACCCTGAACCCATTTAAAATGAGAAATGAGGGTATAATGGTTTTGCAACAAGTATGTAACAGGCTGAAGGAGGCGTGGCAGACCCCACAAAGTATATATATTCTTGATCAGGACGACGAGCTGAGTCGATTTAGCCATGTCAAATTTTGAAGGTCCTTGTGTAGATATTCAATTCGATTGAATAGAAATTGTTTTAGATATTCGATAAATTTTGAATTTATCTTATACATCTTTTAAGCTAAGTTACCAAATTTTGCATTAAGCTTTTTGTAAATAAAATACATTTTCTTTTTTTATATTTTGGACACTGGCTCCACATTTTACAAAATCAATTTATTCAATTAAAAAAAAAGATCAAATCTACAATTTAATTTTTTTAAATTTTTTAGCCAAAACCGTATTTTTAATAAAATAAAAGCATTCAATGCTGAGAATTTGATCAAAATACGTTTAGTAATACAGAAGTTATTATAGAAAACATTTTGTCAATTGGCAAAAGCACGCGGCAGCAGCATAGCATTTTCTCTTTACGTGTGCACACATACATTCAAATCAACTACGCAATAATCGGCGCACGTACTTGGTTGTGTGTACAAGTGTATATGTGTGCGTGTGTATGTGCGCACAGAGGGTAATATGTATAGATAAAAGATGTAAGCTGGGTTGTTTAAAACATCAACTCGTACTTGGTTCGGGGGATCTACCGCGTTCTTACTTGTCATAGGTAAAGTTAAGATTTCTATCATGAAATACCCTGTTGAGTTTGAAACTTGTGTAGGTAAGCGCCTACAGACTTATATAAGACATTTTCTAAAGAAAACTAAATATCAATAGGGATGTGAGCCACATGATCCTTAGTATAACTGCTTATAGAGAAATATTTTTTAAGAGGTTTGAGATAGAATTCAATTTAGCTTTCTAACATTTCATTCTTTCTTATTCCCCGTTGATAAAAATCGATACTTGACTGCTAAGAGCAGGGTATTTGCCTCTTAAGAACCTTAGTGTAAGCCCTGTGGTACTCTTCCATTCTCTTTCTTTTCCTATCAAAATTAGTTTTCATGGCTTTTGAAATAGTCAATGCCTTGCACTGGGTATCCTTTAGTTCATCACCTTCACAAATGAAATCTCCTTTTTTGTTGAGGTTTTTAAGGTTTTATTTGACAGCTCCAACACACAAAACTCGCATGACTTGTCCATATGTCATAATACTCCACAGTTTTTGCTCTCTCAGCGTTATTACGAGTATGATTATTCTTTTTTTTTTGCATCTTTCGTTTTTTTTTGTATTTCTCTTCTTTTTTGCATTTCATTTCATTTCAATTCATTCAGCAATGCTCTTAATTTTTTCTCACCTCGTTGCATTATTTAACGCAAATTAAAATAATTTGCGGTTCCGTTTCAGCGGGCCCCCAAGTAGCAGCAGCAGCAGCAGCAGCTTCGACTCCGTCGGCAATTCTTCAACCGCACTGCACAATCCACAAACAATCCACTCGAAACAGGTTCGCATCAGGTTCTCTGCTCTTCAATTCAGTTCAGTTCAGGTTCAGCTCAAGTGCGACAGTCGCAGCAAACAAATTCAAGTGCAACACGCATATGCTGCATAAAGAAATGGCCACAACAATAACAACAATAACAACAACAACTATTACTGCAGAAAGAAAGAGAGCCAAACAATTATATTGCAATTTACATTTGCTGCAATTATGAAAATGAATTGAAAACTAGCGGCAGGCTTCGCTGCAAACGTTCACAATATAAATTGAAAGCAAATGCAGTAATATTTTCTTTATAATGGCTTAAAGTAGGGTACATTGACTATGTTGTTAGCTTGATGTATTTTAATAATACTTTCTTAAAATCATTTACAAATTTAATATTTGTTTAATCTATAAAAATATATGCAGGTGAATCCTGATAATTTGAAGTGACAAGTCGATCCATTTTTTACGAATTACACAGGAATTCGATTTATTAAACAGGAATTCGAACGAATTTTTTTGAAGGGGACTAAATTTTTAACGAATTTTATAAGGTTTTGTTCGACTGTATATCGCTATATCTATGTATATGCTTCACATTTATTACATTTTAACTAGAGATGGGCGTCGGGATCGAGATTTTCGGGAATATACAGTCCCGAAAAAATTTTCGGGTTCGGGCGGGATGGGAAGGATTCTGAAAAAGTCCGGGAAGATCGGGATAAGTAGTTGATCCCGAAATTCCCGCGGGTACCGATAAGAAAATTATTAATAGATTAAATTGCTTGTATTTATCAAAGAAAAGAAGAATGACATTAACGAGGAAATGAATTCTTATATAAATTAAGTTTAATTTAAGAAAAGTTCAAATATTTTCACAACAATGCAATGAATTGTCTTTGTTACAAATGCTTGGTAGGCAAGTAGTTGATGTTCCAACATCTTCGACGAGTGAGAGGGTGTATTTTTCTTCCAGTAGAATTTTGGAAGAAAGGAGAACACATCAAGTTTATCTATCAAAGCAGTTCTAACTGTTGAAAAAAAAATTTCAGGAAATTTCGGGATCCGCGGAAAAAAAGGAAAAATTTATCGAGACAATCGGGTGGGAAAATCAAAAATTATTTCGGGACGGGATGGGTCGGGAATGAATTTCTTTCCGATCCCATCTATAATTTGAACTATAAAGTAATATCTTCAGAAGTATTTCGCTTGGAAGCTTTCTCGCGCTCTTTCTCTGTTCCTTATTGATTCATTCTCCTGATGTCCTTGTATTTGACTCTTTGTCTTTCCTCTTGTCTTTCCTTATGTCTTGTTCATTATTATCTTAATTTTTGCTTTGTTCTTAAGCGTCTCACTGCTATTCCTTGGAGCCTTGGACCCTTTGCCATATATATTTATTACTGTTTCGATTATTTGTTTTGCTTTTTAATTTTGCTTTGTAACTCTTCTTTAATCGCTTGACCGTTCTTTTTTCTACATTCTCCAGGTATTCTCTTCTGTCACTTAATATAATATTTAATAATAATATTTACTCACATATTTTCTAATGGACTCAAGTGTCATGAATCCTTTTTGAATCCTTTTCTCTCCTACTCTTGTTGTATCTCTAAGTTCCTTACCTCCTTAAACGTTTAATATAGGAATACTAACCATGAAGGAAAGTGTATTAAATCTTCGCTGTTTTCACATTTTTACATTGTTATTTGCTTTGCATTTTGTTCGGTGTTCTTGGGCTCCGTTTGCTGCTTCCGCACTTATTATGACAGGTGACAACACTTGAGGCGCGCCAAGAAGGAAATGAATGTGTCGTTGTTGTTGCTGCTGCTCTTGGTGTGTCTGTATGGATGGGTAGCTCTGGCTTAACACTAGGGGTGTATTATCCACTAAGTTGTTTTTAAAAGCAAGACAAGGCATAATTTTTGGCGGCTCTGCGCCCGGCGCTGTTCAAACTTGTTAACTGCTTTTGGCATGCAAATGAGACATTAGTCAAACGCACTGGGGCATCAACTAACTATAGCCTAACCCTTTTTGTTTCACTCTTTCATTCGTTATTTTTTGCTGGCAACGGGGGGCGCCCCATAAACAAATAAACACATTTAACCCCTTTTTCATTTCTCGGTGTCTTCTGGAGGCTCAGCTGGCTGTAAACCTGAACCTGGAGTCTATGAATTTTAGGCACCTGCCAACGCACATGTTTAGACAAAGGCATTAACAAATTTTTACTGCTATACGGTTAATAGTTTGGCGCCCCGAACAACAACAAAGGTTAGGTTAGGGTTTTCCTTTATGGTCCTGGCGCGCATGTTAGCAATTACATGAAAAACTTGGGAAAATTGTTTCGCCTTTGATGTTGGCCCGTTGATTATTATTTGTTTGCCTCTGTGCATGTTCGTACGTCATTCCATCAGTCAGTCAGTCAGACTGCATTGTTGATAAGAAACTACCATATAACACATATCAACACTTGGAAATATAGAAAGCTAGAAAAGTGGAAAAGTGTTTTGCACCGCTGACAGAAAATCAATTGAAACACAAAATAGAAAGAAAAAAAAATACACAACTTACCAACATATTTTCTTGTTGACAGCAATTTAATATTATCGCCGTGTTATTTTCTGCACGTAGCCAGAGAATGCAACAGACCCCAAACATGCAAAAGCCTTCTAAGGGGGGACTGTTGGGCTAACGACTGCGATTTTTTGGGCGTTTAGGTGCAGGCTTCGAGATATGTTTTATGTTTTGGTTGGGTTAGCATACAAAGTAAGCATGCGATCATCTTTAATGCATGTAATCTAGGCTGTATTTAAAAATTAGCTAGTAATTGCATTAATTTTCTGATTTTGCTTTTGATGTGTAATGCCTGAGCATTGAGAAAACTGGAAAAGGTATCTTTAATAAATCGGAATTAAACCTTTAAAGCAAGATAACAAAACTTTGAAGTTCTTCCAGTCAAGGTTTATAGCAACTTCCTATAACTATAGTAAAATAAATTATAGTGGCAACGCCAGCTGCTAATCCTTATAGAGTTGCCAGAGTTGGTTGAGGAACATGTTTTGGTGTTGGCAGATGGCAACACCGTCAACTTCTAGAGTTTCAAATATGGAACTGAATCTAAACAGAAATAAAAATTTAAGAATTTTAAGAAATAAACCTAGAAATTTAACCAATCTTTCACATATTAATATAGCTTAAATGCTAAAGTATCCTGTATCCTTATAAAAGTTTAATTTAGCCTTTGACCTACATTGATATCTGAAAGACTTGATAAATTAAATGAAAACGAATAAAATAATAATAAAAATTAAAATAAAATTCAAAGCATTTTCCACTTCTTCTTCTTCACCTGCCTGCTCCACATACAATTTCATTTGCATTAAGGCCCATAAAAGTAAAACTCCCCTTAACTGTCGCCTGATATCATGACTTTATGAATTGCTGCTGCACCCCTTGATATATGGCTTCTAAATTAGCAACTGGCAACAAAAAATTAAGATTACAAAAGGTGGAGCGGCAGTTGACATTTCTCATAATAAAAAATTCTTGCCTGCTAACACGACCATAAAAGCCACACCAAGCAACATTCCCTCCCACCTTCCTGCTGCCGACATTGTTGCTTTTATATCAAAGTCTATTTTTATAACGTACTAATAACTGCAAAACTTTCACTGCTCGTTTTTTGTTTTGTTGCTACTGCTGCTGTCGTTGTTGTTATTGTCGTTGTTGTTATTAATTAAATTACACGGCAGACATTTTACAACATTTACAACATTTACTGCAAATTACAGCAGTCGCATGCACATAGAACTAAGCTCGGATAGCACTAAAACTATTATATCACCAGTCCAAAAATAATTATAAACCAACACTAGAAAAATTAGGCTCAGAGTTGTGGAAGATTGAATACGCTTTTAAGCATGTGTTGTGGGGGCGATACGTATGTTATATATCAAACGATATATTGGTATCTAAGACAACATAATTTATTTAATATACCGTATTTAAAATTCCATTAATTTAACTGTCACTTATTGTTCCTAATATTATAAAATAATTTTTTTCGAAAAATATTAAAATTAATAGTGAAAGGTTGCATTAAAATATTAATTATATATATATCATTTCGATCAATATTCCGCCGTTTTCCTGTGTAGTTCGCCTAAAAGATATTTATTTTTTCAAAACAATTTTTTATCTATAAAGAAAATAGTTGAAAAATATTTTTTAGCTTAAATTTTGGAGTAGCTTTCATTGTTTATTTGCTTAAAATTTCCTAAAAATTGTATAAGAGATTCTGGGAAAACTTTAATTTTCTGTCAATAGTTTCTATATTATGTGGGGATCTGATCTAATGACTCCTTCATATAATGAACTGTAGAACAGAAATTAGCCAGACAAGCATGATTATATGAATACATCTAAATAACTAAGATAAATATTTGATGTAATTAGAAGTTTCTTTAAAAACTTTCTAGAGCAAACTAAAATACCCCTACGTACCCTAAAAAAAATATAGCCCTCTGAGAGTCGGAGAATTTGAGTTTCGGTTTCGGTTTCGGTTTCGTTCTGCTCTGGACTGTTGTGAGGTAAGCCAGGTATGAGAGTGTTAACACTCATAACAACTGCTAAAGCCCATTTTCGCATGTTGGCAGCTTATAAAAATGCAGTCATATAGCACACACAACACACAGACCCCCCTCCTCCCCCTCCGACCGAGCAACACTGCCCACAACTTTAGAGATTTTGTGTGCGCGATAAACACGCGCCCCAGCACAAAAGTGTAAATTAAGTCCATGCTCGGGCGCATAGACCAAGTCGTGTGTGGGCTGCCTGACAACGTGCCGAAGGGGAGGGGGGTACGAGCTGAGAAGAAAAAGTGGAAAATTATGAGTTATGCCATGCAAGGACAACAGGCAAGGCGGCCGCCAAGCTTCATTTGGCTAAGCCTATGGGCATAGTCCATAGCAGGGACATGTGTTGCACTTTTATTTTTTATTTTAGTATTTTTTTTTTGCAGCGCAGTTCCTAGACATTTGTACAGTTAGCGTGCGGCTCATTAGCATGAACAATTTTCATTGTCGGTGCTGTTGTTGTTGTTGTTGTTGGCCCAGGAATTTATGACTGGCCACGAATGCGAATGTGGGTTAGTTCTCGCGCTCTGAATATGGTCAACAATTTTATGCTCATCAGTGTTGGGCATTTCTCAATGCCAAGACGCGTCGCCTCGGCTCGCTTTGGCTCATAAATTAATTAATTTGTGGTGTGGCTTTCAGCGCGTTATCAGTGCGCCAGGATCAGCGTCGGACAGGATCTGTGTGATGGCTCGCCCAAGGGCAGCTGCTGATTCCAATAAAAAATAATAAAAATTGCTGTTAAGACTCATTATCGCAGATAAGGGGGGCCAACCGACTAGCAGGATAATCAGCCGAAATAAACGTAGCCCAGAATAAACGAGCTCAAAAATGCAGCAAGCAGCAAAAGCCAGTGCTTGGCAATATGTTGCAGGCAACATATTGGGGAGACTTCTTGGATAATACCCTATAAAATCTAAATTCATATATTTCTGATTGGAATTTTTAAGAGAGTTATAAAACTTTTAATGAAAATCATTTTTAATATAATTAAGTTTATTATGGCAAAACCCATAAATATAAATATATGTAAATATAGATCTATATATATATATATCATTCGTTTAGACAAAACTAAATTTTGAATAAGATGAAATTTGATATAAATGAATTTCAAAATTATTTGTAGATGCTATGCATGAGATTAGCTTCGAGTTAAATTAGTCAAAAAAGAGCATTTGTACTTTTATATGCTATAAATTTATAGTATATTTCAGATCTATCATAGTTTCTTATGTTACTGACTCTAAGTCGATAAAAGTCAATATTCCACAGAAAGAGATAAGAATGTCATTTAGAGTATTCGAAAGTCTGATAAGACAACTATTATTTTCAGTGTATGATTTTCTAATTCCTTACTTTTTAAAATCTGTAGATAAATATAACTTTTTTTATAAATATTCTAAGTTAAATTTTTCCACACTCCCAAAACTTTGCAGTCAAATTCTATTTTCGTCACATAGGGTATCTTTTAGTCGAGCAGTTGTTATTCGCATTCTTTGCAGTTGTGTTTTACTATATGTTTTGGCTTATGCAAACAAGGCAAAGTTGTACAACATCGTGTTAAAAAACTTGTTCGCAATTAAACGATGTCCTGGCGCGTCGTCTGCTGACTGACTGTCTGCCCTGACCGAGTCTCTCTGTTGCCCTTTTGCCACATGCTCAGCCTCGCACTCTCTCTCTCTCTCTCTCTCTCTCAGTCTGTGGTGTGGAGACGTGAAGCGTTGCGCATGCGCAGCACCTTCCACCTGGCGTTCGGGGCAAACAGCAACAGCCACTCGGGTTGTTCAACAAGACAAAGGTTGCACGTAAATGACCCAAGTTATCATAAATATGTCAAAAGCTGAAAATTAAATGCACAGCATGCTGCATGCTGCATATGGCTTATGGCATAAGGCCGAGAGGCAAACTCCTCTTCTCTTCACACTCACAAGAGCTTTTTGGTTCGTTCTGCTTTTTTATTGACATTTTTGCACTTGTTTAAAATTGTGATTTAATGCATTTTTCGCTTCATGTTTAACAAGGGACCACACGTGGCGCCGTCGCTTGTACCAGAAATTTAGTGGAGCGTTTTTTAGGATCGTTTTGATTTTTTTTCCTTTTGCTTATTTGTTTTTATTGCTGTAAATGTGTTTTGGATATTTGTTTGTTTTTTTTTTTGCTGATATGCTGTGGCAGGTGGTAAAAGGAAGAGGTGTGTGTGTGTGTGTGTCGGAAAGGTAGTTATGTAAAAAAATAAATTATGTTTGGGAATGTAAATATGATGAATGTATGTGTTTCTATATATACATATGTAGTACATATTATGTATATATTATGTATATTATGTATTATGTATTAAATACTTTCACATGATCTTATAATCAGGGACCGTAATCATTATAAGTTATATCATAAAAATCATATGTTAATGATTAAATTTAAATTTTATTTTTTCTTCAATGATAATCATTATTTTTGAGTAATTTAAATAATTTAAAGCATAATTATTATTTTTTTAAGTAAATTAAAAATGTAAAATATTGATTAAAAATGATTTTTATTTTTTTCACTCAAAATAAAACACTGCTGCAATCGACGGCTTTTTTGCTAGACTTTTCAGTTATATATTATAATACTAGTAATTCTATCTTTGTAGTGTTATTGATTACAGCTAGAATGTTGAAAATGGGTGAAAAACTATTGCATTAATTTTCTTTCCGTTCAGCCTTAAACTTATTTTTAATATAAATTTATAAACTATTGTTATGTGTTTACTTTTTCTTAACAAATTTTGTTTTAAATATTTTATTTCATTATTAATAATATTATGTGAATATTAACTTTATATTTTACAAGAATATCGTGTGCTACTACGATGACTTTTGTTTTTGGGGAGAAAAACCATATTGAAAAACTCCTTTTAATAATTTCTTATTATATTCCACGAATTTCATATCAAATTTAAAAACTTCAAGAAAAAAACTCATATTTTCATTAAAATCTACACATTCATAAATATACAGAGGTAGTCAAAAGTATTTACACAAAAACACTTTTTAAATATTTTTGAGAACTGATAAACCTCAGTTCATTTTCTGTAATTGATGTCTTATCAAACATTATCTTGTTCAATTTTACTTCCGGAAAGATCAAGAGCTCTGCGAAAAAAAAACATTTTGTGTAATTTATGACCAAGAACAAAAATCATCTTAAGTGGAATATGTTAAAGAATATTCGTTGCAAGACTATTTGTGTAAATACTTTTGAATACCTCTGTATTTCAATGCATTTTCTTTGAGTTCTTTAATAGTTGGGACATAGGTGAATCATCTCCCTTTCTCACTTTCTCAATGCTCAATACTCTCGCTGTTATTCTGTCTTTATCTCAACTATTCATAAAAATTAAAAAAAAAATAAAATTTTTTTTTACAAAATTTATTTCAATAATATATATAAGAAATTGCTCTCTCTTTATCTCTGTAACCTTTACTCTCTATGTAATTTAAACTTTCTTTCATTCTTTCTTTACTCTTTACTCTTTAATCCTCTCCTTTACTCCCTTACCTTCTCATACACACTCTTCCTCTCCTTTTCTCTGCTAAGAAAAGTCTCAAAAAATCCCCATATATTTATTAAATTTCTATTTTCCACAAAAGTCTTTTGACTATAAATCAAATTATTGCAGTAATTTTAAATTGAATAACAAATGGAATAAAAAAGTAATTTTAGTCAAATTAATTGCATATTTTTTATGAACATTTCACAAATTGTTAAAAGCAATTGACATAAGTGTTGTACAACGCATTCCACACACTCACAAAATTTCGATGATAAATAAAAACCTGAAACCCAAAAAAAAGAAACTCTTTGGAAATACACATTTTATAATGCGAACATATAAAATAATTGAAAACAAATACTTTTTAAATATGTTTCGTTTCTTTTAATGTCCATGTGAAAGGGGACCCGCTGCGAAACATTTTATGAATGAATACAAGACATTTTTTGATTTGGATGCTGGCCATTTGGCTACCTGGCCGAGGCTTTGGTCGGGCTCTGGCCTCACACGTCATTCATAATCGCGGCTAACAAATGTTGATAAATTCAAAATTATTAGTAGCTCCGAATTGAGTTGGTCAAGAGGAGCAGCTGGAGCAGCTAACGGGGGGAGCTGGAATGTGGGCTTGTTGATTTTAATAAATTGCGCCATTTATCACAGATCGATGGGGGAGAGCAGGAAGGTGCTTAAAACATAGGAGGCAGGGGAGGACAGCCATAACAAAGCCTTACAATATTATGTTGAAATCATTGAGCAGCCATTTAAGGCAACGCCGTGTCGAGCTTTTCATATGCAAATGGCTTAAATAGCGGACCACCCCGAATAGAAAATACTCTCACATATATTTTATTTTTACTGTTTTTGTTGTTGTTGTTTTTTGTTTTTTTTTGTTGATTCTAAGTTCGGAGCTGCTGCTGCTGCTGCTGCTGCTGGTTGGTTCGCTGTGCTTATCGATTACAACTAATCGTGATTAAGTGCATTCCATTTGCTACACAGGCAACATGTTGCAGACTCATGCTGCCAAGACACTGGTCTGCGACTTCTCTCTTTCTATATCTGTGTGTGTGCAAGACAAATTAATCGACGCGATCAATTCGACTCCCGCCCCGCTCCCCCCATCCATAGCCCCTCCCTTGCTCAGTCAGCAAACGCTGCTGATTTTGATCTTCGACACTTTTTGTGGCACTGTGTTAAGACTTTAAAGCTGTGAATCTCTATAGAGAGATCTCAGATCTCGACGGTGTGTATTCTGCAGCAGTTTTTTGAATACCCTGTATTTAATGGGAATGGGTAGAAAGTTTTGAATGATATGTATGAAACAGACAGTGGAAATTATAATTTTTATCAAAATAAGTTTATGATTAGCATCAAAAGATACTGAGAATAACTCTCGGGTTTTCTCACAGAACGTTTTGTAACTCAGAGACCGTTCTCTGATTGTAGAAAGTATATATTTATGGATTTTTATGAATTTTTTGCACAACTTTTCAACTTTTTTATTTCGAATATCATCCAAAGATGCTTTAAGCCATCATTTAATTTTCCTATTTCCTGCGAACCGAAAGTATAATTTTTCATCTGTGATTCAAGAATTACATTTTGCTGACTTTCATAGCTAAAGATATCAAGATAAAGATAAAAATCCATATACCGATTCTTTCTTATATCTTGCACAAGCAGCTAAGCAATATATATATCTCTTTCCGGTTTTCTCCTACGCTTGTTAGTGTCTCTGTTATCCTCTATCTTAAATTCCAGTTGAATGACATCCATTAGATCATAAAGTGAGACTTCAGCGTATGAAGAGATAACATATAAAAAATTATACATAAAAGTTTTTTATCTCTTATATACTATACATAATATTTTTTTTATCTCTATACTTAAAAGTTTTATATCTCTTATAGCCCCTAACTAAACTCTATTTAGGGTATCTCTTGGCAGAGCATCCTCTATAGCAGATCTGTTGCTTGTTTTTCGCTGTCTCATTGCTACGATTGCTCAGCATTTTGTGTTGCGGTGTTAAATAGCTTGTTTGTTATGCACCCCACACACACACTTTCGTACACACGCACAACAATTCATGCGCGGCCGCCTGTCTGTCTAACAGGCTTAGGATCTGTTGGCCAGGGTTCGAATCCCGAGCCCAGACCAGCCCAGCCCAGATTAGCTGCCTCAATAACTCACGATTGTTGTTGAGACTGTCAGTCACTCAGTGGGTTTTTTTTTTATTAGCACTCGAGAGTTCGACTCTGACGCGATCGAGCACTTGAAGTGTATGCAACACGCGCCTGCTGCTGCCGCTGATGTTGCAACAATGATGTGCAACAAAATGCAGAGAAGAAAAGAAGAAAAGAAAAACAAACAAGTCTCTTACAAACTTTTGTGGCATGTCATGCTGGCCACGGGCACGCGTCAAACTCAAAAGCGTCTCAGGTTTTTATTTACTTTTTATGCATTATACTTTTTTGATTTTATAACACGATTGTAGCTGCTGCAAAGCGCTGACAAATTGGGTCAGCCGGCAGCAGTTACTCAAATTCAAATGCAACAACAACAACAATTCTACATCGTCTTTTAGTGACGACGTTGCCAAAAAGCGCTTCCGTTCTGCTGGCGTTAATTCCAGGAATTCGATCAACAATTTTCACACAGACAACACATTTGCCTTATCAACAGTAATTACGAAAAAGCTTTTTGTGAATTAAATGTATATCTATATATGTATATCGGATGTATATATACGATATCTATATACATTTTGACTTGCTGTTATGGAAGCGTGCAGCGTACACAACAAAAACAATGCAACTAAATTGCAACGAATGCAACTTCAAGTGTTGCCTTCGCTCTCTCTCTGCCAAACAGGAAGCGCCAAAGTGTCTTTTTTAAAACAAGTAGCAGAGCGCTGTGCCAGCTCTAGCTGATGGACTGTGAAATGCCCTGGAACAAAAGTTAATTGTGATGATTATGAGAAAGTTTTGATGAAAAGTTTTAACAGATAAAAGTAAATAGAAAATTTATGATAAATATCTAATTTGGTATCATATATAGAGAATCATATCAAGAGAATGATACGATATAGTCATATCCATCTATACGTCTATCAGTTTCTATATAAATGAGATATATGAATAATTAAAATTATGAATCAATTTCTATATAATTTAGATATAGAATCTGATTCATAATTTTATATGATATCCATTTTCAACATAGCATATATTTCTTTGTGTGTAAAGATGCAGCTAGTAAATATACTATTTGTCAAAATCAGTCAGATTTGTCGTTAAAGCGACAATCTATTGAATATTTAATTTATAAAAAAAAAAAATCTTAAACACACTCGAACAATTGAACACATTTCTACTTTGTATTACTAATATATCTCATGATTTCCTTAGAATCTATTGCTTATATATATAGTTTTCGCTTAAAGGCACTTCTAATATATTTATCTGCAGTGATAGATAAAGATAAAAGCCAAAGAATACCGTTGGATGTCAAAGTTTGTTTTTCATACACTACCTTACACTTGCCTTGCAAATTATATGCATATAAATAGTTATTATAAAAGGACTAAAAGCCTTAAAACCCAAATCAAGGATTTGCATATCTAAAATAGCATATTAAAATTCTTACAATTAAAAAACCTAATTTTAACATGTGCATGTTTAATTCTTAAGCATCACATATGCATGTCTGCAGCATGCACTTTAGCAACCATCTAAATTACAGGGTATTATTATTATGAAAAATTGCGCGCGCACAAAGAAAATTGGCCAAAAAACTGGAAAAACTTGTTTCAGCGACCAAAGCAAAACTTATGCCAGAAAGAGATGGTATAGGTATATATAGTATATATACGTATATATAGTATATGTGAAGTCTTGTCGCAATTGAGATTTGGTAGTTGGTGGTTAACTGGCCAACCAAGTTGCCAGGTTTGCGCTTGCGTGGGCTTTATTGGCAGTTGAAACCGTGTGGAAAATATTTGGCCACAAAATTGCACAAATTAAATTAACGATATGGCGGCTGCACCACACCAGTGTGTGTGTGTGTGTGTAGATGATATACTAGGTATTTTCGTTATATGTATGTCCATTAAAAGTTACAGGTTTTTTTCTTTCACATGGTCTGCCTGCCGGCCTGTGGGGTCTGGCCGAGCTCTTTCGTTTGTCTCTCAGCGGGTGACAGGCGCGTTTCCATAATTTAGACGGCTGTTCATCACATCAGTTCAGACAGTGCTTGCCACGAATCCATCAACAGTGGCGCCTAAAACCTGACCAGGGTTTTCTATATAGCTATATTGCATTGCAACACTTGCCCCGTTGCCAGAAATTAATGCATGTAATTAATAATGCTGTTTGCTGCTGCTGCTGCTGCAATTGTTGTTGGCTTCGTGGAAGCCAGTCTCCCAGTTTCTCTCTCTCTCTCTCTCTGTTCCTCTAGCCATGTAGGTGCTAGGCCAACCTCGACTTTGGTGTTAATAGGTGTGCCTTCTGGCTCCCTATTGTTGTGGTTCGGGCCACAGATTTGTGCCTCTATTTGCTGGAAATCATTAATCACACACAACTTATGGAGTAGTCGTCGTCAACGTGGGTCGAACAACTCTTAATGATTGTGAGAGTGTGCTCTACTCTGAGGCGTTGCTCTTTTTTTGTTGTTCTTGGGCGCAATCAAAGCAGGTAGCATTCAATATGAAATTCTCAGTTTGATTGAATGATATATTGGCCAGTCTTTATCTATATACATGTGTAACATTATATGTTCCTGACAGTTGTAGATTAGTTGATCTACCAGTAAATTTGTTCCTGGAAGAACGAGCTGAAGGATTTGACATAAGATTTATTAAAGAAAACAATTATGAAGGAAGTAAGCGGGAAATATCAGCAAAGTCGAAATTTGTGCATTGGAGATGTCAATATAAGTTTTTATCTATAATGAATACGTATGTATATATATAACTATCATATCATATCTATAATGAGATCTCTAAAAAATCAGAATATGCTGTCTTTCAAATAATTTTCATATTTAATATCAGACATGCTGACATTCTTTCATATTTCCTAATATATACAGTGAAAGCTCTAGTAGCGGACAGTTCCCGCAGGCGGACATCTCCCTTAGCCTTAGGTCTCAAGATTTTTAGCATGATTTTCATACAAAATCCATTTTTAAACAAAACGTCTCGCAGGCGGACAAAAAACTCTTTTTAATAAATCATAATTAGGTTTAATTTCAAAATTTGGAAAAGGCAATTTTTAAAATTTTTTATAAGTAAATAGATCTTTAGATCTTTACTGGAACCGTGGCTGCTCGTCCACGGGACCTTCACTGTATTTCCTAATTGAAACGAATTTCAACTCAAGCAATCAAAAATAAACAAGAAGAGTTTGGATATAATGGATATAAAGAACTAATTATTGCAGGGCCTGTTCACAGTATTCACGCTCAAATTTTGTACTTCAAAACTCGCTTTATTATTGTCAAAATACACTTTGTGTATTTTAATGCAAGGGATCATTTAAATAAATTATTAGAAAAACTAAATGCATGCTTATTGAATGAATTTGCCACTTTAAAACTTAAAAATTTTGTAATACATATGTATAAAAAGAATATTTTTAACAACATATCCACTAAGCTCAAGAAATAGCTGACTTAGTAAGAATCAATAGCAAAAATACAAATTAGGGGAATACCATTTTTAATTTTTGATTCCTCCTTATGTTTTTTAGTTGCTTTTTGCTATTTAGAGGTTTTTGACTGTTCACTATTTGGAGTATTCCATGTAAAAATTTGGATGTTCACTTTACTTATACAATACTGTACGTAAGCACACACATATTATATTTTTTTTAATTTTTTTTTATATAATTTAAGTTGATATTTATTTACATATTTACATTTATGAATAGTGTTCTGTTACCATTTTGGGTAACATATTATTTCAATTGATAAATAACCTATTATACTCTATTTTAAACTAAAAGTTTTGCGAAACTTCAACTAATTTCAGTTTATACTAAATATATATTTTTTTTACAAATTCAGCAATAACTTTTGTCAGTCTTAATGCAGCGCACCCCTTGACTTAAAAGTCTCAAGGACTTGTGTCAGGCTCCTGGCACAATAATATTTGTACATCTCCAGCACCCTCGTGTACTGCAGTCATAGTTGTCTTTGGTGCAACCTTGAGGAGTCTGTTTAAACGATTCTCAAACTTTGCCAGTTCCCAGCTCGGTGACAAAAGGGAAAAACTTGTCACCAGCTCCTGTCGCGTGTCCTCCGACTGCAACAGCACGACGACTACTTAAACAGTCAGGCAGAACAAAAGCGCCTGAGCTGAATCGATGGACAAAAAGATGTCAATAAAATTTTACAAGCGCTGCGACACCCGCGGATGCCATTTGCCATAGAAATGCTGGACCCCTGGCCGAATGCCGAATGGCAAAAGGCAAAAGTCAAAGTCTAGTTTTAGTTTTTTCCAAAGAATTGGCTGGGAACACGCGTTGCTCAAATAAGAGATAGCATTATTAATTTTGTAAATGCGCGTGTCAAATGTCATAAGTACCGAAAATCAAGGTGAGAGCTTCAGAGTAGGAGTAGGCGTAATATAGCTCATTACCAGGCACATACCGAAGGACACGTAAATGGGCCATAAACCCATTTGCCGGAGCCTATCAATGCGACATTGTTTGACCAAAATGTGCATAATGAGCTGCCACACGCAGTTAATGGCTATGGGCAGAGCCTTGACATGCCCAAGGTCACCCACACACACACACACACACACACACACTCATGCTCAACAGGATCTGTTATCCTGATGCTCTTCAGGTACATTCGCATTGAGCACTTAACTGATTGTAGCGCTCGGCAATTGCCAATTGAGTTATTTAATCGGCCTCTCCTAATGTATTTATTTGCTTTTCCTTAATTTGTTTATTTGTTTTATTTTAGTTTTTGTTTTGTTTTGGTTTTTCTAACTACTTCCGTTCCAGTTGCCGCCCACGCATTGCCACTGCCTTAGCACTTCCCTCAGTCAGTCAGTCAGTACATCAATCAGTTGCTTATTCACTGATTTTTTTTGATGTGGTTTCGGCACGAGTTTTATGCTCTAGCTTGAGCAGGGTATGTGCCATAGATGAAGCTCTGAAAATATAATAATATAATAATATAATAATATAATAATATAATAATATAATAATATAATGATATAATAATATAATAATATAATAACAAAATAATATTATATTACTTATAATGAGTAAAATTCAATTTTTAATTGAAAGTCTGTATCTAAACTATTAAATGATGTATAGATGATTCAAGAATTCTTTTTAAAATAAATTATAGATAGATTTTAAGCTGTTCGTATCTTAAGAATGTATTTAAGTTTATTTTCTTTTATAGATATGTTTCCGTATGTAGTCATATATGAGATATCTAAATCTCTAAACAACTTGGATGAGAAGTAGAAGTTAAGTTAAAGTCAGAGTTGAGGAACTAAGAAGAAACTAAGATTGATGGTCTATAACTATGCATATCCTATACTCACATATAAGATGGAACATGTTAGACTCAATATCGTTAAACCGTTCTCTTTAAAGTTTCTTTTAGCAAGACTTCATTCAATTATATAATATTCCCAGTCAGATTTAACACCTTGCTCTCCTATTAGCATACAATTTTCATAGTATTACATACATTACATGTTTTTTTTCCTTTTCATAGTGTATTTAATAATTCGTCTTGTTTGCCTTTTGCAATCAATTGTTTATTGTTGTGTTTACTTTGTCGCCTGCGGCCTTAAATTTTATTGTCTCAAAGTCTCATAAAAGTGAAACGTAAATTTTCAGTGTTTTGTTTAAAGAAAATCGCGCATGTGTACGTGTATGTGTGCTTTGATGTTCCGTCGGCAATGACTTTAACTCTCTAGCTCCTCCCTCGCGCCTTTTGTCATTTTTTTTTGAACCAACTCGTCAGGCAATTACGCATATTATTTGCACAAATTACGCATGGCAAATTATTTGCACATATTTTATTTGATTTTGTCGTCGTTGCGTAAACACGCAAGCCTTACGGGACCCTTTGTGGTGAAATGAGAGTACGATTATAGTTTCATTTTCTACCCTGTATAAATTTATCGTATGAAAATATATACATATATCATCATCACATATGACAAACGCTAAAAATATAAGAAATAAATTTTTTAAAATATTGTTTTATATTATTTTCTACCTATTTTTAAACTTTTTTTTTTAATATTTCGTATTAACAAAATTTAATGAATATATCAGTGATATATGTTCTATGCACATTTCAGCTTATATTTGATAAATATTCAAAGTTTTCTTTAAACCTTTTCTCATATAAAAACACTTATGTTTAAGTAGAGAGTATTTCCTAGGTCTAGCTCCTTTGAATCAGAGCCCACTTTTAGCTTGTTTTAGTTGTTGACGCGTAACAAATTACTAATAACTTGATTATGCGTCTAATGGCTGCAATTGAAGCATGCTTTCTACACAAATATAGCAGCGCTATATGTCTATATATCATTGTATATATATATACGTATAGGATCTATTTGATAGACCACCCTCGAATGGATTCATATTTTATGGCCGCACATAACTTGTAATATTTACCTTTTGTTGCAATTTGCTGCCACATCAGAGAGAGGCGAAGCCTGCCCCTTCAATTGACTGCCACCGCCCCCTCCCCCGCCTTCAGCTAGTGCATCAAAGGGGGGCGCAACAAATGTGACGACGACCACATGAAAGCGACACAAAGCGAAACCGGGCAATACGCTCATAAACATCTACTTAATGATTTCCTATGCCCAACTTTTAATATTTTCTATAAATATATATATACTTGTATAGCAACTACTATATGTTTTCTCTTGACTCGCATCTTCATTCATAATTCAGCGCTCATTGTTGTTTACATAGTAAATTTATACTTTTTACTACTTGTTTCCATTATTTTTACTAGTTAATAAACAGTCGCAATACATGCCACATGTGCACTGCACATTTCTATAGCAAACAAAGAACATCAAAGTCCCAAAGAGTCCAAAGAGACCACAACACAGAGAATCATGCCGATCACACAGCGTTCCACAGCGATCCGAGCAGACCAGACAGCTTGGCTGCAGAAGCCGGCACAAAACATTGTAGCTACGAATTACCCCGTTAAGGATTGCCCTCTACAAGCATATCCTTTACTTGAAACTGACTACACTGAGAGAAAATAAAAGAAAAGATGTCAGAGCAATAACTATTTATATTTCTATAGGCTCTTGAAACAGTTTAAAATTGTTCTTAACTTCGAATTAAAGATTTACTTTTTGGTATGATATGATATTGGTTTTCAGATATAGTCTTAGATTGAGTATGATCTAATATCGATAATTAGGGCTGATATCATTTGAAGACGAATGTTCCCAAACAGAATTATGTATTGGTTAATTTAAAAAAATACTTATTACGTGTTTTCGTATGTTTGAAATACGAATTTTCCTGAAAATTTATACTTTGTTTTAAACTTTATTTATAAACTTAAAAAAAATTAAAAAAATTTGATTTTTTTATGAAAAAATTTAATAAGTTGAAATCAGTACAAAATATAAATTTTCTTAGATGCTGCAGGGGTCTTAATCCCATTTTTTTTATTAAGAAACCAAACCCTAAATTTATTTTGTATTCCTTTTTTTTATCGTTAAAATTTTTTAATTTTTTTTAATTTTTTTCCCATTTTGTAAAGTTTTTTTTATTGATTTGATTAGAAACTTTTTCATTCCTTTCTCTGAGTGATGCACTCTTTAACACTTTAACTTTCCCAAACATATCGCATAACACACAGACTCTCACACACACAACCACACTCACCAATACGTGTGTACAGTTAGAAATTAGCAATTACATATCGACACCCACAAAAAAAGTTGGACCATAATTTTCCCACACGTTTGCTCATATCGGAAAAATGTTGAGCCATAAAACTGACAAGTGCCAAACTCGGCCAGACATCAAAGTGCCAGCAGAGAAGCGTGCACCACCATCACCACCAGCAGCCGCACCACCTCCGCTGTGTGGCACGTACACATGTGGCAATAATGAGACAAGTGCAACATACTTGCAAAAATTGTCATTTGTTGTCAATAATTTCAATGAGAGGAAAAGCTGCATACAACAAAAATTTCCCATCAAAATTTCATGCACCCAGTCCTATTCTATATCTATATCTATATATATACATATATTTCTTTTTGGGTGGTTGAATTCGTGCGATGAGCAATGCCTGGGAATGCTTTCAAAATGCTTAACGATGTGTGCACACCTTCACACACACGCACACACACATCGCATATGCTCATATATTTAACATGCGGATATCCGCAATGGCAATAACTTTTTATGGATGTCGAATATAATTAGTTTGAGTTTTTGTTCAAAAATTGTAGAGCTCATATTCTATTTGAAAAAATTTTGAAAAATAATTTGACACATATACGATTTTATTTTTATATTGATTGGCAAACTTGTTTGGTTGAGCATAGAGGGAAAGAGAGGAGAAGAAAGTCCTTGGCAAGTTACTCAGAAATCGATAACAAAAATACTGAAAGTATTTTTCTGTTCAATATCTTTAACGATATCTATCCAGAAAATGATGTATATATAATAATAATCTATATATACATTTATTAAAAATATATTTATACATTAATAATCCCTTTATATTAATAATCTATATAAATATTCATAATCTATATTTTTTCTGCTTTCCTCTACCCTCAAACCCGCTTCAAAACAAATTCTCATAAAATCACTTTACTAGACTTCACCATGTAAAAAGTACGTCGAAACTGAGAAACCAAAAAATTGTCTATAAAGCAAATTTCGTTTCTGTGGGCGTTAAAAGAATTAAAAGACAACAACAATAGGAAAGTTATATGTGAAGACAAGTTCAAGTTTTAAAGCTTACCGATTGGGAGTGGCCCTGCTCAAAGTTCGAAGAGACATTGCAAAATGCTTAATGACTCTGTCAGCTTGTAGTCATCATTTAATTGTTGTTGTAATATACCCTGTAAAGTAAAAATTCTTAAAATTCATATATGCCTAGCGATAGTTTATTGAGGAGTACATCCAAGTTATTTATGGTCTATGTTAGACACTTTCATGAAATCTACAGGGTATTAACTAATCAATATATACATTGTTTCACATGGCTTTGAATAATGATATATTATATGTCTGTGGATTAATGAATATCTTAACACAACTTCAATCAAACTACAGGGCATTTACCAGTCGAGCATACCCAACAAGCGTTTCTGCTCTGCTTCACAGTTCATGCCTTAGGCCTGCTTGGCTTATATTTTCATATTTTTGCAACAATTTTTCTATTAAGACATTATTAACAAAAGATTTTATTTTTTTTATATTTTTTATGTCTCGTTTTGGCTTTTTGGAATTGAATCGATATTCTTTTGGCAAGCCCATTGGATGTAGCTTTTGCCTGGCTTTCACACACACTCACGCACACACACACATAAATCATCTGCTTCTTAAGCTTTTGTTATGACTAGTTTTGTGGTTGTTGTTGCTGTTGCTGCTGCTGCTGAGTTTTTTACGATTTTTGCATATTTTAAAGAATTAAACATTTTTAAAGATTCGTGTCGAACCCGCAGATTTTTAGACTCTGTTCCCAAAGGGAAAAAGAGTCTATTGGATTTGTGCAATGTCCGTCTTGCTGTCTGTCCGTCTGTCCGTCTGTCCGTCTGTCTGTATGAACGCGCAGCATTTGGACACTATAGAAGCTAGAGACTTGTAATTTGGAATATATACTCGTGTGTATCCGCGTCAGATCAAGTTTGAGTATTTTTCCGATACGCCCACAGGGGGCGTGGCAAATCGGGAAATGCTATATCTATTAAGACTAAAACGCTGTTATTTTAGTCAATATTGCAGTCTAAGAAATGGGATTTAGAATATATATTCGTGTACACCACGCGGACGTTTTAAGATATAGATTATATATCTACGCCCATTGTGGGCGTGGCAAATCGGATAAAACTATATCTTCTACAGTTTTGAAGCTAGAGCATCCAAATTTGGCATGTGGGTTACTGTTGACCTTCCCTTAAGTTACATCAAAAAGTTATATACCCACGCCCCCTGGGGGCGTACCAAATCGGGAATATATATATAGCGATTTGTATAAATCTTATAATATTTTAAGCGTATTAAGAGCTAGAGACTTGAAATTTGGAATACATGTGCAAGTAGATCACTCGGAATCAAAAATATACATTATAGATATTTACGCCCATTAAGGGCGTGGCAAATCGGATAAAACTGTATCTCCTACAGTTTTGGAGCTAGAGCGTCCAAATTTCGCATGTGGGATACTGTTGACCTCCTCTTAAGATAAGTCAAAAGTTATGTATCCACGTCTTCTGGGGGCGTGGCAAATCGGGAATTACTATATCTTTTACTAAAACCGTGATAATTTCGGCAATATTTCCGTCAAAGAGTTGGGACTTGGAATATATATACTAGTATCCTACCTCTACCCAAAAATATATGTTATATATAGCTACGCCCATTTGGGGCTTGGCAAATAGGGTAAAACTGTATCTCCTACAGTCTTAGACGTAGAGCATAAAAATTTGACATGTGGGTTACTGTTCATGAAATTTAAATTTACGAAAAAAAAAAAGTAATTTATTGAGCCTACACACCTTTAACAGGAACAGAGTCTGACGCAGTCGGTGGCGCCCGACTGCAACGTTCTTACTTGTTACTACTTACCTTGTTGTACTTTTATTTATTTTTTATATCTCTCTTCCTCTTCTCTTTTTTGTAATAATATTCTTTCTCATTTTCCAGAGATTTCATTGCCGTGTCGTCTGCTGCTAATGAAGTGTTGTATCTTTAAATATTATTGTTGTGTTTGGTGTATTTTGTATTATGCATATTTATGCGATTTTGTTATGCAGTTCCCCAACTTCCTATCCAAACGTAATTTGAGTCAATTTGAAAAGAATATACATATATATATATACATATATTCGTATCTATATATTTAAATGTGCTCGCAACACGTTTTGGTTTCAGTTTTATTTTATTTTATTTTTTTTTGCTTCTTCATTTTCTTGTTTTACAAATTGTATTCAACATTTTGAACATTTTGTTGCTGCTGTTTATTCTTGTTGTTGTTGTTGTTATTGTATCTGGCATATCACATATCTTATGCTTATCTGCATTCAATGGCAACGTTTCATCAAAGTGTCAACGTATATCATAGAAATTAATAAATTTCAACTCGACCAATGTGAAATATGCAAAATATAAAAAAATAATAATGACAAGAGAGAACGGGTTGTTTGATACGCCGAAGATTATATGCCCTTGCTCGATTGGGATATATTATTAATTCTATACTTAAGATCGATTTGATATTACAAGTCAAAAATCCTGTGGTTGGTTAAAATATCAGGAAAAACCAAGAAATTTTCTTTGGAATAATGTAATTTTTTGATTGATTTTTTCTATAGATCTAGTGGATATACATACAAATATTCTGTAAAAGATCTTTACAAAATTTTTAAGAATATAATTTTCAATATGAAAGACTAATTTGCAAAATAAAAAATTATTTTAATCTAAGATATATATACTTATATCCTATATATATCAATGATACATCACTATATTGGATTAAAAACGTTTTCTTGCACATTTGTTATATGTTTTCAAAAAACTTTAATACTCTCTACAAGAGTATACAACCAATCAGTATAAATAATAAATCTTAAAAGCAAATATATACAAATCAATTTTTTGCTTTACACTCTTGTCGCATAATACAGAATTTATACAATTTCAAAATATAATATTAAAAACTCTATTTAAATGATTTCATAGGGAATTTTTTGTAGTTTTCTGCTAAATTTTGCTTTTGTCATATTCTATCTATCTTTTGAGGTCAAATTTTAGCTATTAAAAAGCTAAAAATAAATTCTATTTATATCTCTTAAATTAAATTCAAATTCAAGAACATTTGCTTCTAGTTTAGTTTTATTTTCTGTATTTATTTCCACACTTTGCATATTTATTTCCACAATGTAGCACAAATCCCGTGTTTGGTTTTTGGTCTTCAACCATAAACTCACACATTATGCATCCAACATTTAACCATATACCCATGTGCCAGATACTAATTTGGCACTAATTCCACTAGCTGTAGACCCCTGGCCAAGCCCCTCCAGAAATAGCCAATTGTCTCGAATGCTAAGCCTTTTAATCAATTGCCAAAAACAACAGAAAACAACTGCAAAGGCAGACTGCAAATAGAGCTGTGTGTGGACTAGACGAGCAGATACCCTGTTAAAGATATTAAGCTAACATTAGTTTTAAATTTTATTGAATTTGTTTGAAAGTATCTGAAGCCTTTACTTAAATAAAAACTAAGATTTGTTGGAATAACTGAAAAGACTTGATTAGGTTAATCTGCTCGAGCTACATTGGGATAAGGCTCAAGAAAATGATTCTAATGTTTGACTAGACGATGCCAAAAACACAATGTGTGATTGTGATATAATTATATATATACAGTCGAATCCCGATAATTCGAAATGGCAATCGAACAGGAATTCGCACAACATTTTTCAGCATTTTTACGAATTATTGAGATTTTCGATTTAACAGGGGATAGAATTATCGGGACTCGACTGTATATGCACTTATAGTATTTACAAGACATTTCTTTTTCCAAACACAGAAAAATTATTCATTTAAATTATTTTTTCCACGTTTATCCATCTATAAGAAAATATGAACAATACTGAACTCTCTCTTTTTGAATATTTAATTTAAACTTATTATAATGAAGTCCCTGAAGATTTGACAAACAATTTGTAAGTTTTTATACATTATAAGTTTTAGTAAAACCTACATCTCAAATTGAATAGATCCTGCTCATATATTTCCAATCCTATTTGCTTGGTCGAGTTAACTTTTGCTAGAGATCACAAACAATACCTTCCACTATCTCTCATTTACCTAAAGTCAAGTTTATTATAAATTTTCACAAGTCTATCATATTCCTTGCACTCATTTTGCACACTACAGGGTATTCCCACACAAACAAAGAAGCACACATTTACGAATTAAACTAGTGTTATTTTCGTCAGACGTTGACCACAAGGATTTGGAACAAAAAGTTTCTCATTTAGAGCAGCATTAAGTGCTCAGCAAAGGGACAGAATGGGATTTACTTGCAGTATTATATTTTTCCGTAGACTGAGAATAAACCCTTTGGAAGAGCTTTGCCAACGCTCGACCTCAACGGCCTCACACGCCATTGGATTGAAGCCAATAAAACGCCTTTGAAAAAAAATCAATTTTCCAACATCTTTCGCCTGGTCAAATGTAATTATATAGAAGCAGGGGTCAATAGGGGCGTGGTCAGACAATTTTGCCTAATTTTGTGCTTGCCTAGGAGAAAATTGATTTCATGTAAAATATTGTATTTTGAATATTTGATGAATGTGCATGGGTGTCTGGCTCGATTCGATTGGGGACTTTGATGTGGCATAGACAATACAGAGGAAAGGGGGAATATAAGACGTCACACGTAAATGCAATATGACATGAAAATTGTTTATGATATATGAGTTTTTCCATCAAACAAGCTGGCCCGAGTCCAGTGCCATCTAATTGATTTTCGAGACCCTTCTCCTACCCCGCTCTCCCCCTCTCTCTGCTCAATCAGCTTGACAGTTGTGGTTGGCAGGGAACAAGTTGAGCTATGCTTTTTCTTTGACATGTTGTGTTTATAAAGTCATTAAAAGGCCCTAAAACAATAGATCTATAGTTCGATATAGCATGACAAAGTTTGCTTTTAAATTTATTGATTTTTCTGCAATTACATTTGATTACAAATAAAAAAAAAGATGAAAAAAACGTTAATTTCTACAAATTTTCACTTGACAGACGCCACGCCGAGTGTTGGCAACGTCATGGCACAGGTTACAAAGCCGCAGAGGCTCTTCCACTAGCTCATTGCCCAATGGACACACAGACACACTCACGTGGCAATTGCCGCAGCACGTGCCGCATAATGTTGCAAGTGTTGTTGCTGAGCTGCCCATCTACCGTTAGGGGCCAAAAGACTGTTTGCCTGGTCATGTTCGGGTTAATGATTGGGGCGTGGCAGCGGCGCGTTGATTGCCCAGTTCAGTTTGTAAATGTCATCCCCACAGCTGCATAAAGTGTGATAAAGGCAAACAGCGCAAAAAAAAGGAGAGGCGCGGGCGAAGACGAAGAAGCGAGTTGTGTGCAATGCGAAGCTTGAGGATATATATATATATATATATATATATCATGTAAAGTAAGCAAGAGCAATTTTGGGTGTTTTGTTAATGGATTATCCTTGAATATTTAAATACTTTAAAGCAGCTAAATTGAATTTGTTTGATAATAAATAACATCACAATACACACACAGATAAAAAATGTAGAAATATCTATATAAAGACTATAAAATACAGATAGAAATTCATTAATACTCAAATTAGGTAAAATAAAAATGCTTTTGAGTTCATCTAGAAATTTTTTAATTTGACAAACAAATGATTTATATAAATAAAATAAAAGATTTTAAATAAATAAATACCTTTTTATATAAAATAAATATTTAAATAAATATTATATAAAACAAATATTTATTTATATATATTATTTAAATATGTATATCATTTATATAAAATAAAAATATTATAAAATTTAGTTTTTTATGACAAGTGGTTCCTTTTTTTATAGTTATTTATTATTATTCGCCAGATCTGAAGTCTGCTAAAAAACTGAAATTGTTATTTAAAGAAAGTAAAATAATAAAAATATATATATTTTATTTTTAATACAAAAAAGTTTTATTTTTAAAATAAAACAATTTAATTACAAATATTTAATTTCATAATATAACATCAATAAAGAAAAACAAGTAAGAATGCTCTAGTCGGGTCTGCCCGACTACGAGATCCCCTGAACCAAGTCCGAGACGGTGTTTTAAACAATCTAGCTTACATCTTTTACCGGTACAAATTACCCACTGCGCGCACACACACACGCACACATATACATACACAAGCAAGCGCGCCGCTTACTGCGTACATAATTTAGCGGCTGCGCTTGAGCTGCATTCTGGGCAGCATTATGAGAAATTCATTGTTAGATAACTTCGGTTCTAGACCTACTTTCTTAATGAAATTTTCAGGACATAATATTGACATCTAGAGGTGTATATATACAAAATCCCAACTCTCTAGTATTTGAAATACGTTTTTTCCACTTATGGGGCTAATGGGGGGAGGTATCCAAAATTTAAAAAAATTATTATCTATATTTACATCACAGCAACTTACGTAGTCAATTTGGTATCTCTAGCTATCATGGTCTATAAGTTATAGCTTAAAAACAAAGTCAAAATATCGATTGTTATCGATAATAAGGAAATGGGATGAGTTATCGAAAAAAAAAAATAAACTTGTACTGCGTATGGTATACAAGAATATATATCTAAAATCTCAAGTCTCTAGCTTTTGTGGTTTACGAGATCACTGCGTTCATACGGACGGACAGACGGACAGACGGACAGACGGACAGACGGACAGACGGACAGACGGACGGACGGACAGACGGACAGACGGACATGGCTAGATCGACTCAGCTCGTCGTCCTGATCAAGAATATATATACTTTATGGGGTCTGCCACGCCTCCTTCTGCCTGTTACATACATTGTCACAAAACCATTATACCCTGAATTCCCATTTTCAATGGGTTCAGGGTATAAAAATTCGTTTGACGAGGACCCGGGTTCGAAAAGGTCATTTATCTTTAGTAATTTAAATCGAAGAACATAAAAAAAGCCAAACAACTAATCTTTTTAGTCACAAAGCCAAATTAGCTATCCTTAAAAGTGAAAGTTCAATTAGGCAATCGCTATAGAGTTAAATAACAAGAAGTTTGATATTCATATGATTTGACTTAAAATTCTGCAGATCAGCTTCTACCACTTCACAAATAAAACATAACGGAACTTCTTTTCTAAACTCAGGAACCGCTAGGAAACTTCTTCATTAAACTCGGAAACCGAAAAGAAACTTCTAGACTAAAGACAGTTAGTTAGCCGCACCTTAGCATATATTTAACTTCCTTTATCGCTTCATTTTCTTTCGAATTCAACCATTTACCATTCGAGTTCATAAATCAATGGGGAAATAACATTGTAGCCAGCCCCCAATTAAGTGGCTCAAATATTTGAAAACGCCCCAAAAATTAAATATTTTGTCACTGTTTTGTAGCGCCTGCTGACATTTAACCTCAAGACCCGAAAACCCCCTCGACTGATTCCCTGTCTGTCTTGTCGCCTGCCAACGCTGATTTGTGGGTGTGCACATGGGGCGGGGGAGGGGGAGTGAAAGAACTTTCCGACACATTCACAGCTGCTCCCATGTGCTGGGTGCCCAATGTCGCGCAGCATTCATTTACATTCAAATTAAAATGAAACGCCAAAAGGAAAACGAACGCAGACACAATTTATGCCAAGGGAGCCAAAGTTGTCCCCTCCCCCCCCCCCCCCTCTCTCCACCTCTCACTGAATAAGTTTGTTTGTTTTGACAGTGGAAGTACATGGATCTTTGGCGGCCTTGCTTATAAATTAGCTGTGACATTTTGACATGTGCATATAGCATTATGTTCCCTCCGATTATATAGCTACTGTTAAGATCTTTCACTAGCTGATTGCCTAATGTTTTATTTGTTTCTCTGTCTCATTTTCTTGCGATTAGTTTGTAATTAACTTGGAGAGTAGATCGAGATATGGCATATACAGGTGCCAGAGAGACAAATGTCGATAGCACCTCTTACGTAATTATAATCTATATCTATATAGTTTGGCCTTTTTTCAATTACTTCCTAACATAATTATGTAGAGATCTTTATCCTTGCGCACATTAAAAGTTAATTTCTTTATAATTGGTAGCTGCCTTCCAGAGGGTTGCAGAAGGTTTCTCTTTTTTTTATACATAAAGTTATCACAATAATATTTAGTGTTCAAGATTTATTGAACAAACATTCAATAGCATTTGGTTACGCTTTTTCACAAGTCTTGTGTTTAGAGAAAGACCCCAATAGACAACGCATCATTCATCTAACTCTTGAGAGCTAGACACAGTCGCCGTCAGCAGTTAGCGTATCAAACGAATTCTCTGGTTTCTGCCTTTCCACAGCGAGTTTTCTCAACAGCAAGAATTTCACTTTGAGTGACCATGAAAATGCATTCGTTAAACAGTTTTATTCCCCATGCCAATGCGACGGCTGTTGCATTGCCTCTCTCTTTCTCTTTCCCTTTGTCTTTCTCTTTCTTTGTCTCTATCTATTTCTCTTGCTGCCTGGTTTCAATTTGTTCTGCAGCATGCGTCACTGCCAACTAAGGAATTACGCCTATGCCCATGTCTATATGCCTCTGCCTTTGTCTAAGCCCCTTTCTCTGCCTCTACCCATGTCCTTTAGCTCTTTGGAGCAAGGATCTGAGGGCAGGATATGGTGAGTGCACAGTGTGACGAAACAAGTGCAGACGTGTGAGAAATTCCCACTTTGAGTGCACAGGATATTAGCCTAGTTAAAGTCAAGTGCCTGAAATGTAATTTATGTGCATTTTTAAAAATGTAGAAAAATTCTATAAAACTGAATTTGTGTAAAATTAAAAATGTTTAATTTTAAATTTTTTGAAATTATATAAACTCTGTTTTTGTGTTCCTCATTGACTTTTCTTTTTTATATTAAGATATTGTTTATATTTCTTCTAAATATATTTATTTTAGCTTTATATAGCTGTTGGCTATATTTTAAATGAATTTTTATAGAAAAAAGATTTCAGTATTTTTTTAAAAATATATATTTAGGCCATGAATGCAAGTCTTTAATCCTTCAAGTTCAAGCTTTACTGTAAAGTGAAAAAATTACACCCAAGAAAATATTTAAAAAATAATCAAGTTTTTTTTTTGGTTCACATATTTACTTTTTATTGTATTTTTTTTTATTTACTTTTTTTTGTTTAATAAATTTTCTTTAAATATTTTTTTTTTTCATGCTCTTTCACACTGAAGTAACATATTATTATAATGTTTATAATTTTTTGTTTTTTTTTTATTTAATTTTTTTTGCCAAATTTGTTGAAACTTAAATTAGAAATTTCATATAAATAAAACTAACTGAAGCGTCTATGAATTTATGTTAATACTAGCAATATATTATTATTTTATACATATATATAGTTTTATGTATAGCAAAACTAACATTTTAGTGTTTACAAAGATGCAGCTTTAATTTTTAATTTTTTTGATAATGTTTTTATTGTTTTGTTTTCTTTAGAATTTTGTTTAAACTTTACACTGAGATGAGTTTTCGAACAACATTTAAACAGTTTATACAATATGTTTTAAGCTAAATGTACACAAATTTTCTAACTGTACACGGGTCGAAATTGAAAATTTTGTACAACAAAAATGCAAGAGAGCGAGCGATAGAGATAGTGTAAGAGAAAAAGAGAGGGAACTAATTTATAACAAATAATTTACAACATTTACTTATTTGGGTTTTTTTCTTCTCATTTTTACTTTTTTTTTGGATTAATACTGTTTTTTTTTTTTGGGGATGCCTTGTCCACCGCTTAGTGGGCGGGGCTGCGCGAGGCTGGCGAACCTGTTGCCGCTGTCGGCGGCGGCGGCTGCTGCTGCTGCTGCTGCTGCGGTGGCAGCTGATACGGACTGAAGCGCTGATATTGACGCGGTCGCATGTCGGGCGACGGCGAGCCCGACGATGTGGACGAGGGCGTGGACGCTGTGGGTGGCGGCGGGGGTGTGCGATTGGCGGCCATGGCCGCAGCAGCCGCTGCCTGCGCTTGCGCCTGCGCCTGAGCGGCGGCCTGTGCGGCAGCCGCCTGCTGATTGGCGCTGGCCAAGAAGCCGGCCGTCAGCTGCGGCCATTGCTGCTGGAACATGTGAAAGGCGCCCAGGCCGGGCGGCGGCGGAGCTGCCGCTGCTGCCTGATACATTTGGGGCATCATTAGCTGGGCGTAAGGCGAATTGCCGCCGAACATTTGCAGATGCTGGCGCGCCTTCTCGAAGAGCGCCATCGAGGCGGGATCGGCGGCGCCCTGTGCCGCAAACTGTTGCATCAGCGGATCGGGAAAGAGGCGCAACGGCGAGCGTAGCTGTTGCTCCAGCAACAGCGCCTCCATTGGATCCCGATCGAAGTCGGTCAGACGCGACGAATCGCGGAAACCTTTAGCGAACGGATTCGAATCGATTTTTAATTTGGTTATCAGCTGATTCTGATACGCCGTCACGGCCGTAAACACTGTCTCCGGAAAGACATAGGTCTTGTGATCGAGATCCTGCAGCTCCTTGGGAGTGCTGGGTATGCTCTGGCCATGCGACAAGCGCACGAGATGAATGCGCGGCTGATAGCGATGCATCGAATTGAGCACAATCTGAAGAGGGAGAGCGAAGAGAAATAGAAAAGAATCGGTCGTTAGTTGTATGAAGAGAAAGTAATGTGGGAGATATATATGAGGTAGACTATATAGAGCTATATATGAGGTAGTCTACATAGAACTAAGTGGAGCAATTGAAAATGTATTACTATATATCTCTGTATGTATATGTGGTGATATATAACTAATATTAATATTATTATTTTAGCTTCAGTTTTATATTATATATATATATATTTTTATTTTATTTTGTATTATTTATTTATTTATATTAATTCATTTATTTATTTTTTTTATTTTCTATTATTTATATATTTAATTGAATGTGCTTTAGTCTGTAAATTTAAACTTCGATGCGTTTAAGTTGGAAGGATTCATATATTTAAACAAAAAACTTAGAGTCTATTGGAATTCAGATAGACACAGTTAACTTGAAATAGTTATGGGAATACCCTTATTGTCATATATTTTCTTTAAATAATATAGAATTTACTTATTTATGTCTATCTGTAGATACCATTCCAATAGACTAAAAGTTTTTTGTTAAAATATATGATTGCTTTCAAGTTGAAGCTCATAAAATTTGTAGATGAAAGAACAAGAATTCATCTATCTATTAATGCTTTTCGCAAATCAAAACAACAAGAGTTTAAGGAATAAATAAGGAATAAATAAGTTTAAGGAATGAATAAGGAATATATGATTCCTTTCAAATTGAAGCTCATAAAATTTGTAGATGAAAGAACATGAATTCATGGGATACTATCTATCGATACTTTTTTCAAGTCAGAATTACAAGAGTTTAAGGAATACCCCTACAAAAATTGACAAATTTTAAATGTTAATGGACATATAAATTCTTGAAAACTTCAAGATAGTTGAAAATTAGAAAAATATAATTGGAGATCTAATAGAAATTCAAAAACAAACTAGTTGAAAGTCTATTATATTCTTAATTATATATTTATTATTATTATTATTATTTATTATATTATATATTATCTTATATTATTATTATTTATTATTATTATTTATATATATCAAACTTATTCTTCAGCTAGAATTTTCTAGAGCTCTCGAAGTTCAGAACAAAAATTATGTTTGTATATAATATATATATGTATTTGTATAATTCCTTTACTTCCGCCCACTGTTCTTAACGTTTTTTATGTTGCTAAGCAAACTTTGCTGATCCTCACACAATTATCAATCATTTAACACGCGTCTATCGCGCCCACAATCTCAAACTGAGAGATCTTGGCTGCCTCTACCCAATATCCCTCTCTCTCTCTGTCTCTTTCTGGCACATCTGAACTCACCTGTCCGTTCTTATCCATTTCGTTATTAGTCAGCTTGACCTTCTCAAAGGAGATAACTTGTTTGCGGAGCGCCTCGCAGCTGAAGGGGCTATCCGGATGGGAGTAGAGGCGGGCGGGCGGGGCGGGATCAGCTTTGCCGGCGACCAGCCATGCAGAGCGATGATATGCATAACGATAGCGTTTCGAGTCCATGGGTATTATATCCAGCAGCACGGCATAACGATCGGCAGGCTGGATCTGACGCAATGGGCCAGAGAACGAGACGCGCACCGTGGGGAACATGCGTCTGCAAACGGAAAAGAAAAGAGATTTTATTTAAAGGAATTTCATAAGATTTTTTTCGTTATTTTTCTCTCTCTTTTGTTTGTTATTAATTAAAGTCACAAACAAATAGTTTCAGCTCCAAATTTATAACCCTAGCCAAAGAGTGGAAATATTATTATTATTACTTTCTATTTCTCTACTATTTTACGGACTGCTTTGACAAGTGCGAACAATAGGTGGAAACTCTTTAGGGCTGGCATCCTGTGGCTTTAATGCGTTTTAAGGCTGCGTGTGACATAACCAGGGGACCGCCCTGATTGTCTACCTCTGTCGTCTCTCTGTCTGTTCTATCCGTTCTAAGGTGTGATTTTTACAATATCATTAAATAGAGCTAGGTGCGTGTGTGCCCTCTCTCTCTCTCTCTCTCTCTGTGTGTGTGTGTGTGTGGTCAGCTGTGTGGGAGCTAGGTGTGGACAACCCGTGGTCATTGTAGCCTTGATTTCTAGCTGCTCCTCGCCCGCTGACAAGAGCCACGCCCAAAAGACGAATGTGGTTTACAGGTAGATCGAGCTAAATCTTTTTTTGCAATTGTAACCTGGGGACCGGACCGCACACGGCTAAAATGGGTTTCCATTTGCTGTTCTGCTTTGCTTTTGTGCATGAAATTTGTGTTGACATTGCAAAAATTTGACATGCTTGAACGGAGGATTCAAGAAGTGTGCGTGGAAGTCAAAGGAAATCAATTTTGAAGCGTTGTGAGATATGTGAAGACATTGTAAATTGGCTTAGAAATCAGATATTCTACAGGATATTGATCGTAGCATATAGTTGAGAGAGTAAGGGCTTGAAATGTTTTATGGGAATTAAGATTTGAGGCAGAAAAAATATTTGTTTAAGGTCAGAAGGAGTTTGTTATTCAACATAAATTTAGATAAAGATGTAAAGAAACTCGAGATTCTAGCAGGAAATGCTGTTTGTTTTTCCAGAAAGAGAATTTCATAGAATATATGTATTCATGGGAACTTAGTTTTAACTCAATTTAACTAAGTTTTCTAGTATATGAACTTAAAGATCGATCAGATTATAAAGAAGAAAGAACATTAAATGATGGAATATGAAAGTTTCTAGTTCTTATAGCTTCGGAGATCTTCGGACGGACAGACAGACGTACGGACAGGTATAAATCGACTCAGCTCGTCACCCTGATCAAGAATATATTATATTTATGGGGCCTCCTTCTGCCTGTAACATACTTTTTGCAAAACCAATATTCCCTGATTTCCCATCTTCAATGGGTTCAAGGTAGAGATGGGATCGGGAAAGAAATTCGTTCCCAACAGATACCTTCCCGAAATAATTTTTGATTTTTATTTTTCCCGCGGGTCCCGATATTTCGTGAAATTTTTTTTTCAATTTTTAGAACTCTTAGATACAATTTTTATTTAAAAATTGTATTTTCTCAAAATTTTCTTCTCTAAGATGTGTTCTTCTTTCTTCCAAAATTCTACTAGAAGAAGAATACACCCTCTCACTCGATGTCGAAGATGTTGGAACATTAAGTACTTGCCTAGCAAGCATTTCTAACAATGACAATTCATTGCATTGTTGTCTAAATAATAAAATATTTGAACTTCTCTTAAATTTAACAGGATTTGTATTAGAATTAATTTCCTCGTGAATATCATTCTTCTGTTCTTTGATACATAAAAGCAATTTAATCTATTAATAGTTAATAATAATTTTAATAACACTTATTCCGGCCGTCTCGGACTTTTTCAGAATCTTTCCCATCCCGACCGAACCCGAAAATTTTTTGCGGGACCCGCGGAATTCCCGATCCCGACTCCCATCTCTAGTTCAAGGCATAGAAAGCTTTAGGGACTGTTTATTATATATCCAGCAGACTTTGAAAACGGACTGAGTAAGTTATAATATATAAAAATCAAGGTATTATTTGTAAGTCTAGATATTTTAACAAAAATTTCCTTGCTAACTAACTGTAGCTTTCGCATAGGAAATCAATTGATAGTTTTCTTGCCCTTTCAATTGCAACTTTTGCACTTTCTTCTTTAAGCTGATCCGCTTTTAAGTATAGCCTGTTTACACTGTCTGCTAACTGTTTGTAACTAGCAATTATTTGCTGTGTACTTTGCAGTTAGTACTGCTGGTTGTAGCTAGTAATTATTTGCAGTGTATTTGCTCTCTCTTACCTGCCCGTTTTGGTGATGATCATTTCTGTGCCGAGTTCGTGAAAGCGATCCCACAGCTCTTTGGTCTCCAGGTGGCATTGCACCGGCTTTAGATCATCGCAATTGCAGGAGCCAACTATTTTTGGTGTCTTTTGAACCGGTTCGGGTGTTAGACGCTCCTCGCTGTCCTCGGTGCCAGGTGACTGAGGAGGTGTGGAGCAGCGTCCTTGGCTCGATGTGGAGCTCGTATTTAGCTGCGATTCATTGCGACTTTTGTGTGACACACTATTGTTGTTGTTGTTGTTGTTGTTGTTATTGTTGTTGTTGTTGTGATGATGATGATGATGGTGATGATGATGATTGTGATGATGGTTGAGGCGGCGCGCCTTGGCTGGCGGCTCTTCAGCATCGCTGCAGTCAACAACATCCACATCGACCTCATCCTCAACGGAAATGGGACCTGGGAAAAGTGGTGGAAAATTGAAAATTAAAGCGAATGCGCAAATTGAATGAAAGTATTATTATTATTTAAAAAGAAAAGCAGCCGAGGCAACATGTTGCGGCAACAATGTTGCTGACTTTGTTGCGGACTTTGTTGCTGACTTTGATGAGGGTTCTCCCTCTCCCTCTCTCTCACACACTCTTTTTGTCTGTCTCTGTCGTTGACTGTGGCAGACAGGCCGTCGTCACAATTTCCGCTACGTTTGTTAAATTGGCAATTAAAACAAGTTAACAAAGTTGCTGCAACTGCACTTTTTTTTGTTTTTGCCAAGGCAAAAAAAAAATGTATTAAATAATAAAACTATTCTCTAAAAGTTGCTTCAAACTAACTTTAACTAAAGAGCTTAACTTATATATATTCTCTATAGTTGCTTTAGTCGACCGCGCCCACTTTTAGCTGCCGCCTCTGCACAGCTGTTGCAAAATCAGCAGAAAATTTCAATTTCGTTTTGTTTTGTTTTCGCATTTAAATAACAATATATATATATATATATATATATATATATTTGCATGTGTTTAATAAATATTTCATTTTGCCGTCGCTGATTTTTGCGCCTCGTTAAAAAATTAATAAAAATTTTGCGCTAATTAACATAATTAGTTGTTCTTTTGTGTTGCACAGTTTTATTTATAAATTTAAGTTGTTTTTCTTTTAAAGCAAGTTTTTTTTATAACTGACTTAGTTTTAATTGCATTTGCCGTCGGCTGCTCTAGAAACAAGTTATTTTTTGTTGCCTGTTAATTGTTTAAAATTATTAAATATCTCACGACAGAGTTTTTTTTGTTCTTAACTTTGATTTTTGTTTGCTTCTATTTCCTGCACTTTGTTTTTTTTTTCTGTGAATTGTTAAAGAATTTAATTGCTTATGAAAGCTTAAAGTTCTTTTGCATATCAATAATTAATTATAATTAAATATTGCTGTAACAGTTAGCTTATTTTTATGGCCGTCGGCTATTTTATGCAACTGTTAACTGTTTTAAATATGGATTTATAGTTTGTTTTCTAGAATCAAAATGATTTTTGAACTTTAAACATTGTTTGACTTCTTTTAAAACTTTGAATAAAAAGTCAAGTATGTTATTTGTTAGCATAATATAATTTTAGTTGTAGCAACTTTTCAGTTTTAAGATATTTTGAAAGAGTTTTTAAATTTTAAATACTCTTTTAATATAAGTGAAAGCTGTTTATTAATATTACTTAAATACAAAATACTAAGCTTGAATGCTAGAAATTCTATGAATATAGTATATAGTATTTTATATATACATATATATATATATATATATATGCTTAGCTGCTTGTCTAAGCAGCTTTGTTTTGCTTTAAGCCTGTAGAAAAGCAACTTTAAGTTTTCAGCTTAACTTAAGTAAAAACTGCTCTAGTTTTAGCTAAAGTGCGCTAAATTGCGCTTAGATGATTCTTTCTTAAAAATCAGACAAAAACTGAAATTAAATATGACAAACTTTATTGCAATTTAAGAAATAAATTGCTTGAAAAACTGCTGTAAAGTTTTTTTGAGATTTGCGCTTTACAAAGCTTAAAGGCTTAGATAAAAATAGCTAGATATTAGCTTGAAAAACAACTAGGAATATTTGCTTATATTCAAGATGTGTTTAATTAATTTTGTTCCGCTCTTGACAGCTTTAAGTAGATAGAAAACTAAAGAGCTTCAATTCAATGTAGATGTGATAAGCAAAAATATTTAAATAATATAAATGATAATTTTTTTAGATTTTATATAGAGAAAAATTCACAGATAATTCAGAAAAATAGCATATATAAATAAATAAATATAGTATATATAAATATACTATATATTTCTGAGCTATCTGTGCTTTTTTAACTAAATAAAATCTCTATAATTATTATTTATATTATTTAAATATTTTTAAAAATTATATAAAAGATTTTTCTTTGATTCTATCAAGTTTTTTTTAGATTTGATCACCTATACATAACTTGCCTATGCATCGTTTCCTACTCTCCCCCGCTATATATCTCTCTCGCTCTTCTTCTTGTTTCTTTGTGTTTTGTCAACTTACTTGCACTGCGCACCGAGGATTCGCGGCTTGAGGCATCTTCGCGTGCCATAATCGCGGCTATTGAGAAATCCGTTGCAGAGCCGGCGGCACTTTTGTTGCCAGCTGTTGTTGTTGTTGTTGTTTGCGTTGCCGTGGGTGCAATGTTATTGCTGCTGCTGTTGTTGTTGTTGTTGTTGTTGCTGGTTGGTGCAACGGGCGGCAGAACGCCATTGCATAGATACGGATGCGAGCCAACAAGCATTTTGGTAGAGCTCTTAGCTTTTTCTTATCGTTGCGAGAGAAGAGAGCGTTCGATGGGATCTGCTAGATATTGTATCTTGATTTTAACACTTATCAAATCAATTTTGTTGCATTTTGAGAAGCACTTTGTATTTCGTTTGCTATATAGTAATTGTAACTGTAAATATGTCTATACACACGCACATATAAATACACAATATACACACGCAGCACACGCACACAAATGAAGTGAAGCAAGTGTTGTAATTCACGCGAGTTTTGAGTAGAATGCAAAAAATGCAGCGCAACGCGAATTGAGTGTGTGCGCTACGTAAGACAGGCGACGACGAACTGAATTGTGTGTTGGAAATTTGTGAGGGAACGTGTTGTGGCTTCACAACCAGCAGCAGCGACGAATGGCAGCGGGAAACCAGTTTTCCAACTAGCCAGCTACCAAGTGGAAGCGAGCTAGCGCATCCAATTCACAGCCGATTTGCTTGCACAAGTGCGAGCGGGCGCAGCAGCGACGCAGCGAATTCAGCTGGAACATATTCAACTCATATTTGCTATTGAGCGCAGGGGTTGTGGTGTGTGCGCAAGAGCGTGACAGCCATTAAGTGTGTGCATGAACGTGCCGCCTGTCATTGCACTCGCACGCATGCGCTGCCGCTGCCTGAGTGTGGCTGAGTGGGAGTGAGCGCGGCGTGTTGATGGGCCACTCAGCGGTCGCAGCGTTGTGCAGAGAGATGTTTTTGCTGGCTGCGACGTCGACGTCGTCGTCGTCATAACTCATTTACAATTAAAAATGTCGGCGCTTTTGCGTTCGCTCTCGCTCTAGCACATGTTGTGGCATTTATGAAGTGCAAACGTTTTGCTTGCGGTTTTTCATGTTTCCTTTGTTGTTGTAAGTATTCTTCTTCTTTTTTTTTTTTGGGTTTTAGACAACTTTTCGCCGTTGTCGTCTCTTGTTATCTCTGCCAGGCTGTTGTCGCTGCCGTTGAGCGTCTTTACGTTTCACACAATTCCAACACGTTCCGCTGTGCTGTTGTTGAGTGAGTTTTTTTTTGTTATGCTACTGCTTGTTTCGTTTTGTTTTTATGCTCACTTATTCGTTTATTTTTAACGCCTGTTTTGGCTAATTGGGAACAGTTTCCGCTTACGCCGCTCCTACAAGCCTGGAGGATCTCATTTTCCCATTTTCAAGGTTATTTTTATTGTAAACTGTTTTGCTGCAACTTGTTGAAGTGCTTTATGTTTGTTAACAATAAATAATATAACAATAAATATATTTTGTTATTTTTATTTGTATGTAACAAGCGAAAATTTAATTATTTTGAAATATTTCTTATCTGTATTTTTCTAAGGTATTAAATAAATCATTTAATTATTATTATCATTTATAAATAATATATATCAAAATAAAAAATGAGTTATTTAAAATGTAATAAATGGAATAAATAGAATTGAAATTGTTTTAAAAGTTAAAAAAAAAGATGTAATATTTTAAATGTAATAAAGTGTAAGCTCTAGGCGGACGCTCCCCTCACATCTCCCGCAGGTGGACAAAAATACTGGAACCGTGGCTGTCCGTATTTTAAATATAATAAATAAAAGAATTGAAAATGTTTTGAAAGCAATTGGCTGTTAAAAAGAAGAATTTAATATTTAAAATTAAATAAATAGAAGAACTGAAAAAGTTTATTAAAAATAATTTATAGTGAAATTATTGAAATTGATTTATGAGCTACGTAGATAAAGGTTAATAGATTATACTAATAAAACTCCTTTGTCCTCTCTTTAACATTGAAAAGAAACATTAAACAGAATACAAACAAATTGTATCAAATTTATTTATTTTTATATTTTAAATTAGGAGTAGTTCCTAATATATATTTTTTATGAAAAGAAACACATCAAATTTTATTTTTTATCACTTCATTTAGTAGTAGTTAGACTTATAGACCCTTGAACTTATAATATGAAACTTTTTTAAAAACATATATATATATATTTCTTTTATTTTTTAAGAAATATATTAAATAATCTTTAAGTCTAGGATTTTTTGATATATTTATTTTAATTGCTTACCTTTTTAGCTTTATTTTCCTATTATTAAATTATTTGTATTAATTAAAAAAAAAAAATTTAAATGTATTTATTTATTTAGTTTTCTTATTTTTTTTCAATTATTTTAAAGTGTAATAATGCGTAACCTTCATGCTCATAAAAAAAGAATTGTGTAAACGTGCTTATTTTGTCCAAAGTCTTTTTCAATATAACATATGATAAAACATGATTATATGCACACAATTTGAATCTATTGCAAAACCTTACAAAAAACACTTGTGCATTTCCATGGAAATTTGTTGCCTGTTTTTTTTTTTGACTTTGTCTCTAATTACAGTTAAGAGCTAAATGCTGATTGCAGCACATTAGCAATTGCAGCTATTGCAAAACAAATAATTGCAGGGCAGGGCCAACAGAAAAAGCAAAAGAGATATATGCAGATATATATATATTTATATATATATACATATGTAAAGTCAAGTAAAGCAAGTGAACCGGACATAAAGCACATGCAAAAGAGCAGAGTTACGCCCCGTTCGTTGGCTAAAGAAAAAACCTCTGTCATTTTGTATAATTACGCAATAGTTTTTTATAGAGAAATGCCCACCCTTTATGGCCCCTTTCCATATAGTTCGCAATGTCAGCCAAATTGCATGTTAAACAAGTCAAGACCTTTGTCATTGCCAATTAACCCAAAAGTGGAGAAAAGAAAGTGCAAAAGGCAAAAAAGATTTTCCTAGCTGACAGTTCATCAGTTTTCATTTAGATTCTTCTCTAGCTTATTTTTTTTCTTCGCCAATTAGCCGGCAAAACAGTCGCTGCTTAAAGTCTGCTTCTAATCCCGCTTATCCCTCTATTGCTGTCCCTTTCTTATAGTAGAAGAGGAAGCAGGCCTTTCTCTCGTGTGATTTTTGTAATTTGACACTTTTTCATGCGCTAACAAAACATTCAGCAAAGAGATTTGACGTGTAGGTAGGGAAGCGAGGGTTGTCACTTTAGTTGGGGCAATGTATAGAAATATTTTAAAAAGTCTTATTATATAATATATAAATGATCAAAATAATATTAAAATTCTAATATTTCATCTCTCGAGCATCTATAGTCTGTTGGCCAACTAAGACAAGTCTAAGCAAAAGCTTCTTTGCCGTCAAGACTCTAATAAATATTTATAATTATTATGCATTCATCTAAAAATTGACAAAAAAAATAATATTTTATAAATCTTCAACTTTAAAAATTAAATAATTTTTTTAAATTTTTACCAATTTTGTTTTAACTTACAGTTTTACAGTTAATTATAGAACTAAATAAAAAAAAATAAAAAATATTTTTTTTTTAAATTTATTTATTTTATTAAACATTTTAGAACTAAAAAAAAAATTACAAAAACTTAATAAATCTAAGTTTTTAAATGATAAAATAAAAAAATTATCTTCCTTTTAACAGTTTTTATTTTTTTAAACATTATAGAACTAAATAAAATAATATAAAAGAATAAATAAATAAAAAGAAAAGGTTATGACAATTTTTCGCTTATTTACTAATTTTATTTAATTACAAATCATAGAACTAAATGAAAAAATACTTCATGAAGACTTTTTTTCTTACTGACAGCTTTTCTTTCCTTATAAATTATAGAAATAAAAAAAAAAAAAATAAAAAAATAAATAAACAAAAACATACTTCATTTATCTAAGTTTGTACTATTTTCTTTTTCTTTTTTACAGTTTTTATTTTATTAAAAATTAGAGAACTAAATGAATAAATACTTTAAAACTAAGTACTAACTACTACAGTTTTCTTTATTTATAAATTATAGAACTAAATTAAAAAATTAGAAATTACAAAAATTAATAAATAAAAAAATATTAAATAAAACTAAGTTTTGTAATGTAAAGTTTTTCTAATGTAAAGTTTTTATTTCACTACACTTTATAGAACTTAATGAATAAATAGTTCATAAAACTAATTGTTCACAAATACAAAAGACTAAAATACTAACCTAAATACTGACAAATACTAAAAGACAGTGCTAAGGCAGCCCTCGTTTAAAGGGCATTGTGAAGTCACATTGAGTAGGGGCGTGGCACCTAAAGTGGGCATGTTAAAACTGTCAATGTGACACTTTCACCAAGGCAAACGTCAAATGCGAAACGTCGCATCGTGTGTGGTGCGCGTTTCGCGCTTTAGCAGCTTCCTTAGCGCAAGGATGTGAGAGAGAGCCAATGTGTGCATGTGTGCATGTGTGTGTGTCGCATGTCACCAGAGTGGAAAAACACAAGTTGTGAAAACACAAGCAGCCGCCTAATTTACGAGATTTCACAAACAGTTCAAGATGAACCCAATCCAAGAGCTACTTGTAAAAATAAACAAAGAAAATTTCGCTTGTTAATTAGTGTTTTAAAATGTCTCTTACACTTTCTCTCAGTTGTTGTTGTTGCTGTTGTTGCTGCAAACCCCCTCAAGTGTTTCTTTTTATTTCGTGCCGCCCAATTGCTCATTAATATTTTGAAACGAGCTCTCGTTTTATTTTCTCTTCTTTCTTCGTGCTGAAATTGAACACTTTCCATGATTTGTTTTTTTGAAATGCCGCCAGGACTTGAATTCGTCCTGGTCTTGTGACCTGTGAAAACAATGCGACATATATCTTTAGTTGAATTCAATAACGATTTTGAAACATTTCTTCAAGTCAACTTCCTCTCTCGATGCAGAGGCCACCTACGTCGCCGGCTTTTGTGATTGATGATGAGCGTATTTCGGGGTTCTAACTAATTTCTAATGGTTTTGCATCTTCTCTTTGTAAATCATTTCGTTGGCATCTCTTAAGCTCTGCATCTCTTATCCATTTCCGCTTCACTTCCATTGTTGGCTCTATTATTGCATTCAAATACTTGACTTTCCCTTAAGTTCTATCTGCCACTTGCAACTCTTTCAATGTTCTGATGGGGGCACGTGTTCATCCGGCTGCACTTTATATACCACTTGCCACTTGCCACTTGCCACTTGCCGCAATCTGTGCCCGGAAATGTTTCAAAACTTATTTATAGCATTCAATTAACATTTGTTTTCTGTTTTTGATTGTATTATAGAATTTTGTCTCTGGAATTTTTAGTGAATCATTTTGGCAATTCAATTCAATTGCAATTGTTTTTCAGAATACGTTACAAATTTTAATGAATCATGAATTTTTCAAATAAAATAGATTCAATGTAGATTTGCTTACTAAATAGAGCAGTTCTTTATAAGCTCAGTATATGTTTAAAAATTGAAAAAGTTGACACATGAAAACTCAATTTTTGAGCGAACTTTCTTATGGCATCTTTTATTATAGATAAAAAAACCGATTCCTACATAAGCTCTGCCTTCAATAGAAAGAAAATATCCAACCAAAGTTTCAAGGAAACAATAAGATAGACATATTGTTCAGAAATATATATTTATATATACATGTATATAAACTAGCTGTTTATACTGATAGGGAATATATCAAACATATAGGATCATTGTCTAAATAAGATAAATATTGAAGTAGATAGAAAAGTAAGAAAGGTATTTAAATGAATACAAGGAGACAATTAGATAGATAGATTGTTCAGAAATATACATATATATATACATATATATATGTTAGCTGTTTATTCTGATTAGGTAATTATCAAACATACGAAAATTGTCTATAAAATATAAATATTAAAGTAGATTGAAAAATAAGAAATGTATTTTAATGAATACATAGTTCTTATCAGATCGAAAATTGAATATATATATATATATATATATATATGACTTAGCTGTTAATATTGTTCAGTAACTTTTAAATGCACTTTATTAGATTACAGTTAAGTTGATTGCATTCCTTGGATATAACTTTACAAACTAATAATATCCTCTACAAATCTCTCAAAAATTCATTACAAATATCTATCAAATTTCAGGTCTAAAGCATAGCAGTATATATATATATATGTTTACTTTATATACTATATCAAAAATTATATACATATGCTATACTAGCTGTACCCGGTGCGGATTGCTTCGCCAGAACTCAGCTTACTTTGATTCGAAGATTTTCCAGCCTTGATGCACGTTGCTCGTCTGATTCAGAGGCTCAAAATGCTCTTTTCTTTCGTGCTTGAGGTGTAGATCGGCCAATTGCTCGTCGCTTTGGAAGCATAACTATACGGGAACGGCGTGATGCGATGAAATGCACAACATTTTTCGAGAAACACTTCCAAATATAATGCTAGCTAGATATGTATTTCACAATCTACACAAATTCGAAATGTCATCTATCGTTCGCTTTTCTGTTTCAAAAATACATGCCATATTAATTTTTATTACAATCGGTTGAACGGGGCAGAAGTTGCTCCTGTGCAGTGCCACCTGGCGGCGAGTGGCATCAATGAGCATATCACACAAACCTTCTCCGTGGAAAAATACATATATATACCAATTTTCATAAAAATTGGTACATTAGTTTTTGAGTTCATCGAGGACATACAAAGAAACATTTATTTTTATGTATATAGATATATAAAATATATATACACTAATATATATATACACTTCAAAACTTTCACTATATATAACTACCTTAAAATTTCCATATTCTTCTTCTTCTTCAAAAAAAAACTGTCTTTCACTAATGTTGCCTTTTTGTCTACCATATTTTGTAGCTGCTTCATTTTTCTTGCCTTTCACACACACAATATTTGTGTGCTGTGACCTTTGACAGTTCCTACAACAGTTTGCAAATATTTACCAAATATTTTCCATTATTTTCTCTACATTTTCCGGGCATAGTGCACGCCTCTAGAAAAACTGTTTGTGGGTAAAAATATTTTTTGTTGGAATTTATTAATGAAACTCATTGCCTGACCGCCAAGGCCCCGAGGGAACTGTGTTACCGGCTACGGCCGGACTCTCGGATGCAGTGCATCTTCTTCTTCTTCTTCTTCCTCTGTAAGAACCGCCGCTTTGATAAATTGTGCGCCGCCGCCCGCTCTAGGGAATTGGCGGCTACCGAAGCAACTTTTTGTGTTGTTATCTCTTTTTTTTGGGTTTTCTGTTTTTTTTTTATGCGCCGCCGCAACTGTAGCCGGTAGCCAATTCCGCTAAAACGTATATGCAAAAAAGAAAGAGGGAAAAAAACTGTGAAGCCTAGACAAAAGGGCGCCCCCTAAAAAGATCCTGCCTCTGGGTGTCTAAGAGCTAGCCAGGATCGGGCGACCGCAAGGAATTGTTTCGCATTTTCCAAGAATTCCTTTTGGCAGTCGCATAAATCTTTGCCAACTTGCCAGAGTCATGCGCCTGACTTTATCTCTCTCTGTGTGAGTGTTCTGTGTGTGTGTGTGTGTGTGTGTGTGTGTGTGTAACAATTGTCACACCTTTCGGCGGCCACTCAGCAGCCAGAGCAGACCCGCTCAGCTCCCCTTTAGCTCTTCCTCTTTTTCTCTGTGTGTGTGTGTGTGTGTGTGTAATTCGACTCATTAACAATACGAGGCATGTCCTATATGTGTGTGTCAGTGTGTGTGTGGCAAGCTGAAGGGTTTCTCGTTTTGGTTTCGGTTTCGGTTTTGGTTTCTATGTGGTGCCTCGCATGCCACATAAATCACAACTTAAACGATGCGTAATTTCGTTAAATTACTTTAGGCCTCACTCTCTTCTTCGCTCTCTATCTGAAATGTTTAAATGCGCGCTTGTATTTATTTATTTATGTTTGTTGCCCTTCCAAATTTATGTCATTGCAACAGGCGTTGTGCAACGCCCAAAAACAACAAAAAAATGAAGATAAAAAACATTTCACTCTTTGCCTTTGTCTTTTAGAACTTAAGCTTCTGCTTGCAGTGCTCTTTGGTTAATCGTTTCGTAAACCTCTTGAGCCACGCCCCTTTTGTGCACCTTAACACTAAATTTACATAAAGGAGTATTTGGCTTGGGGCTTGGAGCAGCTGTCTGCCTGTAAGAGAAAGGCAAATCGATTGGTTTTTATATATTAGAGTATAAGTAATTATAGAGAGTATGTAAAGTTGGAATAGAAAATTTTTTAAATTTAATTTAAATTCTATATTTATTCTATATTTTACATATTTATATATTTATATATATATATACTTTGTTACTATTCTTAAGCTTCAGATCTTATATGCAAATGTAAATTATTTTTTGACAAGACTTTGTTTGAAACTATGGTTATTTATTGTTAATAAAAGACTCCCTAGCTCTTAGTTTAAAATATACTTTTATATTTTATATATATTAATACACAGCACCAGCACCACATGCACAAGCTTCAATTCTCAGAGATCAAGTGTGACCAGACCGCATTAAACAAATTAATGGTGAGTGTTATTATTTGATAGTTGAATAGGGGTATTCCAACTTAATTTAATTGGTTAAATATTAGTACTTAGTGAGTATCTTAGAATCATAGTTCTAGAATCATTGTCAAAGAAGTCAAATGCTTAATTCTTCTGAGGCGTTTGGATGTAGTCAGATATCCTGTGTATAGTCCATATATTCAAGTCTCTCTGTCACTTTCTATGTACAAGAGACTTAGAGCCAGCAGCATAGTTTGGTGAGGGAAAGAGGAGCAAAATATCAAAATAAATAAGTGTATTATAAAATAATGCTTAGACTGTTCTTACCGAAAAGATCTCTAGAACTGGAAATTTTTTTTTATCCCTATTGCACTACAATCATACTACTTTCCTACTTCAGTATCAAAATGTAGTTTTCATTAAATTAAAATTCCTTGAATAAGATGGCGGCAAAATTGTCTTCCGCCCCGGGCAGCCGAGACCCACGCTACTGCGCTGCTTAGAGCTATCTTAATGAAACTTGCACAGTTTCAAGATTATTATAGCTATGATATATGAACATACAGAAGCCAATATATGTATTTACATACATATATACATATACATATATTAATTTGCCGGAATTGATCACATTGTTTTATTATATTGTAAGCTGTCATAGAAGCGATTACTCAAGAATCTTGAGTCAAGATTAAAGTTCTTGTATGGAAAACAATTTTGGTTGCTAGATAACTTTATATATTTTTATATTATTATATTATCATTTATTATAAATATAACATTTATCAATTTTTAAATATTAAAACCAAATTTTATTAAGAAAATAATACAAACCTTTATTTATTTGCTATATTTATATATAAAGCTATATTTCAAAGATCAAAATATATTTATATAGCCAATTAAAATCTTATATAAAAACCTTTTTCTTATTTTTTATTCAAAAACCTTGCTATTATTCAAATTCTGCTAATCCCCATTTGTCTAGTCGGCGCATTTGTAGTTCAGGATTCCACGAATCCTTGCTACTGCCTTAAAGGCATTTCAAAGACTCTACCGACTCGACTGAATGCGGTTTACTCTAGCTGTCTATTAAAACATTCCTCTTTTTTTTTGCCTTAAATTCTGTATTTGAAGTCCAGCGGCAACGTTTAAGTTATATTTTTTTTGGCATCACCTTAAACTCTTAAGCCGCTAAAGGCGCAACACCCACCGCACAGTCGGGGGGCGGAACACGCCCCGACGCACGCACAGGAACTTCAATTATGCAGTGAGGTGAGAAGAGAGTGAGAAGCCCACCAGCTGTGTGCGCCGGGCACAGGTGTAGCGGCCAGAGCTGTGAAAGTGGGCAGCGCAATTACAAATGGCAAACAATAGCTAGGGTAGGCAATGGCAGGATCTACAGGATCAACGGGATCTAATCTCACTTTCATTCATTGCACAACACATAATAGAGGTCGCAGCTAATTGCAGGCTACACTTCTTTTGCTGGATTAGTCCTGCCCACTTTTTGGGGGCATATAAATTGACTTCTTAGCGCCCAGGACACGTGCAGCAGGACGCTTGATTAATGGAGAGTCGCACTCAAAATGGCAGCCATTTATAAGAAAATATAAAAGGGGTACATTCTTCGCTCTTGCACATGTCCTTTTGTCTCTTGCAGTTCCCAAAAAAAAAAAAGTAGAATAAAAAGCAAACAAACCAAATTCCAGCCTTCCGTCCTCTGTCCTCTGTCCTGTGTCACAGGACACAAGTCAAGGCAGGCAAACACGCTGCTCTAAATTGAATTCAAATTGCGAGGGGTAAGATGCTGCAGCATCTGCTTGTTTAAAGATCAGACCGTGTCCTTCGTCTCGGTCTCTGCGACACGGCAATAGATCATTTTCCACGCTCTGTGTGGCTGCCTTTTCCATTATATTGAAATTTGTTGTGTTGTGCCAACAAAATATTAAAATTATTTCATATTTACGATTTGCATAGCTCGCATCGAGCCATCCTTCAGATTCCTTCAGTTACCTTCCTTTCTTATTGTTCGTATTTGATGCGGTTTCAATGAGCTCTCTGATTTTGTGGCCAAATATATTGTTTGGGCTCGTCTCACATCAATCATAATTAGAACATCTTGTGTGTGGTTTGTATTTGTTTTATTATGTCTTGGGTTAGGAGTGGTATAACTTTTTTTGTGACATTTATAGAGTGGGTTAAAGATTTATGGATTATCAAGTAACAAATGCAATTTAGACTACTTTTTAGAGTACTTGAGGTTAGTTTGTTAGTTTGTAGAATATTTCATTGCGTAAGTAACACTTAAATAATAATTTATTATGGATATATAAAAAAATAATATACTTCAAAAAATAAAAAAATATATAAAAAAAATACAAATAAATATTTTATTATCTTATTTTTTTTCAAATATTTTATAATTGTTTAAGGGGTAAGGCCTTTACTTTAGGTAAAGATTTTAGAGCAGAAGAGAATTTAAACGAATTTACGAGATTTATTAACTATCTTAGTTTCAAAGAAAACTTCTTATATAGTATGAAACATAATTTAAAAATAAAATTTTTGTTTTTAAAAATATTTTTCTCTTGATCTGCAACGTTTTTTTATGACATAAAGCGAATTTGTTGTTAGAATTGATCGTATTATTTTCATAAGGGTTCGCAGCCTATTTCTGATGACTTGCCAAGGGCAGATCCTACTTGTTCTACAAAAGCTACAAAACAATATGTATATATATTACTAACGAAACTATTTATTTGAAAAATTGCGGAACTTTCAGTTTAAAGTCAATTTAGATAATAACTAAAAAGCGAAATTGGCAACAAATAATTGATAGACCTCCTAAGAAAGATAAAACAATATCCATTTGAAAGTACCTTTACGAAATATTCATTTGAAGTAATGTTTTTTAAGTCTATTAAAGGACTTTCATCAATATTACTTAACTTTTTAGCTATATGGGCTCACATCAATGTTTGCTATTTCAAAATAATACATGAGTAACATTTTAATCATAGAGATTGATCACTCTCTCAGTCTCTCTCTCTCTCCCTTTCTCTCTCTCTCTCTCTCTCTCTCTCTCTCTGTCTCTCTCTCTCTCTCTGTCTCTTTCTATCCTCTCTCTCTCTCTGTCTCTCTCTCTTTCTCTCCCTCTCTCACTCTCTCTCGCTCTCTATCTCTCTCTCTATCTCTCTCTCTCTATCTCTCTCTCTCTCTCTCACTCTCTCCATCTCTCTCTCTCTCCCTCTCTCTCTCTCTCCCCATCTCTCTCTCTCGTAATCTTCAACAACTACAATTACATTGGCTAAAAGTGTTAAACCTCTCACACATGCCCTATACATTTTCACACATGCGAACGACAAAGAGTTCAGATCCTTCAGGCACACCATGCGCAGACCCTATATCATTTTTATTTTGTTTTAGCTAAACTCAGCGCGATGTGAGGTCTGCGCAACGCCCCATTTCTTGAGCACGTTTAGGGTTTCTTCAGTTGGGGGCTTAACCCTCTGATGATGATGCAAGAAGCAGGACACGGAATAGAGGTATCTCTTACTTGTCTTCGTTTTGGTAGGTGGATTGTTAATGAGCGTTGTGTGCGGTCTCGAAATTTGAGAGGCGTCAACAGGCGCTAAATCCGCTTAAATGCTTGAACGGAAGTAAAGAATGGGCAAAAGCAAAGCAAGAAAAATATGTAGAGAGTGCAAGAGAAGGAGTTATATTAAGCTAGCAAAGGAACAGAGGTTTAAAGCCAGGCTTATAGCTGCATCGACAGAAGCTGCTTTTAAATGGCTTCAATATTAAACGAATACTTGCACTCATGCACTCACATTCATCGTCATCCATTCGTTTTCAGAGTGAATAACACTCGTGCCAATTCATTTGCCAGCTGACTTTCTGAGTCTCTGTATTTGACCTTATGTCGCTGTTGCACGCAGCTCAATTGAAACGCGTTTAATTGCAAGCAGACGGGGTTCGAACTGCGTACTCTTCTCACTGGACTCTGGCTGTCATTAGTGTAATTAGATCTTTTGCCGACTTGGCGTGTCCTTTTTGCGCTATACTCTCTATAGAGTAGTATTAAGTAGCTATCAATTTACTTTTTTTCCTCTCGTCTTTTTTTTTTGTGTACTAATTTTTATGCCAACGTGGAACGTGCGCAATTTGTTTACCATCAACATAATTGGTTGGTTCTGTTCATTCCCCTGGGCCCACTTCTGCCTTTTTTAAGCGCTTTTTTCATGCCCTTCTCTATCTAAGGCGCTCGGTCTATCTCCCTCTTTTGGCAATTAGTTAAAATGATTAAGTTGATGCGCTTTTGCTTTTGCTTTCGCTCTGTCCCTTTGTTTCTAGTCTCTTCGTTTTTTTTGTAATTACATTAGCCGCAGTTCCGATAATTCCAACTCGCCACGCACTCACTCAAATTGGCTTGTCCATCTATCATATTGGTAATGCGGCTCGATCTCTTTAGGATTCGATTAGTTCTCTATTTATATTTAACCACAGAAACAACAGCTGTTCACTGTGACAGTTTTTCAAACATTACAACAATGTGAATAGTTTTCAATTTCATCGTGTATTCAAATCAAATATCCATTTCATTTTGTTTACTTTTCGAAATTTGATTGTTTTGGCTGTTGCTTCTTTTGATTTTGCATTCATTTCGTCATTGATCGATTTGGTTTTCATATTTAGCAGGGAGGATTCTCTTTCACATGTCTGCCACCCATCTATTTCACTGTTTACCACACACATGCCAAAAATCAGTCTGACGATGATCGATGACATTCGCATTGTGTCCTTTGAATCGTATGCAGAGATAGAGCCCACACACACTACTCTCTTGTTCTCTAGTTATTTCAACAGAGCGAAAAAGAGAGCATGACATACATATAGAGCAGAAATACTGAAAGAAAGTCTAACGTTCTAACTTGAATTCTTGTATTTTCTCTAATTGTCAAACCGCATTCTGATAAAAAAAAATGTATCTTTCTCTTTTTCTTTGCTTTGACTCTATTTAAAATTTCCATAACTTTATTTAATTTGATCCGATTTAAGTGAGGCGCACCATTTTCTCTCATGGCTTGTGGTTTTGATTTATTAAGGATTAACTTTTTAATCAGATATTAAAAAAAAAATTTCAATTTGGAAAATTTTTATAAAAAAAAAACTATTTAATTATTTTTAAAATTGTTTCTTTAAAATTTAGTTACTTAATTTTTAATTTTAAACGGAACTTTAAAGTCAATCTAGAGATGACAATTTTGACGACAAGAATCACAAAAAATTTTCTTTTGTAAAGTTTGCAAGCCTAGAGTTCGGGTTTTATTTAAAACTTGTATAACTTTATCAAATTGAATCCGATTTTAGTGAGGAGCAGCATTTTTTTTAAAGCTCTAAACTACCTGCTCGAATTTCAAATTTTTTTGGGTAAAATATCATGAAACTATTATCATAAATTATTTTTTTGAATTTTAAATATTCTATTTATATTTTAAATCGATTCTTTGTATCAAAATAAGTAATCAGTTTTATGATTAGTATTAGAATACTATGATAAAGTGATCTGATTCACCCATTAAAGACATATATGGAGTTTGTCTCTAATTTCAAAAAGTAAAAAAGAATTATGCGGTTTAATACAATTCTTATTTTCTATATTTATTAATATAAATTAGCAATCTATTGTTACATTCAGCCCAGAACTGATATACTATATAAAAGCATTTTTTCTTGACTTTTGTTTATTGTCAATATTGAAATGCTTTGCCATCTGCGTATCATATACTAATCTACATAAGATCGACTCTACTATACTACATATATCCAGATAATTATCAGTGAAAGTATTCATTTATTGTTATGTTTGTTGTATTCGTTTTTATTGCCCACAATTTTAAAGCCCTGGCTAAACGTTAACAGCTCCCAAAGCGCCTTCAAATATAATTTGACACTTGACTGCGTGCCCAAAGATATGCTGGCTAAAAAAAAACGAGAAATATTTAAAAATCTACTACAAAACACTAAAAGAAAACACGAGTGTTTTGCTTTGTGTCAACTTTATGGGTTACAACTCTTAAAAAATAAAACACCACGCCCCCACTCCAGCTGCCCCTGGCCATTAAAAACTTATTACGCACATAAAACAAATCCCACACAGAGAAACTAATTAAAAAGACCTTTTCTTCTCTCTTTCTTTTTTTTTTGTGCTGCTGGGAGGGAGTTGTGGGGGCGGCAATAAAATTTATGAAAATTAACATAAAATTGTGTGCGATTAACTGGAAAACTCACGCACACAAATTGCTTGGGCCATATGCAGAAGGAAATCACATAATAAACAAAAAGGAAGAGCAATAAAAACAAATATGGCGACACACACACATTGGGGGTTGGGGTCTTTGGGGGTTGATGATGATGAGGCAGTGGCTGCTGTTGTAGCTGATTATCATGCAACACTCGCGCTCGTGCCACACATGCTCCTCTATTCGAGTTGAAAGTCGCTCAATATAAACTTTTTGGCCAACAACAAAAGTTAAGCCATGCGGCGCAACGAAAGCGATTAGCCTGATTGGTGTATACGGCTTTAAGAGGGTGAATGTGGAGCTGAATGCCTTAGAGTACACTGTGAGAAAATAGCAAGCATATTTAAGAAGTGTGAAGGTGGGCAATAGGCAGAAGCTCTAAAATGGGAAAGGAATCCTTGGTTTAAAATCTTTCTTAGTCATTTTTTACTCTTATTAAAAGGTTCAATGTTTATTTTAAATATTCAAAATATACTAAAAAATGTATTTATTTAAAAAATATTCTTTGACTATAAGGGATCATCCTTGACAAAACAATATATAAATATAAAAAGTATCACATATAATATTAAATCAAAAAATATTTTTCAGTTGTTGAGATAATTGTATCTCATCTATGTATGTATATTCTCATATACGCTAGCTTTAAGCAATCTTCTGTATATTTTTTTGGCAATAAAAACAAATTCATGAGCAATCTGATTTAGCTTTTCTCTCAGTGTACTAGAAACGTCAGTGCTTTGCCACAATAGGTGGCATACTCTGAACTCTAGTTCTTCATATCACACGCTCGCATTATGAGTAATGCGCACCTTATGCTGCCGCTAGAGAGGGATTTCTCTTCCCTCATATCCTACAGCCCCTTTTTCGGAAAATCTGTTTGCGAGCATTTTATGCGCTTTATTAACCCCTTAACTGATGATGTGGCTGCCGTGCTGTGCGTTTACAAATCAAAATATTATGATGGCATCATTTACACGCCGCATTTTCAGATTAAAGTTGATCTCCTGTGTGTTCTCTGTGTGTTTTCACTCTTTTCAGGTGGCATATAGTCTAGGGTAGTTCTTTGTGGTTGGCCACGCATCAAGTTGAATGCTTTAATTTGATTTCACTTTCATTTTAAGTGAATTTATTTAGAAATGGAATCAATATGTCATTTTCGTTAAACTTTTTAATATCAAATATGATTAAAACTAGAAATGGGATCGGATAAGATCCCGACCCATCCCGTCCTGAAAAAATTTTTGAATTTCCCGCCCGATTGTCCCGATAAATTTTTCATTTTTAACGCGGGTTCCGACATTTCCCGAAATTTTTTTTCAACATTTAAAACTCTTATGATAAATAAAAATTTTTACATAAAAATACAATTTTTTCAAAATTTTTAATCAATTAATAATTTTCTTATCGGGACCCGCGGGAATCAAGCACCTTTCCCGACCTACCCGGACTTTTTCATAATCTTTCCCATCCCTCTCGATTCCGACAAAATCCCGATCCAGATGCCCATCTCTAATTAAAACTGAGTAGATTGGATAAATAAAGTAAAAACTAGAGGGATGGGCTAACTTCGGCCATGCCGAAGTTTGGTAATACCCTTGCAATTGCAAAGGATATATATACAGTTTTATCTGATTTGCCACGCCCCCAACAATTGAATATATATCATTTTTGGGCAATCTATTAAGGAGGACAACTGTAACCTATATATAAAATTTTGAAGCTGTATCTATAAGACTTTGGAAGATATAGTTTTCTCCGATTTGCCCAAAATGCGGATATATAAAATTTTTCATAATTTTGTCGAAACGGGAAAGCCTAACGTCTGTGTCAATTTTTGGAACTGTAGGTATAAAATTGTAGAAGATATAGTTTTTTCCGATTTGCCACGCCCCTAATGGGCGTAGATATATATTCTTTATGTTTTTTTCTGGTTGGGGTGGTTGATGCAAATATATGTTTAAGTCTCTGGCTTTAACATCGTCGATAATATTGAAGGATTTATGTTAAGCACTATATAGACTTTCCCGATTTGCCACGCCCCAAGTAGGCCTAAAGTATATTACTTCTCAAATTTGGATGCTCTAGCTTCAAAACTGTAGAAGATATAGTTTTATCCGATTTGCCACGCCCCCAAAGGGCGTAGCTGTATCTATATCTTTTTGTATTTGGGTGCAACTCAGTAGTATATATTCCGGACAGACAGACAGACGGACAGACGGACATGGCTATATCAATTCAGCTCGTCTTGCTGATCAAGAATATATATACTTTATATGGTCGGAGATGCTTCCTTCTCTGCGTTGCAAACTCCTGACCAAAATTAATATACCCTTTTTGCAAGGGTATAATAAGGCCTTTTCAATACTTAGCCTCAGCTTCAAGCTCTCACATATCAAGTCTTGAATCTCTTTGGTTTGTTAGCTCTAAATTTTGATGAACTGCTTTCTAGTTAAATGAGTTAAGCTCAGCACCTTTATTTGCTCGTTGCTGAGCCCCTCAAATGACAGTCAATTAAACGGGCTTCTGGCAATGATTGCCTTTGCACAGTTTCCACAACTTTCTTCGCCAAATTTTTGGGTCGTCAATTTGGCCATTTTGGCATTTGCCATTTCGAGTTTTGGGCTCTGTTTTTTGATGCACTGTTTTGTCAATTATTTCGGGTGCTACAACCGGAACAACAACAACAACAGCAATAACTGTTGTCATCAAAATTAATTTTATTGCCAGCCAAAAACTTTCAACAACAACAATTTGGCAAGTTCATTAGCTTTCCAAAGCGTCGTTTGGCACAATGGAAACTTTTGGTTAATTAAACGCAAATTGTTGCGGCGGCAAATTGCGAAAAAATTGCAAAACTTTGTCGCCAAAGGCATTAAAAGGCTTTTCTCAGCAGAAAGTTTATTGTCTCACAAGTGCGCGTTGTCCAATATAAAAAGTAAAAAAACAGTGGAAGTTGATTGACTAGAGCATACCCTGTACAAAAGGACAGTTTAAGCTTATTAAAAGAGAGATAGTTAGAGGATCATTTAGCGTTGCAAAGATATATAGGAGTCAAAGTGCTATGTTTAGGAATGATAGACTAAAAGTTACCCTGTATACTTAGCATTCTGTTATAAGTCAGTATAGACAGGCAGATAGCTTGATGAAATTGAAGGATAAAGTTTACATAAGAGACTGGGGAAGAATGCTTGACTGGGGCATACCCTGTTGACAGTTCTGTGTAGCAATGACTGCAATCTCCTGATTGAAACCTTGGAATACTCTAATAATCTACGCTATTTTGTATAAGAGTAAGCCAGATTAAATAGAAAGAAATTCAAGTTAAACAAATTATGTTTTGAATATCTCAAAACCCTAACACTATTAATACCAATAGACTAATAATATATTATAATTTACTTATTTTCATTTTTCAAAAAAAACACTTCCTTAAAAAAATTTCTTTTTTAAAAGATATTTCCATTTCTGTCGCACTTCCCAAATATGCCCTCATTCACTTCGCCTGCTTGTAGGGTATATCAAAAAGAAAAATCATGAAAATGGGTTAATTATATATAGACAAATGGGCTAGAGCGAGATGCAGCTATGCCAAATGTCATTTCTGCGAGTTTGCATTTGGTTTTTATGTCAAAGACATAAAAATGAAGGGTTGGGGCAGCCGAAACAAATATGGCGGCTGACTCCTCACACTGTCTCTGTATGTGTGTGTGACTGTCTCTCTCTCTGTGTGTGTGTGTGTTTTTCCAGCTGTGCCGTTGCCCACTTAAATGGCCAAGTATGTGTTGACACTGGCATGTAGTTGTTGTAAGTAACAATGGCAGCAGCAGCCCGAGTCGTTGTCCTGCTTGCCACGCCTTGCCGCCCCTCTTGCGCTGCCTCCTTTGGCATTCGCCTCGGGTGTCGCTTGCGCAAATTTGCCACTTCAACAGCTCCTTGCGGACGCCGTAAGCACCGTTGTGAACGAGCTTTGAGCATTTTCATTTATTTTCCGCACATTTTGGCTCCAGTTCACTCGTCGCACTGTCTCCGTCTCTTTCTCTTTCTCTTGCTGGTTGCGCCACACCCACACACACACACATACATAGACTCCTTTGGCAGCCAAGTGAAATTTATGCGCTTTGCCAGCCTTTTGCTTATTCTCCTCTTCGTTTTATTTTTCTTTTTTCGTGATGCGTTTCTTCTTTTTGCCGTTTTCGATTTTTTGGCAAGTTGGAAAGTTGTGAAACGATGCTCACAGAATTTTAAGCAGCAGCAGCGACTCCTTTGCGTCCTTCCGTTTGGCTGTGTGTGTGTGTGTGTCTGTGTGTGTGTGCGTGTTTTTGTCAATATTGTTACTTGCAGCGCAGCGCGGAGAAAATGTGCTGTGAATTTTAAAGGCGAGCGACGAGTAGCTTACATAAGAGCCAAGCATACATATACCCTGTAATATGTTAACATTTAGGGAATATGCAAATAATATTAATTGTAATCAAAGAAGAAGCATATAGTAGATAATAGATAATAGATAATAGATAATAGATAATAGATAATAGATAATAGATAATAGATAATAGATAATAGATAATAGATAATAGATAATAGATAATAGATAATAGATAATAGATAATAGATAATATATAATAGATAATAGATAATAGATAATAGATAATAGATAATAGATAATAGATAATAGATAATAGATAATAGATAATAGATAATAGATAATAGATAATAGATAATAGATAATAGATAATAGATAATAGATAATAGATAATAGATAATAGATAATAGATAATAGATAATAGATAATAGATAATAGATAATAGATAATAGATAATAGATAATAGATAATAGATAATAGATAATAGATAATAGATAATAGATAATAGATAATAGATAATAGATAATAGATAATAGATAATATATAATAGATAATAGATAATAGATAATAGATAATAGATAATAGATAATAGATAATAGATAATAGAGAATAGATAATAGATAATAGATAATATATATTAGATAGTAGATAGTAGAAAAATGATACTAAAATAATACTAATAGTAGTTAGTATTAATAATAGTAGAAGTATGAAGTAGCTGTAGTAATAGTAGTAAGATAGGGTATCTCTTAGTCGCATCCCTGGTTGATTACATCCTAAACTTGTGCATAACTCCACTGACAATTACTCGCCTCCTCGCCTTTAAGACCGCCCACCCACCACCTTCAGCGCCCACCAAACGCAATACAAAACTGTTCATTAGACGTACACACAAAAAATGGTTGCCACGAAAAAAACAATTAAATAAAATAACGAAAAAAAAAGGAAAAAGAAACCTCCCCCCACTTATGCTTATCTGCATAATTTATGGTAAAAATCAGACGCAACGCTTTTCAAGTGTCTCTCTCGCGCAGTGTACTTCATGTACATGATTATTATTTCTTTCCGTAGTAGCTGAAAGTCAGCCATGCGCAGTTTTTACTTTTTGTTTTGGGAACTGCACCACGTGTGGTGCGAGCACCACACCAAAAATGGTAATAGGCGCCACCGAAGCCAAATTGTAAAACAATTAAATTGTAATAAGCAGGGCCTTCCCGAGTTCCCAAAAATTCAAATGGGCGGCGCACTTGAGGTTTTTTCTTTTTGTAGAAAAACAAAAAATAGAGTAATTAATAACCCCGCTGCTGTCCAGCTGTAGCTGTCCGGCGTGTAACGCCTCTATTAGCCAACTAAACTCAACTTTGACTTTAAATGATAAACAGTTTTTACGCTGACTCCCTCTCCCTCTGCCTCTCAGTGCTGACCCGATTTGATCGTCTGTCCAAGGATTTTCAATGGGCTCTCGCTTGAGTATTTGGCAATGCGACCCACTCTCTACCCAGAGCTCAAGTCCAAGTCAGGGCTCCAGCAGCGCATTTGATTGACACTTGACATTTCCTGGAGTTATTTTTTCTTTTTTGCAGTTACGTGTAGCGTAGCATTTTTTCCTCTCTTTTTTTTTGGATCTGTAATCGCCAGCTGACATCGCGCTGAACACCGTTAGATGACTTTTGTTGCTTGGCTTACGAAGCATTTATATATATGCATATATATGCATATCATTTTTTTCGGGCTTTGTCAGATGAAAATATTGTGATAGTGTTGTACTTGGTAGAAATTACGGTTTCAGCTTTGTTCGCTGCGTAACTGGGTCGTAAGACACCAAATTATGAGATGAAAAGTTAAAGATATGTTTTTATAAAGCAAGTAGGCTTCAATGGAAACTCGCTGACAAATTTCTAATTTAGTAGTGTTTATTTTGATATCTGCAATAGATTAGAAATTACAGTTCGGGACAAAATGAAATGAAAGAAACACAAGTAAGAACGCTCTAGTCAGGGGTGCCCGATTACGAGATCCCCTGAACCAAGTTTGAGGTGATGTTTTAAACAACCTAGCTTACATCTTTTGACAAAATGTTGTCTATAATATCTTTTGTGTTTTGCCAAAACGGATTTTATTCAAATGCTCAGCATTAAATGCTTTTATTTTATTAAAAATACGGGTTTGACCAAAAAATTAAAAAAAAATAAATTACTTTAATAAATTGATTTTTAAATATATTGATTTTGTAAAATTCGGAACCGGTATTAAAATATAAGAAAATAGAAATTGAATTTTATTTACAAAAGCTAAATGCAAAATTTGGTGACTGTAGCTAGAAAGATGTAAAAGATATGGCCAAAAAATAAATCTCGATAACGTTTTTAATCGATATCATTGAAACGTGAAAAGTTATCGAATATCTGAAGTAAACTTGATATGCGCGCTGTATACAGGGACCTTCGTGCAAATTTGAAGTCTCTAGCTCTTATAGGTTATGAGACAGACAGACGGACAGGGCTAAATCGACTCAGCTCGTCGCTCTGATCAAGAATATACATATATGTATATACTTTGTGGGGTCTGTCACGCCTCCTTCCGCCTGTTACATACTTTTTGCAAAACCATTATACCCTGATTTCCCATTTTCAATGAGTTCAGGGTATACAAAAGGATTAAAAAACACTCAAGAGTTTATTATATAGGATATCTATCATTGCTGTAGCTAATTAAGTCTGGGAGCTGGCAATGCTAGGGACATAAGAAAGCTTTTGTCAATTGTGACTTGATTTTTGATCGACAATTTAAATACCTTAAAATATATTTTTAGATAGCATTTCATACTAATTTCAATATTTAAAAGCAAAAACAAAAAGTAGGGATAAAAAATTTTAAAAATTGTTTTAAATTAGGGGCGTGGCAAATCGGGAAAAACTATGTCTTACAATTTTACACCTAGAGTTCCAAAAATTGACACAGACGTTAGGCTTGACCGTTTCGACAAGATTTTGGAAAATAATATATATCCGCCTCTTGGCGGCGTGGCAAATTGGAGAAAACTATATCTTCCAAAGTCTTATATGTAGGTACAGCTTCAAAATTTGATATATAGGTTTCTGTTGCCCTGCTTAATAGATTGCCCAAAATTTATATATATCCAATTGATGGGGGCGTGGCAAATCAGAAAAACCTGTATCTATATCCTTTGCAATTGCAAGGGTATTACCAAACTTCGGCATGGCCGAAGTTAGCCCATCCCTCTAGTTTTTTATGCAATTTCTTAAATTTTATTCAAACACTTTTCTGCCCTCTATCGAGCTCCGCTTAGCAAGGGGCTAACACACACGTGTAGACAGAACCAAAAGCGTTGACTACACCTGGCAGCCCATATAATTTTATATCTACCTCAGCGCGTATATATATTGTATATGTTTATGCTTACTATATACTATATATGCGCTCTGCACATAAACCACCCACAAGTGCCGGAGCCTGATCCAGGGGCAGAGACTGAAGCGACGCGTCAAGTTGTGAAGCTGTGTGCAAAAAATCATTAACACGCACACCCACAACGCCAAAGGGGTGGCGAAGAGAGAGTGGAGTGAAAACTGGGGATACGCTAGTGAAAGGCGTGGGGTAAGCCTGCGTTCTGTCACTCGGCTGCTCGCTGTCTCACTCGCTCTCTCGCTTTGCCCCTTTGACTAGCCTTCTCGCTCTGTCTTTCGGGCAGTGCGAGTTTTGCTCAAATTACTTGGGTTTTTACATGCGGCAGTGAGGCACATTAACACTGTAATGTGCAAACTGTGTGCATGGGTGTGTGTGTGGGTGTGTGTAGGAGTATAAGTGTGTGTGTGTGAGACTGAAAACAACATGGCGGCAACATGGGCGTCCAAGTCGTTGCCATGCATAAAGAGCAAGAGCTGACAAAAAGGGAAGCTGAGAGCTGGAAGCTGTTAGCCAGAAGCGAAGCAGTACACTTAGAGAAATACAAGTGTAAAAGTGCTAAAATGTAAGCTAATTAAGTTTATTAAATTTCAAATAAACTCTTAACTTGAAAATTCATAAAAGTAAAATTTGAATAAAAAATGTTTTGGTAAAATCAAATGTAAATGTAAAATAATATATTTATTTTTCTAAGAATTTGCTTGCTTAAAGTAAAATAAAAATAAAATTAAATAAAAATCTTTATTTTAGATTCACAAATGTTGAGCTTGACTCCATTTTCACAATATTTTCTACTTCATTATTTTCTCAATACTTCTTATCATTTTTTCTTCGAGTGTATTTAGCTGCTGCTCCTGTTGGGTCCTGTGGGCTGCCGCTGCAGCTACTTTTAGTCAAGATTAATTGTTATATATTAACATGGCGTCGAGTTACTGAGTCTGCGAAAACGAGCTATTTACAAGCTAAACGAAAGTTGACTTTGCCTCAATCGGAGCAGCGGGGCGGAGGGAACAGAGGGAGCAGAGGAGCTGCTGAGTGCTGGCGGCTGGGCTTGAAGAGGGACAGCTTTAATAGTGAACTTTAGTTGCTGCAGTTTTTGGCCAATGTTTAAGTGGTTCTAGCCCCGCTCTCGTGCATGTTTATGGCGCCATCTCGTATGCTAGATTTATGTTTGCCCATTTTCATGTTTTATCATCAGCTGCGGCTACGAATTATTCATGAACATTTTTGCCATGTTACTCATACGACGCGTATGAAAAGGGTTTCATTTGAAGGCCTCCAACTCTTAGTCTCTTTGAGTTATTAGACTGGGGCTGGTTTTCGTTACTTTTGATATTGTTGTTGTTGCTGTTGTTGTTGTTGTGGCCTTTGCGGCTTTTATCATATTGTGCTTTGGTTAAATTTGCTGCAGTCGAATGTGGTGCGAAGAGTAAATTTGATTTATAACTGATAAGGGTTTTTTGTGGGGGTTTCAAGCTAAATGTGATGGAGATTTAAAGGCGGTAAATGTTGGTAGTACAAAAATAGTATATAATTGGAAGAAAATATATATAAATATATCATTTTAATTATAAAATTATATGATAATTATATATAGAGATTTTTTGATTTGAAAGTTTTTATTATTATCATAGATAGATTCTGTTAGACCGAGCTGAGATTTTGTCTCTTCAATTGTATCTTTATTGGTTTAGTTTCTATTCTGAAGAACTTTGAAAGATGGGAGGCTTGAAATTAGATTTGTGGCACAGAAACTTAGGTTTCATCTTTCATTACAAATAGTTAGGCTTAAAGTTTAGCTTAGACTTACATATAATTAAGTATTGAGCCTTGCACAGATTTCATGTTATGGCCCGGCTTAAAGTGTTAATTTCTTATTTTTATTTAGCTTCATTTGCCTTGAAGTCAAAGCTAAATTCATATTCTTTATACACTTATTATTTCCAGCTACTATGCTTATACTTTATCTATAAGTTGTATCCGCTGAAAAAACTTTTTAAGCTAAATAAAAACTTGTCAAAATTAACCCATTAAAATCTTCTAAAAATCAAATTAAAATAAATCTAAAAATCTAAGACCATAAAATATATATCATTATATAACTAATTCCAATTTATTTTCCCTTCAAAGTACCCTTCAAATTTTCTATATCTGCTTCAAACTCATCCCTTCTTCTTTTAATGTCTTTTCCAGCATATGTCGGAGTAACCAGGCAAAACCCACACTCCAATTTCATTTTAACTGCCATTCGCCCTCCCACTCTCTATGCCCTCTTTTGACAACTGTCGCATATTGAACCGCAGACAAATTTGTCTACGACTTTCGAGATGAACGCACAAAAAGTAACTGCCAAGCATATTGACGTCTCAACTGCAGAGTCAATACATTCAGCTGCCCAACCACCCACACGATATCCCTCTTCCCGCTCTCATTTCGCTCTCCCCATCCTCTAGAGATCGGGCTGTGCCACCCATATTCAACGCGCTGTCACTTTTGGGCGCAAATTTCGCCATTTCCACCCTCGCTAATGTGCAAATAAAAATGTTAAAAGGGTCCTGTAGCACTCAATTACACGCCCTGGTGACCATTTGTGCTGCGCCCCCCTTCCACTCTTTCCCTACCAACCCCCTAGCCTTAACTGCCCCAACTCCTCAGCTTCGCTTCAGCTTTTTCTTGCCCTTATGCAGCGGTTGGATCTGTATGCGGCTCTGTGTGCGTGACTTGTCTGTGTGTGTGTGTGTGAGTGTGTGTTTGTCTGTCTCTGTGTTTGTTTCTATGTAGAGAAAACATTATGGCGCGCGAACGGAAGTTGCCATCTTGTTGATGGCAGTTAAAGATAAGCACACAAAACAAAGTAAAGACTAAAAAAAGCTGCGGAATTTGTTTTTATAACCAGGCTAAGGTATTATAAACTTGGCATGGAATGTGTAACGCATTGAAGGATATATATCTGCTAGTAAAGTATATGTAAACGTAAAGTATATATATGTTCTCGATGATCATTGGGAGTCAAACCTGTCTGTTTGTTTCTAGCCAAAGAAGCGTCTCCTTTAAAATAAAATTAAAATAAACTTTGCAGAGATCTTTTTACTTACTGTTGTCAGAATATATTGTATCAGATAAACAGAACTTCAGCACATATCTTGTTGCATAGAAAGTAGGACTGAAAATTGAGTTGTTGTAAAAAAACTCTTTTGGTTTTGCAACATATCTTAGAGAAACCAAATAAATGATTTAAATCATGTTACCCAAATAGATAAATAATAGCAGAAATGCTGTTCAATATCTGACTACTATATCTTAATGGTATATAGTGTTTATACATAGAAGTTTTTCTCTTTTTTTAAGAAATCTATTCCAAACTTATAAATACCTAAGATCTTAAGTCTGCATAAAACTGGAAACTTCAGCATATTTCAGCATATAAATTTTTCTATATTAATGAGATATCTGAAAATGAGATATTTTAAAGCACTCTTTTATAGGGATATTCAAATATAGAGCTTTTATATAGAACGACATCCATCCACAGACTCTTTCCTGCAAGGGTATATAATCTTCGATGTGCCAGCTCTGCTTCCTTTTTTTCTCTTTTTATATTTTCTCGCTTGTTTTTGCTCTGCTGCAACATTTTCATGGTTTTTCCGCTGTTTTCTTTTATTGCCAGCATTTTATGTTATTTGTTTGTATATATATATATAAATATATACTGTTAGCTTCAACTGCCCTTCACAATTTACCATGTTGGCAGTTATCTGGCTGTATTCCGCTTTTGTTTTGCTTCTCGTAAGTTTTATGTTCTTTCATATTGTTGTTTTTCTACGCTTTGTTTCTAATTTGCAATTTTGTTTAGACGCCTTTAAGCGGTTTTGTCATGTCATTTGGTAATTGGGTGGCAGCGGTTGGCACTTTATATATTTTGCAGCCAGTTGGCAGCACTGACAGCTGGTCACACTGTATTTAGAAATCGCACATCTATATAATAATATATATATGTACATATACCACTCCATTCATAATTCAGTTTGTGGACTTTTCTTCGATAAGTTTGGCAAATTAAATGCATCATAAAATTCCCATTTTTACAGATCGTAAACAAGGCGACTTCAACGCCGCCGCAAAAAATGCCAGCGATACGAAAGTATAAATAAAAGAGACATTTAAAATCAATAAATTATAATTAAATTATAACATAAGCGTATGCTAATTTCCTCAACACACACAGACACACAGAGAGATATACGAATATATAAGCTCCCCCGCGGCGCTTGTCGCATTCTTATTACAATTTCTGTCGATTTTTGTCGATTTCTTTGCGGCCTATATCATTTCTGGTATTTTTTTGTACATTTCTTGCTTGGCTTTTGTCGGGCATTGGCATATGCCTTTGTGCGTACGCTAAATCGGTTATAAATTTTCAAAAATTACAACTCATCTCATAAATGTCGCACTTTAAAGTCTGCATTTAAAATTGGCAAATTTCAGCGCATTGCAAATTTGCATATTCTTAATGGGTTTCAGTGAGTTTCATAACCTTTTTTTAGTGGGTCGTTTATATAGTCTTTCTGATAAGGAGTGGTGGGATTAAGGAAGGAATTGTAAAACAATTTAATTATCAATTTCTTATATCAATTTGTAAAATTAACTTTAGCTTAAATTGTCTGCAGTAATTCTATCAGATCTATCAACGTAAGTGGAATATAGGTGAAAATTGACGAATATTTTTATATTTTCTTGCAAACTTAGTGTAACAGCTGCTGGTATATTATATTTCAGCATCTCTAATTTGATTATATTGTACAAAATATTCGGAATAGCTCGAACTCAACATTGTCTTAATTTCAGGAATAAGTTAAGGGTAAACTCGAAAAAATTTAGTTCTATTTTTATGTTTGCCTCATAATAACAATCTTTATGTTTATACTGTCTACAATATTTAAACAAAATATCAAAAAAAATTGTTTCAGAGGATTTAAAAAGAGGTTCTCAATTTGCTATATAATTATTTATATGAATTCAGATAGTATATGGTGTTCTTCATATATTGATAGGTAGGAATTACCTTTAAGAGTCGATTTCAGCTCTGTTAACAAAATAAAACAAATACATTTTTCTCTGATAAAGCTACATTTTGTTGAAGGAAAAATAAATTTGAATCAAATTTTAAATAGAAAACTGACAGATGATTCAGACACTTGACTATTTCCTAGACACTTGCCCAAATATCTTCATTTATCTGAAAAATGTGCGTATATTTCTGTGATATCCACAAATTGATTGTCACCCCAGCAGAAAATATGGCCCAAGTGCAGCCGCTGAGCGCACAAAGCAAACAAACAGCTCAATTATGTTAATCAGATTCACGCCCATCCGCAACATTTGGCTAATGCAAACCCCGCTCTACGCTGAGCCACACACCGGGAGGCAATAAAAAAATTACACTTGCCATGTGACACGCAGCTTCCTCTTTTGTCTGCCAACCACCTAAGCGACCCACCCGCTGCAGGTTGCCACCTTTCACCCTTGGCAATGCGCAAAAAAAAGAAAGAAAAAACTCCATTCAACACCAATTAGGGATGATCATCAGCAGCAGCAGCAGCAGCAGCCAGTAGGGGTTGGGGGTGGTTGTCGTCGAGCCACCCTCCAGTTGTTGTCATTTGTTATTGAGCCAACAAAAAAGTTGACTTCAACTTTAGCTCGTGTCATAAATACGCCCCAGCATAGACAAACAATCAACAATTTATGCACAGCAGCGGGTCGGAGTGGGTGCACTTGAAAAGGGCTGGCCCACTCGCTTGTTATTTACCCCGTGGGTGGTGCGGTGAAGCAGAGTGATGTGGGGTGTGGGGTTGTTTGCCAAAATTGCTCAGCGGCAGCGCACGGGTAGCGCATGTTAAACATGAATTATGAATTGTTATTGAGATTGATGTAGCTGTTGTTGTTGTTGTTGTTGTTGTTGTTGTTGAAGTTGAGACTGCGAATGCGACTCCGACTCCGACTGCTCCTGTACACTGGAAGAAAATATGTTCTACTAAAGTCAAGTCTAAACTGTGGAGAGTTCTTGAAAAAGTTTATTTAATATGAAATACAATACGTTTATAAATAAATATCTATAAATAAATTTAAAAAAAAAAAAAATATATATAAAAATAAATAAACAAATATAAATAAATAAATAATACAAAAAATATTAATAAATAAATAACTATAAAAAAATAAATAAAAGTATATATAAATAAATAAATAAAAAAATATAAAGAAATAAAAAAAATTTTAATAAATAAATATAAATAAATTATTAAACATAAATAAATAAAAAATATATAAATAAATAAAAATAATAAAGAAATATAAATAATTAAATAATTGCAAATTAATATATATATATATATATATATATATATTTATATTTTAGTGTAAAAATAAAGAAAATAAAAATAGTTTCTTGAAATAGGACTTAAAATGTTTGTTACCTAACTACAAAAAGCTTCGACGTTTTAATCGCAATTGGAAAAACTTTCTGTGAAGAACTTAAGTAATTTTGATACATTTTTATAAAATTAAAAAAAAACTTGTACTTCAATGATGACTTAAATCCATTTTGCCTGAATTCTAACATTTGTTGCAGTTGCTTGATATAAGCACAATATTCCTATAGATTCTCTCTTTGCGAACTTGTTATATTTTTAATATTGCCTGTAAAATGCTGTATATTTGTATGCTTGTTAAATCTAACTATTTTCTTTCTATTTTGCCTGAAACTTAAAATTAAAACTGAAAACTTTTTTACCGCAGTTACAAATATTCTTAAATTAGGTTCTGCATTAGAATCTTGACGTAAAAATGTGTTAAACTTTTATTTTCTTTGACTGCTTTTTTATTTCACTAAAAATTCTTATTAAATATTTCTCTGAGTGTAGCTGTAACTCATATCCTGTATTTACTGTAGACTGTATCCTGGTTGTGCATGTCTCTCTCTTTCTCTCTCTCCCACTTTCTCTCTCTCTGCCTGCTGTTGCTGCCAGCTTTGGCTTTGTTTTGTGTGTGCGGTAATTTCATTGAAATCATGTTGAGTAATTGGTGCTCAGTTTGTTCTGCATGGACAGAAGGTAGGGGCTTGCGGGGGTTGTTGTTGTTGTGTATAAATAACACTGTGGGGTGACTTGGCCTCCGCTGCTGCTGCTGCTGGGATTAAGCGACCGCCGCGTCGCCTTTATGCGGTTTGTATTTATTGCTTGTACCGACCCCAACCCTAAAGCCAGCCCCCACCCTCAATCCACCCCCCCAAAGTTGCGACGCTCGTAATTGTGTTTGTGTTGGCATTATGCAACACATGTAACACGTATCTCATAGATACGCATACGCATTGCCTGTCACGGACTGGCAAGTCGACACTTGTGCGTATCCCTCTCTCTCTCACTCTCTTTGGTTGCACCCCCAACCCCCTTGCACCATTTGCCTTTTGGGCATTTTGTCATGGCCAAGTGGTTGTTGCTGTTGTTTTGCTAATTTGGGCATAATTTGTGACTGTTTATTTATTTTGGTCTTTCGAAATTAATTTCAGTCAGTTGCTAGTTCTTTTCCTCTTTACCATTTTACCATTTTACATATGTTCACATTGCCAAAGGCATTCATTTTTTGTTACCTATAGGGTTTTTTCTCTAATGGTGGATAGTATGTAAATCGCTTTGGGATTGATGGCTAAATTATTAAACTGGTTTTGTAAATCAGACAAGTTAATTCTTGTTTGGAAATGCTATTAATAGCTTGACAAAGTTGAAATTTTAAACGAAAATAGTATAAGAACAGATTTTTAAGCGAATGCTGGTTGCAAAGCTTGACTGATATTTATAGATATGGGATTTTCATAATTGATACGAATCATATATAATGTGATTTCAATAAATTTTTGTTGTTGTAAACCTAAGTAGTTATTCATATATATACTCATAAGCTAGGAATGCTCTAACTAGAGATGGGCGTCGGGATCGGGAATCCCTTGGGATCGGGCGGGATGGAAAAGATTTTGAAAAAGCCCAGGACGGTCGGGATATAAATTAATTGTCATTATTACAAATGGTTGCAATTGCTTGATGTGAGGGTGTATTCTACTTGCAGTAGAAATTTGGAATAAAGGAGAGCACATCTTAGAGAAGAAAATATTTAGAAATTATTATTTTTAAGTTAAAAATTGTATCTATCATAAATGTCGGGACTCGGGAAAAATGAAAAATTTGTTGGGACAATCGGTCGGGAAAATCAAAACTGATTTCGGGACGGGATGCGTCGGGAACGTATTTCTTTCCCGATTCCTTCTCTAGTTCTAACTATCTAAAGTGTATCTGACATCATTGTTTTGTAATGAAATATAGAAGATATGCTAGATTTCTCAGAGAAACCTCCTTGTAAGCTAGAAAATACTTTATCTTTTTTTTACCTGCATATATGTACTTATTTTGAAGAATTTTTAAGAATATATTGCTTATATTTATATCTCTATTAAAGCTATGAATTTTCAAATATATATTGATTCCTCTTTTCATACCATGATAATATAATATAATCATATAATCATAATCAGAACCATCATCTTTTTCCTATGGCATCTTATTTCTCAATCTTTGCTTTACAAATACTTCTATGCTTCTTTACTCTCACTCTCCTTCGCTCAGTTTATTGCTCACTTCTGCTTTGTCCTGCATTCACAAATGTTCTGTACGCTCTTTATTTGAGCACCTTTCCACTTATTTTTGAATTTTAGTGTCAAAAACTGGCTGTTAAATAATTCGTAATCCCTTTAAGCCTCAACTAAAGCTAACATCGTCTCACAATAAAATGCATTGATTTATAAAGCAGGCCATGAAAAGCGGATCAGACATTTGAAATGCACGCACCACCCAGCCACGACGATGGCTCGTTGAGCATTTCAAAGCGTTTCGAACTGTGGGGCAAACGCATAAAAGACTTGGCCCTGCCCCTGCTTCCCGCCCATTACCCCGAGCCCAATCCATTTGCCACTTGCTCTTGCAGTTGTGCTGCACACAAAGCTTTCACATGCAAATGGCGTTGGGCCTAGACAACGAGCCAAAGCAAGAAATAAATACGATGCGAGTCTAAAGCCAAAGCTGGCCTCTGGCTGTTGCTGTTGCTGTAGTTGTGTCTGAGGCAAGACTCGTAAATTTGCAGCTTATTGGCAATAACTGCAAGTGGCTTGTTAACAATTTAACACGTCTTAATCGTTAAATTTGTGGTTAAAAAGAGAAAAAGAAATACAAAAATAACCAAACCCCCAAACGGGGGGAGGGCAAGGGAATTAACTTGGATGGCAAATGCCAAGCGGATGACACTTTTGTAGGTGTGAATGCAAAAGTCTTGGCAAATCTGCGTATAAACTTAAACGTGGAGTGGTTGCTGTGTGGTTGTTGTGGTTGCTGTGTGGTTGCAGCTTACCAAACCGGTTCGTTTGCAGTTCGATCACATTTAATAATGATATTTTCGAGCTCCAGTCGCCGTCGCCGTCGCAGTCCCTGTCAAACAAAAGACTTAAGTCATAAACTTTATGACATTTTGCGAGAGCGAAAAAAAACCTCGGCAAGAATGTCATCAATGAAACAAATCGATTTGTTTACATGCCATTCGCGTTCAACTCCCGCTCTGCCACTCCCACACACTGCACCACACTCCCTGTGCCTTCTCTTTTTTTCTCCCTGTTTTCTTGTTTTGCCTTTTTCCTCTCGATATCGATTTGGTTCTTTTGCTGCCTTGCCCCACACTCATTTATGTTACTTACCTTTTCCCACTTCGCTTTTGTGCACAATTCTCAGAAGATTTTAATCTTTGCTCACTGCACTTTTTCGCAGCCAAGAAGTATTCGTAGAGTCTTCAGAGCTGATACTCCATTCTTTGGCATTCCTAGATAGGATTCAGTATACTCTTTATAAAAAGGAGTAGAATAGTTTAGAGATTTTTCTTAAGTTTTTCTTTTTTTTAATAAAATTCTTAAAATTTTACTTAGTTTTAATTTATTAAATTAATTTTAAAATATTTATATAAAAAATTTTTTATTGAATATGAAATTGTTTTTATTTTGAATGTTTTGATATATTTGAGAAAATTATTAAAACTTTTTTAGTGCATTTTAATATACATATGTATAAAATGATTTACAGCGCATTTTATATTCGTCTTAACCCGTTTTGGTTTTTATTTTGTTTCTTTTTTGTACCTTTACGACTGCATTCGATGTGCGGTTTATGACTTTTCGTGTCTGATAATTTTCTGATTTTAATGTGCGAAATTAAACATCACATTTTTCAACACGAACGTTTCCTACGTATATCACAAAGTTTAGCACAAGGAAACAGTCGCATGAAATCGATGGGTTATATAAGAAGAAGCTGCGATGGAACATTTAACAGAATTGAATGAAGTGAAACGGAAAAGTAAATAGAAAATGGATGTTATACAATGAAAAATCTTAAGGGAAATATTACAGAAAGTATGTTAAGTATACAAAATAATAAGAATAGAAAATGAAAACGAATTTAACTATAGAAAATAATATGAATAGAAAATTACAAAGGAGAATTAGAATAAGAAGAAAATAAGAATTATTTTTGCAATTATCTAGCTCATATTATATAGTTTATATAAATTATTATATTATATTTGTTGAATTGTATTAAACTCTTATATATATTAAATTTTCTTATATTCAGCTTAAAATCTACTAAAAGTAAAAGAAATATCCTCATTCTCATTTCCAGTTAGTTTATTTTATTTTCTAGCTATTTGATATGCAAAAAAACCAAAAAGACTACCCAAAGTCAGCTCCAATTCGCTTCTGATTGATCAAGTGCAATAAATAACGATATCAAACTACAAACTTCAAGCCTTATCGAGTAATAGCCACACAGTTCAAATAACAACACAACAGACAGCACACGGCATAGTAAAGCTAGCTCTATGTAAATTCAAAAGTCAATCTCTAGCTGAATATCTCGGGCCATAGATCAGTCTTAGCCGTGCTTATTGCACTTTAAACAGGCTCGAATACAGACATTACACTGCCGTTTGAATAGCATACGCCAACCCAATTTGGAATGCATAAATTAGAGCACAAATATCTAAAGCAGAAAGAAACCAAATCTGGCTGAGCTATCTGGATATAGTATCATGGATATTATTATTATTATTATTACTAGTTTTTTTTTTCTTTCTTTCTTGGGCGTAACTTGTATATAAACGCTGCTAATAACACATCTAAACTGGCCAACAAATTACCGTTTCAACATATTTTCAAAGGCATTCGATTTCAGTTAAATGTGTTTTCAACAAATTTTCATGCAAATGAGTTGGAATCGTTTCCAATGTGTTTTGCTCTCTCGCTCCAGACAGATGACCAGCATCCATAGACAATGCGACGCGGCGGTCCACGATCTACCCAATAGTCCACCTCTCCCGCTTATTCTATCTATCCAAGTGCCACACGGGCGGGCTCATTTGTCCGAAGCGCTGCCTAACTTTATAATACTCGTAATATACACACACACACACACACACACACACACACACACAAAAAGTTTCCAGTGCCATAAAAAGTGTCAAAACTTCTGCTTGTTGTTGCTGGCTGCTGAAAAGAAATTTTAATATACCCTGTAGTCGTTAAAGTATATAGTTAGGGTGGTATGATAAAATATGTGGGTAACAAGTTTTTTTTTTTTTTTTTTTTTTTTTTTTTTTTTTATTTGCTCTTTATTTGCAACTGTCTTTTGAGGACATCAAGCGAATTAGTTGATAATTAATCGTATTATATACAAAGTCAGTAGGGTTCGAACCCTATTTCTGATAACTTATGTGCCTACGCATACCCCACTGGTCTACGTAGGCTACAATTGTAAATATAAAACATTTTTTGGTAACAAGTGAAAAATATATTTTATTACTATATCAAGCATATTCTTTAAAATTCTTGCTCAGATCTGAGAAGATATATTTAATCTGAGATATATTTATGTATATCCTTGTATCCATTTTAAAGAAATTAAAAAAATGTTGTTATACTTTTGGGATTATTTATAATTCCTTAGTCTGATCTCAGGATATCTAAGAGCTAGAGTTTTAAAGTTTGATATATGATTCTCTATATCTTATGCTATTATTCCAGATAAAAGTATCCTAAGATTGAAATATATTAAAAGTATTTTATTTCTTATTTTACTTTTCATTACTTTTTCTTTTCTAAGGTATCTGCTAGTCGTAAGCTCTCTTTCCTTCTCACTCACCTTTTTTTTAGTGCAGCCAGAAAATTTGTCGAGGGCCGCCGCTGCTTGCATTGTTTAGATATTGATTTCCAAACAAACTATAAAAAACGAAGAGTAGAAGAAAGAAATAGGTGTGACGACCTCTTTTGTTTGGCATCAAACAGCCAGCAGCTATGAGGCAATATCGTTGAGCAATTTATGAATGAAAGCGGAGCGAGCAGAGAGCTGCCCCCTAGAAGACATAAAGTCTGCAGCGTTTTCTATAGGAAAATCTCCTCCAAATCATCTTCTTTTCATTCGGTTCTGTTGTTGCTATGAGTCAGAATCCAAACGATTTGTTCTTCCAACAGAGTTTTTGTTGTGAAAGTGTAATATTGTGACACTTTATATTGTGAGCAAAGGATTATATATGTGTATAGATAGAGTTTGGGTGTTGGGGGATTCGTAATGTTTCTATTTAACAAATTGTTGCTGCATTGCATTCCAATTAGTGGGGCCAAAGCCAAATTTGATGTTGCATTTATTACATAATTTTTGTACAAATTTTATGGCGCTGCGTGTGCGGCTCAAGAGCTGATTTTACGAGCCAACTCTGAAATGGGGAGCAGACAGAGGGATAGAGAAAGAGAGAGAGAGAGAGAAAGGGAGAGAGGAATTTGGAGCTGTAAGACTTTCTCTGGCTCTGCAGGTTTTTCCAATTTCAGTGCGGGATTAACAAGGATTTTGTTGGTTTGGGCTGACTGAATGCTGCCTTTGCAAAAGAAGTAGCAGCAGCAGCCGCAGCAGCAGCAGCAGCATCTTCTTGTGACGACATTTTTCAATTAAGAAAGGATCACAAGGCGCTTAGTAAGGCAGTTTACCCAGCCACCATCTCGAGTTGCTGCTGCTTCTGCTGCCAGCTTTTAATTAATTAGTGCTATCCAGCAGCTCAGTTTTAGTCCTTTTGCTGGGTATCCTTTTGCCACAAAATATAACTTTTTGGCAGCTGCATTTATTGAATGTCTTGGAATTTGGCCAAATCGAATAAATTGCTGGCAAGCTTTGAATGCAGTAGAAACCATTTGATCGATTTTGTGAAAAGTCTTAAAAGTTTGCAAAAGTTAGAGCTTTAGTAAAATTGTTAGAAAAATTTAATTTTCAAGTCTATCAGATTGTTCTTTTGATATATTTAGCTTTGTCATTATAAATCTTCATTAGTTATATGAGGTCTTCAGTATTATCGAGTTATGTAATAAGGTAACCCGTTTGCTAGCTGCTTAATCCAGTTATCATATTGTTATATAATGATTATGAATTGTCTTCTTATTCCATGATCTTTCACAAAGTTATATTTTTATTTATATCTAGTTCACGCGTTCCAAAGAGCACTTGCCATATAATAACTGTATATCACCGCTAATAGATACATTTAGCAGCAGTTAAAACATCTTGAACTGTACATTTAGCAGCAGTTAGATAAAATGCTTTTGCTTTTGCCTCTTATATAATTCTAGCTTAATTATCAGATCCATTTATGGCACTTACGTGAGTGCCACTACTCAACACAACACAGATCAAATTGCATATTTATTTAGTATACCCTGTAAATGTGGGAATATGATAGGGTATAAATGCTACTTATGGACTTTTTGAAATATTTTTATATTTGATTTTCTTGATTTGAGAATTAGATGTAGTAGCATATGAATTATGATAGTTTTAAGAATCGATAGGCTAATAATATCGATAGCTGCTGCTGGGAAAATTGGAAAGTTTTGATATTCTGCAATAAATAAAAAAAAAATAATAATATAAAATTGATAGGTTAAAATTAAACAGCTTTTGATTGTTAATTTTGTGATTTTTATATACATTAGCTGACAAAAAAATATATGTATATCTGCTTAAAGTCTATTTAACGATAGTTTTAACTACTTTCATAACTAATTTTAAGATTATATTTTACTCACGTAAAGACAGACTTCAGAAATCAATATCTAAGAACTCCGTTTTTTGTAATAGGAAAATTTCAAAGTCTAACGATTGATAATTTTAACTAGTTTAATCTTAACTAGTTTAATCTTAAGTTTCCAGCATATATTTCAGTCGCCCTCACCTCTAAAAATCTCAACTGTTTTATTTTTTATTTCAATTAATTTTTTTTTTATTTCTAATTAACTTGTTAACAGTTTCTCAATAGCAAAAAATTATAAAATAATTGTGCGCAGATTGTTCTCATTGCTGTTGTTGCTTTCAGAGCGGCTGCTGCTGCTGTTGCGGCTGTTGCGGCTGTTGTCGCTGTTGTTGCTCACTTCGTAAAAACAATTTGCGCGACTCGTTCAAATGTTGTTGCAAATGCGCTTGAAATTAATTATAGTTGGCGCTGGCAAATTATTATAAAATAAATACGCGTGCAAGTGCTAAGGTGAATGGCAACAAATTAAAAAAAAAAATAGAAAAAAAATAGAAAAAAATTGTAAAAAATTACTTTTGAATTGCCCAGCCGCACGGATCAGTTGGGACTGACCACACGACGGCTACGTAATAATTAAGAAATTTACAAACGATTTATCACGTTAATTAAACGTTGGCAGCAACTGTTGCTGTTGTATATTTCATATTGAAATATTGATAGATGGCCAATGATCAAAATCATTTCACACGATCCATTGATTGAGCAGACGTAAATACCTATTCATAGCTATTTATTGTTGTTATTTCTGTTTGCACTGTAATTGCTGATGTGATTGTTGCTGCTGCTGTTGCTGTTGCTGTTGCTGCTGCTGTGATTGTTGCTGTTGCTAATTTGCCAACTGCTTTGAGCTGAGTGTGTGGCGAAAGCTGTTTGCCGTTTCTGTTTCTGTTTCGAGCCAAGTGAGAGCAACTCTCCAGCAAAGACATTGAACTCGACTCGGATTATAGAAATGGAATTGGCAAAACTCTCTGATCACTATAATTAACTAAATGTGGAAATTATACGCATATGCATAGATAAACAAGCCAAACAATTTATTTTCATTTATTTTGCAATGCTTTAAATTTGGTAGAAAAAATTAATTGTCTGGAGCAGAAAAAATTAGTGGAGAGCCTAAAAATCAATTTGTACAAAGCAAATATTAGTTTAAAATTCAAAATATTCGAGAATATTAAAAAGAGTTTGAAAGATACACGAAGACTACAAATTGTTAGGCATATATACAGAATATAATATAAAATAATTCATAATTATTATATTATACATGAACATTAAAAAATTTGTATGGAATAATAATTAATATTCTTCTTCTTCTTCTAATAATAATAATCGATAATTCTTATATCATTTGGTATAGTCAGGTGCTTAAAGTGACGATGGAATTAGAAGATTAGATTTTCGTATGAAGAAATACATAAAAAATCAATAAATGTTTATCTTATAAAGAATAAGAAAATAAATTTTAAAATAATAATACTGTATAAAGAATATATGGTTTCATACGTTTTTAAAATAAAAATATAAATATTCTTAAATAGTAATAAAAGGAAAAGATTTTTTTTTCGAGTTAGAAAACAATGCAATCTGTATAAGTTCTTTATTTTTTTAAAATAATATTCTTTATATTTAGGTTATTAAATCATACTTTAAAGAAAATAATCTAAGAAACAGTTATCAAATATGCCTTATAAGTTTTAAAATTTGCTCAAACAGATAGTTTCATCAGTTGTCATAAGATTAATATTTTTAAATTTTTTCACATTCCTCCACAATTCGCCAATCACTCCAGAGCTCTTCAGTTTCGCCCCCTATTCATAATTATAATGTTCATCATTATAGACGCCAAATGCTTTTAGTCATCTGGTTTCTTGTTTATTTTGTTGGCGCTTTCAACTACCTACTATATGCCCCAGCTCTACGCTCCACCTACTCCTGCAACGTCTCAAAGCAATTGCCGATAAGCTAATGAAAGATACCTTCCTGCTCTCGCAAAGCGGATGCCCTATTGAAAGCTTATCGGTTCCATTTACATAAGGCCTCGGTAAGAGGCGCACGTGCTAGACTTTTGTATATATTTTCGATATTTTTGAGCACAGCTGAAACTAAATTGTTGCGATAAAACTAATGAAAATGCGTTTTCTAATTGCACATTAGGCAAAGTGAAATGATTTTCGTGTAAGTGGAAGTAAAAGAAGATGAAGATACTGGGCGTACCATACGGATCTCAAGTGCAGCTTCTGTTTATGAGGCACGTGTTGTTGCTGTTGCTGTTGTGGGTGTGTTTCCAGTTGTTGTTGTTCGTTTGGTTTGTTTTTTCTGATGTATCGTGTTTGGGCTTTTTACGCGCCACTGCGTTGCCCATTAATTTTAATTTGTAAGAGGTATTTTGTTGCGGGGAACGAGCAAGATGGCAGTAGCTACAAAAGGCCAGAAATTGAATAGAAAAAAAAGAGTACATACGAAATAAAACAACAATTGCACACAATCATTTTCAATTTGATGTCATTATGTGCAATTTGTCAACAATGTCCACAAATTCACTCAAGCGTGTGTGTAGAGTGTGAGTGTTTGTGTGTGTGTGTGTGTGTGTGTTGTATGTTGCTGTGATTTGCGCTATGCAAATGACGAACCGCCTCCAACTACCGCTCGACGTACACCCCACACACCAGACACGCCCCCAACGAACATTTAGACAACTGTCCTCTTGCAGCAGTCATGTATTTATATTTCTTTTTTGCTGTATACACTGAACAGAGAATATTAACATTTTGTGACTAGACACGTAACTCTTTGATGAAGACATAGAGATATGTTCTTGATAGAGTGTCATCTATTCTATGTATTAGTTTTTATAACATAAACATAAGTAAACTTTCATAAATATGAATCTGCAGTTTGCTTTAGATATAAGAGTAAGCACTCGTGTTTTTTGCAAGTCTTTAACAAAACCTATTAAATCAAAGACTTGACTGACCTTTATCTTTATTTCTATCCAGTTGTATCTAGTTTTAAAAATTATCAACATTTTTTAAATAAACATAATTTAAGCAATCAAATTTGAACAAAAATGAAGGTAATTTATTATTTTTTAAGGCAGAGACCTGGCTCTTAGATAAACTCAAACAAAAGTCTGGCTAACAAATCTCTAGGGATTACTTTTGCTTACAACAATTGTTATATGTTAAAATAAGACTCAAGCCAGCTATATGCTTTTGTAAGTGTATTAAAAGTTCGTTTACTATCTTTCTTCTCTTTCTTCTTATTTATTTATGCACCTCGCTTTTATTGTTGTTGCTGCTGCTGTTGCTTCGTGACGAAAAGTGATTGAAAGTAAACAATAAAAGCGACACTCGACGCCACTTTCCACCTTTGTCGTGCCCCCATCTCCATCTCCCTCTCTCTCTCTTTCGCTGTCTCTCTTCGGCTCTTTTTTTGAGGGCGAACCTTTCATTTGGCTAACAATTTTGTACTTTGCGTTTTGTCTAGCTGTTTGCCTAAATTGGCCAATTGCGATTGGTAACAGCAGCAAACAATTTAATTCAATTAAATATTTTGCTTCTCCTTTTTCGTTGACTGCCTGTCGTTTGTTATTTAGCGACAGTTGTTGTTGTTGCTGCTGCTGCTGTTGTTGGTAATTGTTTTATGTGAAATTTGTCACACTGTCATGTGCATTTTATAGCGTCTGTCACGACTGTCACTAGTGCAGAACGTGCGTTCAGCGTACACCACGCAGCTAATTTGCCAACTGAATTATTTATAACGAATACAAAATTTGATATTTAAAATGGCGATATAATTAGCTGGCGGTTGCGGGTGACACTGCCTGACGTTTGTTCTGATTGCGTGGGAGCTGCCCGTGTTTGGGTTCAAGCAAAAACATTGGTCCAACAAACTTTTACCACTTGCTGCGAATTGACTTAAAAATTCAATTGAAAATACTCGGAAAATCGGTTTGGCTGAGAGCTGAATTAAATGGAAGCAGCTGACGGAAATTGGCCAAGCGAAATTAATTTGCTTACATAAAGTAACGATTTTGAGGGTAAAAACAAGATCTTTTACAAATAAAGGCAAAACCCAAAGTTAATTTCTATAAATTATTGTTTTTATTTTTGGTATAGAATATAAATAATTTTATATGTATTTTTACTAGAAACAGATTTGAAGAAATTCGTTGCAGAAAAGAAACTTTTTCATACTTTGTTTTTTCTGCAAAATGTAAATTTCGAAATATATTTTTTCCATCACAACTATATGATATAGTTTTTTTTATTTAACTTGAATTTTATAGTAAATTTATTATATATTATTATATAAATATATTTGCGGGCTTGCTATATAATTTTTCCCTATCTATAGAAAATTTGTTTTCGAAATTTGTTATCTTTATAATATATATAATCAAAAACTAATATAAAAAGGTTGTATAATGTGCAGTTCTTAGCAATATTATTTAATATTAGAACCTAGACAAAATTATATTAATAATAATTATTTAAATAAATAAATTTTTAAGATTATTGGTTAAGAATTTGAATCTAATAAAGTCTTATTAAATAAATAAAAATATTCAAAAATCTATCAAGTTTTTATATTTTTGGTATGAAAATGTGACTCTAATAAAATCTTATTAAATAAGTAAATTATTTGAAAAAAATCTACAAAAATCGATCAATTTTTTATATTTTTGGTATGACAATTTGAGTCTAATAAAATTGTATTAAATAAGTAAAATTATATGAAATAAAATCTAAAAAAATCAATCCATTTTTTTGAACAGAATTTTGTTGAAAATATACAACTGCTCTGAGGTAATTTAAAGATTCTAGCCAACATATTGTACAATTTTATTTTGAATTTCTTAATACAATCAAGTTTTATCTAAACATACTTTGATACCTCACTTATTTCTAATCTGTTATCTTAGCTTAAAATGGATTCTTTTAAATGCCTCCAACTTTCTTGTTGTACAAAAATACTAAAAAAATTATATTTATCAAGTTCTATAAATAATATGCCCAAATATCTTTATCTGTTTACTACCTCGCTATCCTAACACATATATTTCTCACTAGCCAAAAGCTATTTCTTTGTGTTATAATAGAGGGGAAATGTCTTATTAAAAATCAATAAATTGAAAATTTTGTTTACATTTCCATAAAATATTTAACGATTAGGCTATAGAGACAGTTAATTAATGAGCATCATTTGGCATACTTCCGATAACTGTGTGTGTGTGTACAACATGCTGATTTATAATTGACCCTTAACCCTTAGTTCAAGCCCGCATGATGGCGCTTGAGCATGGTTTGTTCACCTGGGCTGGCTCTTGTCTGGGTCAGAGACGGACTGAGGCGTTGTCTGTGCCTAATTTGTGTAACAAGGCACAAAAGAAGAATACGAAAATAAAAACAAACAAAATTATTGACTTCCATATAAAATCACCTGTGGTGTCAATATTTCAACACTGCCAGCGGTGTTGATGCTCATCAGCTGAAGTGTCGCTGCTCTCCTCTCTCTCTCTCTCTCGCTCTCTCACTCTATCACTCTCTTTCGTCTGGCAATCTTTTGATTTATTGGTGAGTTTAATTAATCAACAAACTTATGAGTCAATATTTTGTTTAAACAATGAAACGATGCGAGTCGATCGTCTGCCTAAAATGACTGCAAATTAATCATATGCCTTGGATCACGATCTCTCAGACCCAACTGCTGCTGCTGCTGCTGCTGATGATGACGAACTAACTGACAGTTGTTTGACATACCCCAGTCAGTGGCACCCCGGGCACTAAAACAATTAACTCAATCGAAATGCAAAAATAAAAGAAAGAAAAAAAAGCAGAGAAAAATATAAAGAATAACTTTTAAGTAGGTGCAGCTAAGATGGGGGCTGTGGAAGCTAAAATACTCTATATATAAAGTAAAGAAATTCTTAATTAAATTTTGAAAAGTTAGGAATACTAAAGAGTTCAAATAATGAGCCATAGAAAGAAAATAGATTTGTTTATAAAATGTAATTAGATGTCAAAAAAGTTATTAAAATAACCAAGAAGTGTCTATTGAATGTATATATTTATTTGGTATAGAAAGTTACATATAGCCGATTTTGACAAGGTATACTAATATATCTAACAGTTGGTTTTAAAATTAAGCTTTTGTATTGTTGAGTTTGACTAAAATATATTAGATTTATAGATAGATATATTTTCTAACATAAAATTTATGACATGGTATATGGATTTAATTGATTCGATATAGGCTTGCTGCATCAAGTTTTATTATAATATAAGTTAACTAAAATTCATATGGGTCTTGGTGTAGACTCGGGCAAATTTCTGAATAAGCTTTTTATATAGAGCGATCGTTTTTGTCTCTCAAGCTTATTTCAATAAGAAGTGCATATAATATAATTATTTTTATTTGCTGGTTTTACATTCTCTCTTGATTTACATGTAATTCATAGTATCCTCTTTAAGGGTATACGAAAAAATACAGGGAATGCTGATGAAGACTTGCCAAGTGGGTGCAGCATATGGCTGTAAAATGTGTAATGCAATTAAAAGGTAACATTTGATGTACCAATTTCCATTGAGTAGCTCGCATGCAACAGCAGCAGCAGCAGCAACAGCAGCAGCAGGAGCAACAGTTGCTGCCCAATTGGCAATAAGTAGTTGTCGCTGTTGTGTCTTTGGGGGCTGAGCTGTCAGTTGGCGACTTGACATTTGGTACATTGTAAATGTTGACACTTTTACTCGGTTGCCAGCCACACACAGCGTTTCGACTGGAATCAAATGATCTTGTTACATTACATGAATGATCACCGCAAATTGGATGCAGCCAGTGGAATGAGGAAATGTCGCACCAGCGACTATCATTGGCACCTCACCTCACCTCACTTCAGTTCAGTTTGTTGGAGGGGGAGACAAACTTGACTGATGAGGCCCGCTTTATTTATAGTCAAAAGAGAGAGAGAGAGAGAGAGAGAGGGGAGAGAGAGATCGTGAATGACTTACACACTGAATGAGTGAATGATGAGCAAATTTATCGCAGCATTGTGTCAAGTTTGGTCTGTCTGTGTGGGCCAGCAGCTTCTTCTCCTAATTCCCTTGGCTTGTTTGGCTGTCTGTCTGACACGGCGTGTTCTTCTGACAGTCGTTTAATTATTTGGCTCCGATTGTTAGTTTTGGCCCATAGTACACCCTATATATGTACATATATATTCAAATATATATGACAATTCCATTCATGTTTGTTGCGCCTATTTTGGTTGCATGTCTCGTTTGTCTTGTTCGCTTGTAGTACCTGTGTGTGTGTGTTTTGTGTGTGTGGCACATCATTGACACGCTCCCAGCTGCTGTAAGTGGTTGTTGCTGTGACATTTTACACACTTGGAATTACTTGGAATTGTATTGGAAGCTTTTACATGTTGAAACTTGCTTCAAAACTTTTGTTTTTCTTTTAATTAATAGAATGAAAATTTGAGTTGTAAATGATGATCTAAAAGAATTGTGACTAGGTTTTTAAGGAGGCAGCTCTTTTACTTTTCTAATAAATGCTCGAAAACTTGCTTGAAAGGTCAAGAAATAATTATTTTCATTTAGATATTAATTTAATATGGAGTGGTTTAAAGGAATGAGCTCATCAAAATACCTTCTCTATGTAGTTTGTTTTTTCAAGAATACTTTTAGATAGAAACCTTGTATTATGTAGATGCAGGCAAAAAAATGGTTCAATATATGAGAATTGATAGAATTGATAGCATCTATTTCATATCATCTTTTCGTAAATACTCTTTCTCTGCTTACGAAAATAAATATTTGGCATATTTCTAATAAATTATCATAAATAATACATCAGAAAATTATTAATTTATTTTATATCAATAAAATCAGTCGCACGCATTTAATTTTCGACTGTCTTACATTTCCAATACATATTTGAAAGAGTTTAATAGCTGTCAGCTATAAATTTAAATTTAATATATTTAGCTTTAAATATTTACTTGAATGTTTTCTTTAATACATGGCGCGTACGTTATCTCTTTTTATATCGTCTTGAAGTTATTTTCCAAGTTCCAAATTAATTTTACGCTAACTTTTAACTTTTGGCCAGTTCATTTTGTGTCAAATTCTCTCACGCAATTGGCTGTGGGGGCCGGCTGGTCGTCTCGCTTAGCAACTCCTTTTGCCGAAAAGTTCAACAACAGCAACAACAAAGAGCTTGAGCCGCGCCAACGCCTACAAAAATGCGGCTCCTTTTACCGGTAGACCGGTAGGAGACAGGGGTAGTAGGAGTAGCCTGGAGTACCGCCAGATACCAACACACATGATTGATGGGCAACTGGGGCGCAAATTAACACCGGAATTACTCGTACTCGTGTACGCGGAGCTATTAGGCCAAAGCTCCACCTCCGAATGATGCGCTGGCATTTGAAATGATGCCGACATTCAATTAGGCAGCTCACAAAAAAAAAAACATAACAAAAAGCCGCCTAATGCCCCACAAACTTGCAGCAAGTTGAAAGTTAATGAGACGACGACTGCGACTTGCCCCCGGCCAGACGCTCAGACAGACAGACAGACTGTGACTCATGCGCTTGTCCCGCCGAACACGTTAATTATGGAACTGCAACTAAATCATTACATTTTAAGCCAGTGTCAAAGGCACAGCTGGAGCTGGAGCTGGAGTTGGAGCTGGAACTGCAGCGGGAACCGACTCTGGATCTTCGCTGGGCTTCTTTCTGTTTCTGGCTCGCGCTTGATTAATCGCAAAAGGCGAAAGAAGCGATATGTGAAAAGGGTTTCTCGCCGCATGTCCTAGCAGTTGTCGCATGCGCTGCACGCGTGCACTGAAAGAAATGATTAAGTCGTAATACTGGGAAATGTTTTTTTGTGCAGCAAAAGAAATTCATATTTATAATAAAGTGAATTTTAATTAAATGGAAAAGGCAAATTTATAAACGTTTTCCTGCTGATTACCTTGAAAATGTCAACATATAAAAAACATATAAGAAACATATTTAAAGGGAAATTTCTTATTTCTTATTATTATTGTACATAAGGAATTTCCCTTTAAAGAATACTTTTTTTATGTCTTTTTCTCTTTAAATTGAAATTTGAGTCTGTCGCTTTAGCTAGCTCTCCCCCTCTCTCTTTCTCTCACTCTCTCTCTCATTCTCTCTAACTTTCTCTCTCTCTCACTATCTTTCTCTAATTCTCTCTGTCTCTCTAACTCTCTCTGTCTCTCTCTCCCTCTCCCTCTAAGTCTTTCTGTCTCTCTCTCTGTCTTTCTCTCTCTCTCTCTCTCTTTAACTCTCTCTCTCTCTAACTCTCTCTCTCTAACTCTCTCTCTCTCTCTCTCTATCTTTGTTTCTTTGTTTTTCTGTAAATTATTATTATTATTATATTTATATATATTATTTATATAATTTTTCTTTAAATTAAAATTATGTTTTCTGAAACTCGAATTACTAATATTATATACATCCATTACAAAAATTATTTCTCTATATCATCTCTTTCGTCGTATATTCGATAACATTTGAACTGTTGGATGTATTTTAGGATTTCCTGTAATATACCTTTACATTGTTCTCAGTGTATTAGCCTGCTCCCTTGACTGGCTACCCGACCCCCTGTTAATTACCTAGTTTGTGTAGCTAGCAAGCTGATCAGTGGGCAGACGCGTGCTCAAGGCGTGAATACCAGCGTCAACAGGCTAGCACCTGAGCCCCAGGATCGACGCAAACTGAATTATTGCTGAAATATTTGCTGATTTATTGGCTGAGATACATTTGGTTGTTGTTGTTGCTGGCACGCCATATGCGTGTTAGCTGTTTGCAGCACGAGAACGTTGCAAGCTTGTTGCAATTAGTTTTTGCATCACCACCCAGCGAGTGGTTTGCTGCGCGGATGCTGCATATCAGTTTACGGCTCAACCTTGAACCAAGCCAACGAAGAGCACAGAGCAGAGCGAGCGAGAAGGAGAGAGAACATTAAGTCGACTTGGCAGCTTCCAGTTGCAGCTGAAGCAAACTTCCGTGTAATTAAGTGGCATACACAATGGACGACTGCACCACCGCCAGCACCACCCATTGTGTTGGCAACAAGCGCAGCTCAACTTCACTTTTTAGCCAGCCAGACGCAAACGTTTCGTGAAGGCCCAGACAAGCGTATGCACATGATTTCAACAAGACGCAGCCAGTCGCCAACTGGCGCCAGTTGGTTGGCAACAAAAAGATATCGCAAATATGATAAATTGGGCGCTAACTTTATTTATGCGCCTGCGCGCTCCCCAGAAAAGAAAACCAGAATCAACGCTCGCTCGAGCCAGTTCTCTAAGCCAACTCTGGCTGGCCTCGTTTGCCTGTAATTTGAAGCCATTTTGGTCAACCAAATAAAGTTGTCAGCTGGCTCCTTCACACAAAATGCAAATGCAAATAGCGAGCAAGCGAACTTGGACGTGGACTTGGTCTACACTGTGGAGGCTGTTAGCTTAGTTTTTTTCATTTTTTTTTTTTGTTGGTACGTGTCTTTGCAAATTAGAGTATCGTGCAACGCGTTTGTTAGTTGCTGAAAAGTTTCTAGAATTTCAATGGTATTTAATTGATGTCGGTGACACGAAGAATGCATACCCTGTAGCTATAAAAAGAAAATGGTTGGATGAGGCAGTATAAAGCTTAAGTTTCTTTAAAACAACAAAATATTAATAAAATATGAGCAAGCATTTGTATTGCATATTTTAAATACTTATAAACCAAATATATATATATTTTTATTTTATTTAAAATATATTTAAGTTAATATGAGTTCGATTTCTTATAAAATGTATATAAAGTCTTCATATTTTGTATTTATAGTAAATATTTTCGATTGTTATCCAACCCATTTGCATATTTCATATCAATCAGCTATTTTGTTATCCAACTCATTTGAATATTTCATAGCAATCAGCTTTTACACCTGATTATTGAGTATCTCATAGTCTAGCAACTTGTATCTTGGTCAGTTTTTCTTTGAAGCCGGTTGCCACACAGCAACCGAAACAGAAGCTGCGGAAGTCTTTAAAGCTAATGGAACGACTTACGGGAACCAGGAGACAGCAGCAACAGCAACAAAATCCAGTTCTCGCATATTCAATCAGAACTAGTTCGCCAAATGATTGCAATTTCAAGATAGTCTTGAAATGATTAGAAGAACTAGCATTAATAACTCTATCATGGTAATTTATTGTAAGAAATGTGGGTCAAATAATAATTGCAGCTAATTTCGTGAACATTTCCTGGCCACATTTCATACTCTCTCTTGTAAAGCAATAAAAATATTGAGTATAAAAATCAATAAGTGTAGACATAAATCATTTTGCTAGGGTCTGTGTTAATTATCTTGCTTTTAATTATTGATTCCACTGACAAATGATTTATTTTGCCTTAATGTTAATCGTTATTTTTTTTACATAAGTGCGCTGGAATTGTGCAATAAATTATATGAAATATAGAATTTATAATTCAAATATTTTAACAGCTCATCAATTAGGCAGAAATGACTAATATGGTATATATGTATGTATATAGTAATGAATATGTGCAGTATAGCATTAGTCAAGTTGATGGAGAAAAGCTTATAGTCTAGATATAGTTGGGAATTATATTCAGTTAGTAATTGTTCTGTAAAAAGAAGTAAGAGAAAATTTGGTTACTTTTATTAATCAATTTTTTGGTTACATAAATATGAAATATGTTAAATTTTGTTTACAAAATTTTAGCTAATCTGTATTTTCTTTTTTTTTTGCTATTTTTTTTCCATATGCCGTTAACGCTTGACTATCTGCTAATGGAAATACAAAAGTAAATGGTATGTAAATTTATATTTATTTAAATATGATTGTTTTTATACAGTTGTTTGACTGGCAATCAGTCAGTTTGATGTGAAACGCATAGCCCAAATGGAAAGAGTTAAAATCAGAATATTGAGACTTAACTATTTAAAACTTGACTTAAACTGAAAAATATTTATAAATATAAACTGTATATAACTTTGATTATTATTGACGAATTAATTTTAATAAGAACAAATTTTTATATAAATAAAAATAAAAATAAAAAAAATAAAAATAATAAAGAGGAGGAGCATTCTTTCTTTCTATATTAAGAAGTGTATATTATCGATATATGGGGTAAACTTTGTTGATCATATATATATTATTATATATTCTTTTCATATTTGTGGAATTTGTCTCAAAAGTATTTTGAATTGATAGTGTTAATACGAACTCAGTAGGGTTCGATATATATCTGTGGACTAGAGTGCTAACGCATACCCCACTGGGCTATGAAAGCTATATTGTTTGCTTAGTATAAAAAATTAGGGAAAAATATATTATAAAAACAATTTATTTATTTGGGAAAAATATATTATAAAAACAATATATTTATGGTTTCGCATAAGACAGAATAAAAAAAAAATATATTATGAAATATGTAAATATATAAATATGGATTCATTTAGAAGAGAGGGATTCTTGTTAGTTAAATAGAAAATAAATAGTTAAATAGAGTTAAATAGAAAAGCATTAACGATGAAAAAGGTGGAAACAATATTTAGCATATACAATGTATAAGCATATATACATGTATGTTATACATATTAACATCTATAACAATGACTAAGTAAGCTTCCACCCACATAAATACCTTTATGTTCACATCAATATCTCATATATAGAGAATAACCATAAATGTCAATCGCAAATGCCCACAACCCTTTCTCCATAGCTGACCAACTGACGAGTGTCAAATACACAAGCTAATATACAAATATATCTCGCACACATCTATCGATTGCTATAAAAATCGATCATTAGCGCTGTTAATTTGCGTCGGACCCCGCGAGAGCGTTGATGGCAACGCATCGACAGTTGAGCAGTTGGCACAAGGCAAAAAAAGGGTGCAAAAGTCATAAAAATTAAAAGCAAATTACGCTGCAACAACAACTGGCTAGAATAATGCTAATAACAACAATAACAACAAGAACGACAGCGCCAGTTAACTCGACAATATTAGCGCAGTGTTCGAATGGGTTCGTTCGATTGAGGAACCAGACCAAGCGCAACCTTTTGTCACTCTATATTGACGCACCTTATGCCCATGGCAACTGGAGACGACGAGCACTTCCGTTTAGCATTGAAGCGCAACCGTTTCAATAACTTTTACCCAGCTATAATACAAGTCTCAAATACAATAACAAATAACAAATAAAAAAAAGAGTTGAACTCTATGGGCAAGAACAATTTCAGTGCCTAATGACGCAGAGTAATGAGAAGTTGACGGTGCGCCCCCGCCCTAACACCAGACAAATAACTAGAGATGGACGGGATATGATTTATATGGCTCGAGATACGATAAAAATGTGAGTTCACTTAAAGAACAGCTGTTAGAAGTTAGATATTGACTTTAAAGATATAGCAATGAGATATATGTATGATTTAGACTCTGAAAATAGACAAGATAAAATAAATGAGTTTCAATAATAAACTAATATATCATTACAGAAATTTTTCATATCAATAATTACTTTTTTCTGATTTCTTTAAGATCTGTTGCAATACTATTCGAAATTTATAGAAAATATATTTAAAGATTTTCATTAGACATAAGTTTTATTGCCCAAGTATTGTAGATCCCAACTGCTTAAGATATGTTTAGTTAGCATTAAAAATATTTTATTTATTTATATTATATTTTTATTTTTTTTTAAAATTTTTTTTTTGTAATTTTTAAAATTTTTTTTTTATAATTTATTTTTTTTTCAAATTTTTTTTTTTGTATATTTTTATTTTTTTTTAATTTTCAATTAAAAACTTTTTTAAATTCCTATTCCTCGATATATATTTATATAATATTTTAAGCACGTTTCCATCTCTAAGCCAAGTGCGATTGTAACATATCGAACCAAACCCCTTTTTTCGCGCTTGATGTGTCGTTGATTTGTTGTAGTTGCTGTTGTTGCTGCTGCTGATGGGTGCTAAAAATCGTCACAGCTGTGCAACGTTTCGAATTGAATGACTTAATGTGCAACATTGTGTCATCAATATCCGTTCCACTCAGCTCTCTGTGCGATTCTCACTACAGTTTCTGACCAACTGCCCGTGACAAAAGTGTGAATTACGCTTGAGCTTGAACGCCCACTTGTGTGCCGGAGTCTCTAGACTATAAAGCTTCCCCCTTTTTCATTTCAATCCGTTCTCTCTCTCTCTCTCTCTCTCTCTCTCTCTGTCTGTCTAGTTCCACCCACTGTCAACGCAGTCTGTTCTGTGAGTGTGTATTGCCGTCTATTCGTCTTAGCAATTTGCTTCGTCTCTTTAATCCTTCACCTTCGCATCGCATATGACCGTCGATTTTTCGTCTGCTGTCTGCTCTGACATTTGACAGTCAGTCAGTGTCAAGTCATCAATATGTACTTAGTACAATGCCTCTTAGCCATGACCGGGCCACTCAACCTCTCGTCTTTCCATATCTCACTCTCTTGTGTCTGGCCTAATCCCTATGTAAATCTGTCAAATTAGATGCGATTAGTTCAAAGTGTCAAGTAGTTCTTAGCTCGCTCTCTCTCACAAAAGATGCCGCCAACTCGCCGACAATTGGACGACTTTTGGTTGTTTGGAACTTTGACTTGTCAATGGGCACTTCAGTTAAATTTATTTCAAAAGGAGGTTTTGTTTGGGAGAATTTAGGAGCTAAAGTGTTAGAGAGAGCAGGATTTGAACTATGTATAATGATGTAAGAATTTATTTTTTTGAGGAGGCATATTAAAATGGGATAATATTTGAATACTTACTTTTAAGGCATAAGCACTTATTCTCAAGAGAATATTCGTTTTAAGAATTAGCCATTTGGTTAAGGAAAATAATTTTTTTTTTTTTATTATTTATTATTGCTGCTTTTGTCTTGGACTCTATAGCGCATTCATATCTAGACCTTAACTTATGTTGGGGCAAAATATAAATTAGTATGTTAAAATGTAACTTAGATGCATATAATATTATAGTGCTTTATTATGCCTTTGTAATATTTACTTGGTATTCATAAGTTTTCATAATCAACTCAAGACAGTCTACATTAATTTAAAATTCTTATCATTAGTTGAGTTACAAACATAGGCTTTTGAATAAGACTTAAGTATAATCATATTCCTGCCGGAAATATGAACTGAAAATTTGTATGTTAAACTTTCTAAGTCTTAGTCTAAGTTACTTCTACAGCTCAAGTACCATACATATTTACTTAATATACAGTCGTGTCTGCTTATAGTGAACACCTCGATGAAGTGAAATTTTTAAATGGAGCGCTCTAAATAGTGAACAATCGAAAACCTTTAAATAGTGAACACAATTTTGAAAGCAATTAATTTTAAGAAATCCAAAATGAAAGAGCATATTTCCCAAACTTGTATTTTTGCTGTTAATGGTTACAAAATCAGCTGTTGCTTGACCTAAGTAGTTATGTTTTTTGTCGAATGTAAACCGATTGTGCTTGAAAGCGTAATTTTTGAAAAGTTTTAAAAATTCTGAGTGAAAAGAAAAATCGTAATGGTATCATGTTTTCACGAAAATTCCTTTTGTTAAAGTAAAAGTTGGAAATTGTTGAAAAAATTATAAAAGTAGCTAGCAATTTATTCTATCAAATACACAAAGTGTATTTTAAGCAAATAAAACGAGTTTTTGAGCAAAAATCTTAACTTTACTATAGGGAACAACCTCAATAGTTTATATAAAATGTAAAATTATGTTAATTTATGCATCCCTTAAGTGCTTAGGCAGTCAGACTCTAATGACCTCCACGTTAGCTATTTTTTAGCATTTACTTAAGCTTTCCCAAGCTTTTTCACACATTTCAAGAGTTCCATCCCACACTGCCAAGCCCTTTCTCACGCCTCGCTTTAATACACTAACTTACAAAGTGTGCACCAATTTGCGCAGCTAATAAAATCTAAATTACATTTAAATTAATTTACAAATTCCCACGTATGAACAGCAAAAAAAGAAAACTAGCTCTAAACTCTAATACCCAAACAAATTGCGAGCGCAACGAATCGCTTAAAAAAGCAGCCAAAAAATTGAAATCACGCGACCAATGCAACGCAACTTTTCAATTTAGCGGCAAGGACATTATCAAGCGGCGTATGCTTAGCAATTGGCAACGCCATACGGCGGCTAATCAGCAGCAGCAGCAGCAGCAGCATCATCATCATCATCATCATCATCATCATCATCATCGTGGTCGTAGTCTCGCTCGCTTGTCGGTTATCGATATCATAATGACACTATCCGACGATGCGCAACTGTGACAAAATTAATTTTCAACTTGACTGCATACGCTTAGGCTGGGAATAAAGCTGAAGGGGGGAGGCTCTGCTCGCGCACCCTCACATCGTGCGGCGTTTGATGATGATAATGAGACCATAGATAACAACATTTTATGTTGCCGACTGTTACCCAAAAATAGTTGCGCGAATTTGTGCACAGCCAAACGACTGTGGAGTATCATTTGCCACATCCGCATTCGCATCCGCATCCGCATCCGCATCCGCATTCGCATCCGCAGCCATACAGTGGTGCAAAGCACTCACAAGTCAACAGCAGCACTGTGAACCACCCCTTTGATGCTCGCCTCTTCCCATTTTTATTGCGGCTTGTGGCCGTTGGCTATCGGGAAAATCAGAATGGGCACGGGTCGGACAGCAAACGCCACCGCACTGACAAATTGTTCCGCTAAATAAATCACGATTCATGATTATCGCCATGAAATCGAAATTTTCCGCTTTATTTTCCATGTCTCGGGCACAAGTTATCTAATATGCTTTAAATGTGAAAACCCCTTCTCCCAACGAGTAGCTGAATTATTGATTTAGGCTGGATTAGTATTTAGGCTTTGATATTTGAGAAATAAAACTAACAGAACTAAGTGAATGATAAGGGAGTGTGTGGAAGAGTAGAATGAGTTATTAAGTTATTGGAGAGGAAAATTGTATGAAAGGCATCTTTTAATTGAGGTGGAAGAATGCTAATCAATAAAAAGATGGGAAGGGGATATTATAGCTGAAGAAGGTGGAAGAACAAATATTCGAAGTAAAATAATATTAATAATAATTATAATGAATAAATGAAGATGCAGTTTCAAAGATTATGAATATGTTAATATACGAGATGATATATAAGATGGGAAGGGGATATTATAAAGAAAGTAGAAGAACAAATATTCAATTGTAAGATAATTATAATTATATTTTATAAATAAAGATACAGATCCAAAGATTTTTAATAAGTTAATATTGAAGATGGCTATATTTTTTTCTTTTCTTATTAAATAGAGAAAAAAGGAAATTGATACCAAGAAATATATCAGAAAGGAATTTGACATATTCTTTGAGATGATATAGGGGTTTAAGAAGATGATATAGGGGCTTGTCAAAGCCTCTTTGGCTTAAGTTTTTATAGTAAAATATTGTAATTTTAAATGTAAATTATTAATATGATATTCAATTCATTTATGCACATTATCTTAACAAATACTTTTTTTTTCTGTGAGCTATAATATCAGATTATTCAGCTAAGAAAGTTAAATAAAAATACAGTAGCTTTAAGATATCTCTGATAGCTCTCTCATTTGTATAGGGAGAAAATTTCAGCAAAGACCCTTTAAATAAATATGCTAAAGTTAAACTGACATAAAATTTCAAAAAAAAATATAAATATAGAAAGTAAAGAATATTTTAAACATGAGATTTAACTCTCAAAGGACTGCAAGTTTATTGTAAATTGAGATTGGATTTTATTTAAAACAGAAGAGATCTCATAGTTTATTTGTTGTGCTAAAATCACTTTATGTTCCTATCTTAATGTTTCAGATGAAATTAGTATAATAGAAAACCCAATTGTAACTGAAAATAAAAGAAAAGTCAAAGTATAAAGCGGATTAGTTATCCCAATGCAACTTTCACTGCATCAAAGTACCTTCATCTTCTCATGCCGAAACAATTTCTTGTTGACCTACAGATGCCAAAGATCGTTAGTTTTTTAAACGACAATCTTAGCTGAATGCAAAGGTTCAACAAAAGTCAACTAATTTTCTTTGGGCATTGTCTAAGTCGTAAGATTTGGCAACAACTGCAATTAACTAGACCCTCAAGGTTAGCCTTAACAACCAAATCAAAATCAAATCAAATCAAGCTCTCAAACAACTGACAAATCCTGAGAAAGTCAGTAAGCCAGCAGCAGCCCAACCACAACAATGCGCAATCAGCCACCCTTAAGGGACGAGGGGTGAGAAACCACAATGGCAAAAACAAGCCCTGTCATATTTGCTCATTTAACGGGCTGACACATCAATGTCAAATCAAAATCCGAGAGCTGAGGGGTATGGAAAAATAAAAATATGTATAAGTAAAAATGTGTCATTGTCATCAAATCGGAGTTTGAGGAGACAAAAAAAAGCAAAACAAAACAAAAGCGCGCTAAAACATGACAGCTAATCTAATGGCAATTATGTGGTTGTCTAGGGTGTCGCTTGCCCTGCCCTATCCGTAGGCCCAACCACCGCATATGTGGAGAAACTCTCAATTCCTCTAATTGAAGTTAAGCATAACGAATGAGCGAGGTCCAACCACCAGCACCACTAAAATTACCGACCAGCATCCGACGTCATCTCGATCATAGTTTTGTGGTTCTTTTTTTTTGTGGCCTGTCAAAGCTGACATGAAAAGTCGCGTATCAAACGAAATCAACAACAAGCGCAAAACAGTTGCTGTAATCAGCGCCTTGTAGGTGCGTGCGGGTGTCGTTTACTCGAAGCAGCAGGGGCGTGGGGGCGTGGCTAGCGGGTGGTTGTGTGTGGTGCCATTTATGGAGTGATTTTCAGCGTTTGACACTTGACATGCATATGAAAATTCTGACACGTCAACGCGTCAGGCGCTTTTTACACGCCAACACACATCAGAAAGAGAGAGAGAGAAAGAGAGAGAGAGAGAAAGAGAGAGAGACAGAGCATAGTTGACCGCGCTGCTTTTGTAATTTGAAACGTAACTAATTTTTTTCTAGCTCTGCTTTCGTCTTGTAATGCCTAGGAGTGCACAGTGGGTAGAGACAATAAATATAGATAACAAGTTTCGAGACAGTTGCAGTTATATAACTTTGTATCAAACCCTTAAAAGTAAATGAAAAATCAAAATAAGCATTTTTAAAACTGTATTTAAAAAAAAATTTTTAGTAAATATTTTAGAAGAGTTTAAACCAGTTTTAAACAGTTTCAGCCAGTTACAATTGGAATATTCTGCAATACTATTGACAGAATTCGAATCTATACATTTTTTAAACCCATCAATAGGTTTTTAGATCTTAACTAGCTTCAAATACTGCTTAAAGTTTTTATACAAAATATTAAAATTTATAGTAATTTTTGTTCATAACTATAGTAAAAATGTACTTAAATATGATATAATTATATAATAAAAATATATATATACATAAATATATATAATTATAATGAAAAGATCTTAGAACAGTAGGAGTCGCTAAGTTTGTCAGTTACAATGGAAATATTCTGCAATACTATTGCCAGAATTTGAATTTATGATTATTTTTGGAATCCATCAATAACTTTCAAGATCTTTAATATTGTAGCTCCCAAATCAACTCCATGTTCTTATACAATAAATTTAAATGTTTAGTACATTTTGTTAATTTCCTTTCATAACTATATTAAAAATGTATTTAAAACTTTTTTTTTATTTAAAAGATCTTAGAACAGTAGGAGTCACTCAGGTTGTCAGTTACAATTGGAATATTCAGCAATAATAATTTTTAGAATCCAAATTTTCTAGATCTTAAGTAGATCCAAGCACAGCTCAAAGTTTTTATACTGAAAGTTAAAATTTGTAATAATATTTTTCAATTTCCTTTCAAACTTCACTCTATTCCCTTAACATTGCACCACTGTGCTACATTGATAAAAAGATCCATTCGATTAGAAATGCCTGTAAAGGGAGGCGTGGCAACTTCAGCTAGACATCAAAAATTGTGATTGACACGTTTGACAAAAGTGGCGATTAAATGCGCTCACTCGCTGGGTCGGTCTTCTCGTCTGATGTTCGACATTAGCCCGCGGCAATATTATTTCTTTATGTACCACTTTTTCCCTATATATAGATATTGTGTAGCTGGTAATTTACCTATTTCAATATCGAGTGATTGTGACAGACAGCAGACGGCTGGGCATATCGACTGACAATTGTCGGCGGCATTTGCTTTGTGCAGCTTTTGGTCACTTTGCATATCAAAGAAATGTCTGTAGAAAGTGTCAAAGTGCTGGCACAAATTGATGACCATTGTGTGCTTGTGGGTGGTCGTAAATAAACCATAGCTAAATTACCTTTATTGATTTGTGAGTGGCGCATAATGTGATTGAAGAAAAGCTTATGCAGAGAGATTTAAATAAAAAAACTAAATATTTAGCAAACAGGGCTCGAATTTTTATAGACATAGAGTTGTCTTGAGTTCGTGGTTCGAACCCTGACAACTGTACTTATATTGAATTGTCTAAATTAAGATTCTAATAAACAGAAATTTTGAACAAGAAAACTAAATATTTGGCAAGCAGGTCTCGAATCTTTATAGATATAGAGTTGTGTTGAATGAGAATGTTTGGTAGACAGTCCTGGGTTCGAACACTGACAAAGAGTTCTTCATGTCTAAACTGAGATTCTAATAGTCAAAACTTTGTTTTAATTCCTGGTTAGTGTTTTTATAAAGAATTATCTTAGAACCCTTAAAATCAAAAAGGATATACATAGATATGTTACGTTGAATTATTTGAGCTAAAAGCATAATAAGCAATATTGTTTCTATAATTTGTATACATTTTACGATCTCTTAACTTCTCTTAACTACATATCATGTAACAAACCATAGATCTATATATAGAGTTTTTCAAGGTCATCAAGGTTTTGATCCCAAATTTTCGTTGCTCATCAAATATTGTTAAACATAGCATAAATAAATATAAGCAATATCTCAGTTGAAAAGCATTTAGCTAATCCGTGTAAATAATGACTTTATACATAAGCTTTAAATGAATGTAATAAATTTTAAAGGGAAATAAAGCAAAATAAATGAAAATCTCCTTATATCATAAATTTACAATAAATATTCATATTTTTTAGAAAACACTTTCAACCTCATATTACTTGCAATGTCTTTCTTAATACTTGATCCTAACCCATTCTAATCTTAAGTATTATCCCAAGTGGTGCTCTACAATGACAGCTCTTGGTTGCTGTCGCTACAAATGCCCGTTCAATTTGTTACAATCTGTTACACACTCTCAAGGAGACTTTCGACTCTTGACTGTCTCTGATTTAAGAGACGGCGACGGCGAAGGCGAGCGCGACGCGATTGTCGTGTCTGCCACAACTTGCTACGCATTCCAGAAGCTGAACAAAATCTCTACACCATGTTGGCGTTTATCGGCTGACTGAGCAACTGCTGTGAATGACATGGCCAGAAAGACCAGAAAGAGAGAGAGAGAGAATGACGGGCAGAGCTGGCAGTGAGCAAGATACCCAGACAGAAATCCATTCATCAGTGGCAAATTTGTTGGTGGTATGAATCCATCATAAGGCGAGTGAAAGATCGTTTGTCGCTGATCATCAGCTTAAAAATCGCGCAAATGACGAGCGTAAGACATGAGCATGAGATCCCAGTTGAGACTTGTGAATGTGAATGTGAATGTGGTTGAGGTGGATCGTTGTGTGGTGTGGCACAGCAGTCAGTCAGTCAGACAGTCAGTTGGGCAGGCAGTCAGTGAAGATCGCTTCGACTTAGCTTAGCTTAAGCTGACAACAACAACAACAACAAGCAGGGGGAAAGGGAGAAGGAGGAGGCAACAATGTGAGGAGGAGCTGCTCATGAGCTGTTTTTAACTGGTTTCTGAATCTCATAAGGGGCGTTCGAGTAGCCTAATGAGCAAACGGTCCTCTGAATTGAATGCGCTACACGAAAGCATGTGTGGCATATGTGTGGGGGCTGATAATTAACAATTGTGCTGTGTTGGAAAGTGTTGAAAGTTATGAAAAGTCTAATTAAAGAAAGTCGAAAGATGTAGAAGAATCCGATAATGTCTAATGGAATATATTATATTTTAATTAAAAGTAAGTTTCAGTGTTGGAAAATACGTTTAAACCTTAATTTCAATAAAATTAATTGTGAATATCGAGGTCCAAAGGACTCAACTATATATTTCAAAAAAGAAATGCTGTGACTTTGAAATTTAATTAAAAAAGTCAGTGTTGGTAAACGTCGAATTTAAAATTTTTATAGCTTTCCTAGAAAAGTACTTTATAACAAGTTGCATATAAAAATAAAAATTTTATAAATATATATAAAAAGAAAAATATTATAGATACAAATGTTGAAAAGTTCGTTCAGTGCTGGAAAATTTCTTCGTGTATGACGTACTAAAAGAGACTCTGTTATTATAAGAATTTGTATTTTGAACATATAATCTCAGGAATTGCATCGAGAATATTTGTTCCTCAACTAACTCTACTTACTTTTTAGCTTTCTTCACTTCAGTTTTTTCGTTTAGGTAGCTCATTTTGCATTCAGCTCGAATCGAATGCAATTCCTAACTCGAAAGACAGAGCTCACAGCCAGCTGCTGTTTCTGTTGCCATTTGTGCTACCATATTGGAATTCCCCCCAACTGGGCCGACCACAAATGATGTTGATTTTTATCAAAACTTATTGAGAAAACGTAATTTTTTTAAGCTTTACATGTGGAGCGTATGTGTGTGTGTGTGTGTGTGTGTGTGTGTGTGTGTGTGTGTGGTGTGTGTGGCACAACTTGTGACTGGGATACAGAGCAGACCCTCTGCCCTGGTCCGGTGGCTAAGCTCGAGGCGTTTGTCAGTTAGTGGAGTATTTGAAAAATCAGCACAGCGAGCGATGCTATAAATAAATATAGCAGCATACAATGTGCCTACAGACAGCCAGAGAGAGTGAGAGAGGGAGACAGTGAGAGAGTGGGGCAGTGTGTGGTGCGCTGTTCGCTGGTGTCTCTGCCCGGTGGGTTGTCCATCAATTTGCAACTGGCTGTGCGAATATTCAGCAAGTTTTATTTGGTAGCCTCGCTGTGGACATTGAATGTTGCATGTTGTTTGTTGTGTGGTCTCTCGCACTGGCGGTGGTGTGGCAAGTAACTGCGCGTATAAATTTCCATTAACGATGCCATATATTCGAATTGATTTAAATGGACATCCATATGTCCCGCAACCGCAATAATACGAGCGCCATAATTCACGCGATTGCGAGACAAAAATCCAGACTTTGTCCATTTTTAAGTGGTTTCCCCATGCGCTGCTTCAGTGGTTGAGCTCTACTAGCTCTAACGAACTTCTAATAGTTAGCAGCAGATTAATCTTCTAGGCAATTGTTAAATCACATCGTAGATCAGAAAAAAAAAGCCAAAAATGAAAACATTCTACAAAACAATTTAAAATCGATTAACCCGATTTGTGCGGACATGCAACAGGTTGAGTCTGTTCGACATATATATATATATCTATATATTGCGGCTTAAAACAAAGGCGAATGCTGCTGCAGAGGGCGGCCAAAATCTGGCTCTGCCGACAGAACATTCAGTCCGACAAACGCCTACCGCAAACATTTTTTCCAGTCTGATTTTTGCTTTTGTTTCTTTTTCTCGCTCACGAAAAAGAGGTGAGAAAATTGTTGATTAGCTTCCATGGAGGGCAGCCCCCAGAACCGGCAGCAACAGACTCCTCTTGCTCCTCGCTCTGGGTCTGCTCAGCGATCTTGATGAAGATCAACATGCCATTGGTGGGCGTGGCTGCATATGACTTTGATATTTGTCGGCATTTCGCTTTACGTTTGCGGCCCAGAAACTCGCTGCATCTTACGGAATGCTGAAAATAATATAACTATTAAAATTATGAAAGAATACGTCAGTTTGGAGTGGATTGAATGAGGCAAGGGAATGCTCTAACAAATGAAAAGAGTTCCTGAATGGGTTGTGTGGGAGTTACCTCGAAACCTATATAAACTTTAGGTTAAGAAAATTTTTATAACTTGTTTAGAGTTACGAGCTTTTACATTTTAAAATTCATAGTTAATAAAAATATGACAAGAAAACGGAAATAAACCAGAATATCGATAAGACAAAATGAGTATATATCAAGGGAATGAACTGAATAAAAGATTGTATGTAAGCTTAAGTGAAAATAATAAGTTCTAGAAGAACCGAGATGAAAGCTCGCCATAGTTACCTCAAGATGAACCAGTTGACAAGTTATCGATAATCTCTTCATCTGAATAGCTTAGTTCAAGGTTACTTTGACTTCTTATATTAATTTCAATGTTGTTGTCTGCTAAGGGTAAAGATTTATTTACTTTTAAAAAATCTTCAAAATTGTCTTTTCCAAATTTTGAAATTAAACTTAATTATGATCTATTAAGAAGTGTTTTTTGTCCGCCTGCGAGAGACGTTTTGCATACAACTTTTTAAAAAAATCGTGTCCGCGTCCAGCCCAGAGAGCGTCCGCCCCCGGAAACGGATTTTGTATGAAAACCATGCTAAGAATCTTGGGACTATAAAATTCGTCCGGATACTAGAGCTTTCACTGTACATACAAATACATTTGCATCAAAAGCGAACAAGAGTACTAAAGAAATTAGAAACTCAGCGAAGGAATAAGCTAAGCCAAGATACAAGAGCACATTCACAGAAAACAGTTAATAAAATTAAAATTAACTAATAATAGCAATTACAAATACAGCAATCAACTACAGCAAACATTAAAACTATTCAAATACACAAAAATTATCATAATAAAGAACATATTAGATATACAGTCAAATCCCGATAATTCGATATGGCAAGTGGAACACATTTTTTACGAATTACACAGGAATTGGAACCACCTTTTTTCAAGAGAACAGTATTGTTTATGAGTTAATGACATTTTCGATTAATCAGATTTTTGATTTAGGGGATAGTGATCATGGGTTTCGACTGTATGTACGAAAATCTGAGTGAAATCATTAAAAGATGAAAGCCAAGTTCATCAAAAGAGTCATACAATAGCTCATAGATTTAATTAGGTTTTCAATTAGAGATCGGGCGTCGGGATCGGGATTTTTGGGACCCGAAATTGTCCCGAAACAATTTCTAGGCTTATTAGGAAAGATTCTAAAAAATTTCAGTACGGTCGGATAAGTGCTTGATCCCTACATTAAGGTGGTATAGTAAGAGAGATTCTACAGGTATGCTTATAAGCAGAGGTGGACGTCCCGAACGGCTATCTCTGAAATGCCGCCATCTCAAAATATATCTCTATTGTTTACCATGATCTCATGACCAAGCACGTATGCGTTCGTCCCGAATTTTTTTAAAATCTTTCCCAACCCGCCAGATACCGAAAGTCGTTTTGGGACAATTTCAAGTCCCGAAAATTCCGATTCCTAATCAAAAACATTCAGAATATGTTAAATATTAAATTTTTTTGACTCAGTTACCAACTGAATAAGCAAAGTTTTATACCCTAACCACATGCAGTGTATAATTATGCACTGTTGAACGCGTCGGCTGTTGCTTTTACCTTCCGCTGGCTGCCGCTTGATGCTGCCCACTATCACTTACTACACTCAACGCCCTGTTCTGATGCTCAGCAGCAGCAGCAGCAGCCGCTGCAGAAGCATCAACTTGATTGTCCGCAGATCGTGGAGTCGACGAGACGAAAGAGTGAGAGAGAGAGAGAGAGACAGGGGGGTTCTTGGGGCCTAATAATAAATTCGAGCGCGTGCAAGTGCTCCCCTTCTGCCCTTGTCCAAGCGACTGGCTGGGCCTCTTTGGTGGCAGCCGCTCTATAATTATCTCAAACTGAAATTAACCGTCGAAAGAGTTGGGAATAAGATTATGCGCATCGCAACGGAACGCATCAGATCGGTTCGGATCGCATCGGATCGGATCGGATCGCTGGTTCTGCATGTTAATGTCGGTCGATCGACAAGTTGCACAAAAAAGCTAGACACCAAGTTTCAGCTTGAGCTTCTGCTAATTTATTGTGCGTTAATATCGACAGGATGAGTTTTTCTCGGGGCAGCTAATTGAAATGCCTGCCCGTGTTCTTATCGCTAGCGTAACGCTTACAAATGTTCCACTGCTCATTAGCTGAATAACAGAATTACAAGTCATTACACACTCAACTGACTGACCGACCGACCGACCGACCGACCAGTCGACCAACTCAAGTGTTGGCAATTATAAATAAATTAACTTTTGGCCAGTCCCAAAAAAAATAAAACAATAGATAGGTATCTCGCTTACTGTAAAGACCAACAAACTAGTCCCTTGACTTGACATCATATGCTAGTATTTGATTGATGGATTGCTCTACTTGTGCTCCCTCTCTCTCTCTCTCTCTCTCTCTCGCTCGCTATATATGATTATATATCATATCATTGACAGCTGATCAACTTTTGGCTGAACTAATAGAGTTGTTCCAGCTAGCTACAGGAATTACAAATTGCTTTTATATTGAATGAGAATTTCGGGCTGTGAAACATTAAGGATGATCAAAATGTTGACTAAAAGTATGTTGGGAATGAATTAGTGGTCTCAGTAAGTGGTTCAAACTTATAAGGCTTATATAATATTTTTGATTCCAGCTGTCCTTTATTATGTAATACTTTTTTTATTGAAAAATATATGATATTAAATATGAGGTGTATTTCATATAAACTATCTTATCTAGCATAATATTAAGTACTAGATTTAATTTGTTAAAAAAAAAATATTTTTCATATGAATTCATTGAGTAGGGACACAAAAAAAGGAAAACGGCTCAGAAAAAATAGGGAAAAAACAGACAAACATTTCTTTAAAAAGGACAAAAAACAGGACAACAATTTTTATGTTTAAAAACTAAAGTTTTACTATATATACATGGATATTAAAGTGATTTCAACGCGTTATTAATAGTTTCGTCGTCTGTGACAGTTGATTCCATATAAACTTGATCTGTGCCCACTTGTTTTAAGTATTTTTTGGCACCTCGTAATTATGGCAGTAGGCTAAAGCTCAATATAACTTAAATCGGTAACCTACGATTACAATTTTTATATATTTCATGTGGTAGTACGATGATTATAAGGCCGATTCAACTACATTCATCGTTTAGAAAAAAAAATGACAAATTTCCGGAATATATATTTTATATATATATATTTTATACATATAATAAATATTTTTTCTGGTTAGATTAAATAAAATAAGAACAGATCTGTCCAAAAAAAGGCTGAAGTGGCAACACTGGTTTGAATTCTGAACATAGTAACTTGTATCAAAAAACTAATCACGCAGAATTTATTTATCAATCTAATAAATAAATTTGTAAAAAATCTATCTACAATTTTTCTATTATAATCAACAAAAATTGAAGTTTTGTGGATTGAATCCTTGACTCTTAACCTCTTTTTGAGACTGATTAAGCACAAATAAACCTTTAGTTACTATTTTAACCAAGCTCTCCCTAACTTTTTCTACTTAATTTCAGATTCTCTAAAGCCCCGAAACAATTTGTTTAATTTTCCTTAAACTAAACTCACGATTGTTATCCCCATTGGAAATCCCTTTAATTGCCCAGCAATTGTATGAAAATCTGAAAATTCTGTACTCAATTTAATTAAATATCAAGTGCTATTCCAATTAGTCCAACGATTTGGCACGCATTTAATTGCGCCAAATCCCGAAACGCAATAAAGTGTATTAAAAACGGGGCAGATAGTCAGAAAGTCACATAAAACCTTGCATTTGACAAAATTTAACATAAAAATGCGTACATGTAACTGACCGAACTCCCCCCTCCCCACCTGTACTTTCTATCCGCACGCCTCTGGCCACTCTCGACACTTTGCTATGCGGCGGCTGGTCACATTAGACAGCCACGTGTCTGGGTCATTATGCTGAAAGTTACACGAACGTCGACGCTTACTTTTTGACTGGTCCAACAGATGTGGGGGAGGGGGAGTAGGAGGGGGAGGTGTTGGCTCCCCTTCGCTTCAAGCTTCGCCTTGTAGCGCAATTTGTAGCTGTCAGTGGGAGACAGAGCGACAGACAGACGCTTGACACGTGTGTGTGCGTATGTCGCTGTGTAAGTGAGTGGGCGTGTGCTACCTAAGTGGGCGGAGGGTGTCAGTGTTGTAGTTAGCTAATGTTGTTATACCTATTGTTGTCTCTATTGCCATTGTCGTTGCTTGGGTCGAATGCCGATTATCGCCCTGCCCGGATTTGGCTTTTGGCTTTGGCTGCCTGCCTTAAAAATTCAAATCGGATTTGTGCATTGTGCGCATAAAATGCGGATTCAATTGAAAAAGAGAACTACAGGGAACAGCCTCTACCCTCTTCTATCACTTCTCAACTTCCCTCTAATGCAGCTAGTTAATTTTAATGATCTATGAAAAGCGCAGATTTTGTGGATTAGCCGATGAAGAGCAGCGGGCGAAGGCTTAGAAGCGAGTCGACTAGCAGTGTTGGATAACGTTCCAATTAAGAGAGTGTCATATAGCTAGAGAATAAGTGAGCATTGAGGAAAGTTTTATAAGGAAATGTTTTTCAGTTGCTAAAGAAACAATTTTTTTTTTCAGATAAATCTTCTTTTTTTATTGATAAAAATTTTATTTATTTATGATTTATTATTTAATATTTAATATTTAAAAATAATTATTTTGTAGATTAAATCTACTAGATTTTGTAAATTTAAATCAACTTAATCTAGTTTGACCTAGTTTCGTCTATACAGAGAAAAATATATATATAAGGCACAAAGTAACCATGGGGTTTGTAAGTAGAAAATATGATTTCTACAAGAGGAATAAAGATGACTAAGATAAGAATATCAATAATAATAAAGAACTGAACTAAGAGATAAATAATTAATAAAAGATATTGTCCCATATCAAGAAATTATATAAAAATATTATAAAGAAAAAAATTAATATATATAAATTATAAATGAAATCACTTATTATTTTATTTAATTTTTTTATAATGAAATCCCTTATCAAGATCGAACTTTATATTTGAAGATAATTTGATGAAAAATCCAATGAAGCACTTTTTATAAAGTGAATATGGAGAACATGTTGAAAAATTCTAAATATGTAGAAAATTTATGAAAAAATAAATTAATTTTATTCTTTAAGAAATCTTTGCTTTAAACACAAAATATTGTTAAAATAAAAACTAGCTTCACAATCAAAATCAAAATTTAAAATAAATTTTGTAAAATATTAGAAAAAAACTAAGTTCATAAAATGATATTCTTTTCTAAGAATACTCAGCGTATAATTGAAATGCAGACAATGAAAAAACTTGCTAATGATATGGAGCTCGTTTATAGGAAGGAAACTTTTGTACTTTTTTCTCACAATTCTCAGCTGTAGAATCTGACACCCGCTACATTTGGGCCTGCTCTGGTGGCAGTGTCACAACATTTCAATATATACATATACTCGTATATATGTATGTGTGCATATATTCCAGCTAACGAACCGAGACTTCCTAATCATATATCATCGACTCTCATATCGCTGACATTTGCGCTGGAGGCGCGTGTGTGTGAGGTCCCTGTCTCTCTGTCTGTCTCTCAGTCTGTCTCTCAGTCTGTCTGCTCTGTCCTGTCTGCCCAGGAGCTGTTGCGAGCAACATGTGTCACGAACATGTCAATTAGATGCCCAAACTTGGAGCAAACAGTGGCAAAGCGGGGGCAGATTTTTTAAAGCATCTAGAGCAATACACGTGGAAAGGAAGTGTGAGGGCAGAGAGAGGGGGAAGATGCCAGGAGGAGGAGGAGGGTGTTGGTGGCAGGCATCAAAAACGTTGAAGTGTGAACAATTTGTAGCGCAGGATATATGCAGGCAGTTAATTAAGAGTCTATGCTAAAAAGTCGATACACTCAGAGAAAAGCGAGTTGATAAGAATTTGAAAAAAGATTTTAACTCGAATAATCGCAAAAAATATATGAAAACTCTTTGAAAAAAGTGAATAATAAAACTCAAAAAACTCCTTATATGAAATGACTTAAAAAGTTCTTGAAGAAAGTAAAAAAACTTCTTATAGTAAACTTGGGTTTAAGGTCTATTTCAGAAGAATTATGAAATATAATTTAAAATTATCTTAAATAAAGAAATTTTCATCTTGAGTCATATTTTGCAGCACAGCAACAAACCTGTTTGTTTTCTCTGAGTGTACTCGATCAACTTCTCTCTCTCTCTCTCCCTCCTTCCTGCCACACATGGGCCACCCAGCTGCGGCATTGTTGTGATTTGCAGCTGACTTGCCTCATAATTATTTAAAATTAATGACAATATGAAAATGCCTGTGTGTGTGATTGTGTGTGTTGTGGCCCGCGCCCCCGCCTTTGCTATCGCCCCTCGCACAGTGGCGCCATTTAAGCGCCCAGTCGCATAATTTATGAATTGTCAACTAAATTTGACATTTCAATGTGCGTTGCGGAGGCAGCAACAACTTTGGCGGCATTCAATTTATATTTGTTTTTCGTTTGCGGCCTGTCGAAGTGTGAGAATTATGCGAGCCAATGCAGCAGCAGCAGCAGCAACCTACCACATGCAAATGTTGTTGTTGTTCTTGTTGTTGTTGCTGGAATGTCATAAATTTCGTTACGCTCATTAGCGTCGCAACTGCATATAAATCCTTGTGCAGTGCACGAAATTCGGGCATTATCAACTATAGCTTGAAGGTTGACACACTTTAAGCATTTTCAGAATATCAATGTGGGGCGAGTTAAAGCGAGAATCTTTAGTGTACGAAAACTTTAATTAAAGTAGAATAGATTGGCGGAAACTTGGTTTCAGTTTGTGTAGTACATATTTTTATAAAATATACATAAAGCTGTTATAAAAGTGGAATAAAAGTTAAGTAAATAGAAGTCGAAGTCTTTTATAAAACTAAACGAAAAGTTACTAAAAGATGATATAGAAAGAAAGGATTCAATATACTTTAAAACTCAGATAAAAGTAATTTAAAAAGACTGATAAAAATGAGTATAAAGTAGTATAATAATTAACTAAATATAAAAAAAAATAATGTTCAAAATAATAAACATTTCCATTTTCAAATAACTTAGCAAAATTGAATTCAAAGAAGTATAAAGCTGAAAAAGACCAAGTCCTAAGTCAGTCCTAAGTATGTTATTATACAACTAAACATCAAAAAGTATGTATGAAATAGATTATATTATATCATTATCATCAAATTAAATTGGTCTGAAAGTAGAATATTGTAAAATTGTTATACAATTACAAATAGAGGTATACAGAGGTATACAAATTAACTGGTATAGAATCGGAGCAGAGCTGATTGACAAGTAAAGTTCCGCGAATTACAGTCGTGTTTGGGTATAGTGAACACCCTATATATTGAGCCCCTCGATATAGTGAACTTCCAAATTTTTACACTTTGAGAACGCAGAAGCAAACGTCAATTCGCCAGCTCTTATAATAATCATACAAATATGTTTTCCTACGAATTTACTTTAATGATCCCTAAATCTTATACATAGAAAGTAACTTTTAAGCAAAATAAAAAGCATTTTAAAGTAAAAATATTAGCTATGAGCATAATGAATACTGTGAACAGGCCTTGCGATAATTAGTTCCCTATATCCAGACACGACTGTCATTCTAAAATAGTATAACAAGATGGATTCTGGTATAAAACTTTACAAAAAAAACACAGTTGGCCTAAAGCTGGAATAAAATGGTTAAAAAGGGCATAAAGTGATTTAGAAATGTAATCTGGGTCAAAACCTGCAAAATTGATGATGAGTTATAAAAACTCGCACGAAACTCATACAAAATTTGTATATATCGACCAAATCTAAACGGAATCAGAGTATTATCTATCAGAAATAGTTACTATATAATATATATACTTTAGTTACCGTATAATAGTAAATATAATTTATTTCTATTTTTTCTTTTCGAAATATCGAAAATATTGAATGGAGCCACTATCGAAAGTCTTACAGCTCTACTGTATACTATATAATATAATATAGCTTATAATGTAGAAAATAAAATGAATCTGTTGCACTTTTTAAATACCCTTTCTCGTCAATCGACCGCAAGTGTGTTCAATCTTCGGAATTCTTCAAATATATTTTCAAACATTTCTAAGTATTCCCTTTCAGTTGGAACTGAATTTAGTTTTTCCCTTTTTATTTGGCAGGCACTGTGTGTGGCCACGCTCTAAAATTGGTGGAGAATCTCCAAAGTTCTTCGTGCGCAAAACTTGTGACGTCACTGAACTGACAAAAAAAAACTAAGAAAAATCATATTCATAATTAAAATGTGCGCATTTCAAAAGGAAACTTGAGATATTTGTTTGTATGTCGCTTGTCAGTTGTCGCTTTTCCACATAAATAATAATTTATTTTGTTAAATTTTAAAGTTTTGTCGTCTAATTTTGAGCGATTAATCAATGTGAGTCTATATATATACAGTGTATATTTATAGTTCTTTATCAAGAAGCACATGTTCACCTTGCCTCGAACAGGTGTAAATTTTGTGTTTGGTCTCCTATTGCTACATCTACTTCTTCTCGAGCTGCACATAAATTTTCCAAGCTGCATTCATTTATCAATTAATCAATTTGTCTCTTTGCGTATTTTAAACAAATATTTGTAATTAATTAAACGTAAAACCGAACTATAATAATTTTTTTTGTATAGTTTTTAATGTCTGCTTCTGCTTTATCCTTCACTCTGATCTATCGCACACGCGCCCTACATTCAACATTCAACAGTGAGCTGCAACAGTCTTCGCCTACGCTTATTTAGCTGGAAAAACACGGCAGGAGGTGCGATGAGCAGCCAAAGGTCAAGGGTCAGCGGCAGGTGCTGTGGGCAGCCCAACGACTTGTAAAGTCATCAAAAAACAGAGGCATTTTCATGCCATTTATGGGGATGGTTTTAAGAGAGATCGAGGAAGGAAGTTGCTTGAGAAATATTTCCTGAATATGTGAAAGTTGACTATTTGTGGTATAGAAAAGTGGAGAGAAGATTCTAAAGCAAATTTTGAAAAAAATATACAATTTTATATAATTTTTATGATATATTTTTTTTTATATTATTTTTTTATTATTTTCAATAATTTAAACATAAACATAAATATATAAAATTATTATGAAAAAAAATAGTTTTATTAGTTTTTTGCATAAAATTTAAATTTTACTTTTATTTAACTTTTAATAATGTTAAAATGTATTTTGCATACATTTTTTTTTATTATTTTATATTGTGCTTTTTTATTTTATATTATATTATTTATGATATTTATTATATATACATATTTAATATTTATTATATTATATTATTTATGATATTTATTATAAGTACATATTAAATATTTATTATATGTAAAATAATTTACATATAAATATATCAAATTATTTTTGATCAAATTAATTTTTTTAGCTGAAAAAAAAATAGTTATATTATTTTTTGAAAAAAATGTCAATCATAATTTTATTTTACTCTTTATAATGCTAAATTGTATTTTGCATATACATTTTTTATATTGTTACATATTCATTAATACATTTATATATTATTATGTTATTATATATTCATTAACACATTAATACTATTTTATACTTAGTATATATATAAATATTAAATTAAACTTCATAAATTTGACTTTCAAAAATTTGTTTAAATAAAAAAGTGTATTAAATTTTAATACATAGTCTTTACATAATACGATAGCTTAAAACCTGCTCTTCAGCTTCTCTCTTCGAGTTAAGTTAAAAAATTGATTCACATTTTAATTAAAATTTTTATTTTAAAATAATAAATTTAATATATATGTAAGCATATAAACTTTAGTTTCTTTAATATGGCTCAGTGTAGCGTTCCTTTTATTCTTTTAATAGATTTCTTTTTTTGCTTTGGCCATCGGCGACCACACAAAAAGGCAGCTTTGATGTGTGAAACGACTTGTCAATTGGTTGCAATGCAATTTAGAGAATGTGGCAACAACAACAACTAAAGCAACAATAACAACATCTACGATTAAGAGCCAGAAAGAAAAAAAAGTGTGTACAAATTTAGCGCGCGAACCACCCAAGTGGTAAAAAGTGCCAATTCGTGAAATTTCACAAATGCCAATCGATGTGAATAATCAGCAGCGACAACAGCAGCAGCAGCAGCAGCAGCAAAAACAACAACAACAACAACACGACTTTGATGTAGCAAGTGAAATGTGTAAAATCCCCCTTCCAAAGAAAAAAGCAAATGGCAGAGGGAGAGGGAGGGAGGAGGCGCAGACAAGACAACGCTGTTGAGTGACAAACAATTGCAAGTGAAAGGCGGGGCGTGGCGGGGCGGAAAAGAGGAATTCGCATTGGAAGTGCAGGAGCTGCGTAAACTGTTGTTGTTAGTGTTGTTGTTGTTGTTGTTGCTGCCACAGCAGCCGTTGCCTTCTACATATAAAAAGAAAAAGAAATTTGTTCTGTTGCTTGTTTTTAATCACATTTTGTGTGGCTTTTGTCTCGTGCGACTTTTAATTAAGTTTATTGCCTGCAGCCAGGCAACTGTTACAAGGGCTCGACCCCCAACTCCTTCGCCCTCTCTCTCTCTCTCTGTCTCGCTCTTACGGCTACAGCTTCTTTTGAGCCTTGGCAAAACTAATTTCTCAGGCTCACACACACACACACACACACACACTTTCGCAAACACATTGAAATCCTGGGCTCTCTCTCATTTATTTGAGTGCTGCAATTGTTAACAAGCTACGGACAAGTTGCAACTTGTCTGCCCACTCAGCGTATCCCCCCGCCCATTCCTCCCTTTGCCCGCATTTGCACTTCCATCTTGTTTTGTGTCTCACTGCCTCCTCTTTAACTCCTTTGCTTGGCTCGCGCGCGCTCTCTCTCTCTCTCGCACTCACTCTCTTGGTGTAGTTAAAGCTTTCAACATTGTCTGCCATTTTTGCCAAGCAACGCCCTCAATCATCTGGCTGTTTAGCAAAGCACACACACACGCACGTAATTTCCCCTCTGCACACATATATAATTTTTGCGCCTGTGGCCTGGAAAGCCCACTGGAATGCCGCTCACTCGCTCTCTCTCTCTCGCTCACGCTCTCCTTTTGCGCCTGAGCTTGAGCCGCCCAAAATGGCCGCCTCTGCACAAACTCACTCAAAACTAGTCGCTCGACTTTTAATTCGCTCTCGTTGCTGCTGTTGTTATTGTTGTTGCTGTCGCTTTCATTTCATATTCGCCGCAACTTGGGGGAAGACACACGCGCGCGTTCTCTCTCGGTTTTTATTTTCTATTTTCAGCCCACGTTTTCACTTTGATGTCCGTTCGCGTATATTTCGCACCTGATTAACATTAAGTTTTATTCGTACATTATGATTATTTTTTTCGTTTTCCTTTTTAAATGTTACGCCTCACATAATTCACAGACCATAAAAAAAGTGAAAAAATCAGAAAAAGTAAAAAAAAGTCTCGTTTATTTCTATAAATAAATGAAAATAAATGCTGCTGGTTTTATTTTATTTTTACCTGTTGCCATTAAAATTATTTGACAGCTCATCGAAGCGTTAGCATTAAGAAGATATATGTTTAAATATGTCAAGGCATAGAAAATTGAGAAAATGAGGTAACAAAATTATTTTAACAAGCTGATGAAAAATGTTGTTAGTTTATACGAAGAGATTTGCTTGAGTTTATTTTAGCTAGATGATTGGGAGATGTGAAAATATAGAAGAGAGAGGATCAGATAAGGTATTCTATATAACTTTATATGAACTATATATATTACTTGCATATCTATATTTTATTTATATAAACTCTGTTTAATTGCCATTCACAATAAATTAAATCTGATTTTTTGGTCTACAATCAAGTTTACTTAATAAATATTCAATTGCTGTTAAATTTGCATAAGTCAAAAATGATTTAAACAGCGTTGACATCTTATTACAAGCAATGCCAGAAAAAAAAAGCAAAATGCTATTAAATTTGGCAACGCCCACAAAACGGGCTGCAAAAGTCAGCAGCTGCCCAGCTGCGAACAGTTTGTATCTATAAGATACATTTCAACTGACTGACTGAGTGTGTGTGTGTGTGACTCCCATGTGTGTGTGTGTGTAATTAGTGGCAAAGCTGTGCAGCCTCCCCTTTAGCTCACTTCGTCTGCACTTTTTGTCTGTCTGCCTTTTTGAGCATCGAGATATGCGAGCAAAAGATGAGCTACAAATTTCTCAAGTGTCAACACCAGAGTGAGCAATGTCTGTGTGTGTGTGTGTGTGTGTGCGTCTGTCTTTTTGGCCATGAAATAATCATTTTTCATTGCAGGCAGACATTGCATTTAGTTAATGCACACACACACACTCACACACACTCGCACAGTTGTTATTAATAGTCATTAGCAAGTCTCCTGCTAATGATGAGAATTTTGTCATCTAAAAGATAGAAAACACTCGACTGATCAATCAACAGTTAGCCCTCATATATGTATTTCTACTCCATATGCAGCATTTGCACTTTTGACAGTTGTGTCGAAAAGTTAATGAACCGCAAGTCATGAAAAAGTCTTCGGCTTTTGAGTTCATTGAACGTCGTCGTCCGTGCACAAAATTGCCAACTAATTTGCACGGAAATTATATTTTATTTATTTGATATATGCACAATCCTGTACCGCCCGCCTTGCCACGCCCCCAACGCCTTGATCAGCCTTCAATAAGGAGCGCATATCCTTGGGCAACTGAAATTGCAGCGATAAGCTTTAAACTGCGCGCACTTCCGGCATGTTGCAGCGCTCTTAGCCCTTTCTCAGCTTTAGTTCTTTTCAGCGGCCAAAGGCGTACTGGAAAATATTCCTTAAGGGGCTAAAGCAAATGTAGGAAAATTATAAAGATATTTTAGATATGTATTTTAAGCTTGAAAATATTTAAAAATCAAATGAAAAAGGAATTAAAGTAAACTTAACTGTAGCAAAAAAATATATATACATATGTATATTTGAAAAATGAAAAAACAATTTATTAAAATGTTATATATTGGCAAAGTTTGTTTTGTTATTTTTTTTTATAATTTTTATTTTCATTTAGTATTATTTTTTATACATTTTTATTTTCTTTTATATCATTTTTTTTAATTTTTTTTTTTATGATTTATTAATTTTTTTTAATTTTAATTATTTTTTATTTTATACTTTCTTTTTTTTAAATTTTTTAAGTTTTTTTTCATTTATTTTACTTTTGATGTTGAGTTTAGCTACTTTTTTAAGACATTCCCCCTTTCGGCTACGCCTCTGTCTCCGCCACATATATGGCCGTACAAGTATGGCCGGCATGGAAAGTGTTGGCAAGGATATGCTTAAACATGCAAATTTTCAATATGCAGACAAAACAGACTGCACACAGAAAGAGAGAGCGAGAGAGAGCGAGAGAGAGGGAGATAGACTGTGTACATGCATGCCTGCACAGGAGAAAATTCTCAACTGGCGTAACATAAAATGCATTTGGTTTACAAAAAAGGGGGTTGACTGCCATCGACATCCCCCTCCCCTCCCCTGTCCTTCTGCTGGCTGCGCTACTTTGTCTGAGTCGTGGCATTCGATGAAATTGCCGGATTGTGTTGAAGTGTGATGTAGGCATCGCTTGTTTGTGCCCTGGACACGACGCCTCGCGACGAGGCGTTGCAAGGCCTTTTGCCATAATTCCCGAATCACATGCCGCGCTCGCAAATTTCCCACCCCGAAAAGTTGACGAAATTAATTTCTTGGCAATTTTCAGGCGGCGCTTGTTAAAAGTTTTTGACTTTTACTTTGTATAAACAATATGCATATATATATATATATATATATATATATATATATATATCTGAATAAGCATAATTATGATTGAGTTGACTTTGTGGACTGTTGCCTGCACATAATTGCCATATTTGTATAGCTTTTAGACATGGCAGCGAAGAATGAGGAACATTGTGTAGTTTAACTGGAGAGGATGTAAAAAACTTTCTTTTTGATTATCTATAGACTCTTCACTAACTAATATGGTCATATTCTGTCTTTAAGATACTCTGAGATGCTTTAGATACTTTTTTATCTCACATATTTATTAAAAATTAATTTAAATGTATAAAAAAAAATTTCAGAACTCTTCTAAATAATATATAACAATTAAAAATTCTTTGTACTATATAAAACTGTTTTTTCATCTAAAAGATACTTTCTCTTAGATGAATATGTTTTCTGTTAGATACTTTTGTATCTTTAAGATACTTTTTTATCTCAAACATACATTATCTTTCTGATAGATACTTTTGTGTCCTTAGATATTTTTGTATCTTTAAGATACTTTTTTATCTTATGCATACATTCTTTTTCTGTTAGATACTTTTGTATCTTTAAGATACTTTTTTATCTCATACATACATTCTTTTTCTATTAGATACTTTTATGTCCTTAGATACTTTTGTATCTTTTTTTTATCTCAAACTATATTTTACTTCCTGAATTCTTGTCTTTACATATTTCACGTGCCGCCTTCGTTAACTTAAAGATACTTTTACCTATAAAAGATACTTTTTGTCTTGATCCTTACTATATCTTATAGATACTTTGTATCTCTAGACAACTCTGTTTTATCTCCTTCGCTGTAATCTCTTTGATTGACATGCTTTGGCATCTCAACTGTTGCCCCTTCTAGTTTTAAGATACTTTTTAACCTATGAGATACTGTTATATCTCACCCGCTGCCATCTCTATGCATTGTACAACACACGCCAAACACTTGTACTTCGTAGCATATCAAAAGCGAGAACCAACAAACTAGAAAATTGCCAAATCATGGTAGTATTACGACGGGGAGGAAAAACCGGAAAAAGGTCTAGATTGATAGAAAGAGAGAAAGAGATAGGGAGACAGGGCGAGAAAGGGAGGGGAGAGTGAAGTGTAGTCGCTGGTCTAATGTAGATATATCTCGTTATTTGACAAGCTGACGCTTGTTGGTTTTCATGTTGCTTTGATAAATTGAATAAACATTTTTATGGTATAATTAACTCATGTTCATGGCTAATGCGAATGCCACGCCTACAATAAAGATAGAAAGAGAGAGAGAGAGAGGGAGAGGGAGAGAGAAAAAGAAAAACAAACCAAAGCTGGGCAATTAAAATGTTCACATTTGGAATGGGCTTTGTTAGCGGAGCTTGTACTATAATTTGGTGACAGCATTTGTGACTCTCGGATCATATTTTTACTTAAGTATTTTTCTATATTTTTTACAAAAATAATTATAGCTACAATCGTGTGTGTCAAATAAAACACAGTTTCATTAAAAATATTTTAAATACATTTTAAAAGATTTTTTTTTATTTTCAATATTTTTTTTCTGTATCTTAATATGTGTTACTATTATTTTTATGTTTTTTATTATTGTTATTATTATTTCATACATAATAAATTTACTTACTACGTTTTATATATATATATATATATATATATATAAGAATTGATGTATTTAAAAGAGGGATATATATATATATATATAAGCGTGTCCTCCACCGTCACTTTATAAGTAAAATACTTTTATGTAAAATCGAAACTCTCCTGAAATTTTTGTTCGTATTTTAGATTTTCTTTGCTTTAATCAACGTATTTCATAATTTAATTTTCACTTCATTTAAATAAATACTTGAATTTCCATGCGTCCTCCATGTCAACATTCTGATCAAGATTACTTTTTGTTGTCTCTAACATTGTTATATTAATTTTAAGCAAACTATCTATAGATATCTTTAAATTGTTAAATCCAGGGACCATAATCATTATAAGTTAATTTAAAACATCAAAAATCATCAAAAGATCTCTTTAAAATACTAAAAAAAAAGTCCTAATTTCTTTGCCTCCTCCATGTTAACTTTAATCAAATACTTCCAACTTTTTGTTAGCTAATATTAGTTATTTGCAAAAAAACACAAAAAAAGAAATCCGTGTCACTTCCTACAATTTATAAGGGATCCACCCCAACCACACCTACACACAAAAAAAAAAGAATACAAAATAATAATTTAGATAAAAGTGTGCATAATTTTGATAAGGATAGTCGCTGACCAGGCGACCCAGCTAGAGGAAATTTATATGCTCGCACCTAACTGCAAATTGTGTGTAATGAGCTGAGCGGCGTTTACCTTTGCCTTCGCCTTCACCTTTGGCTCTATCATGTTTTTTTCTTGCCGCTCAGCTAATTTAGTGGCACCTTTTGCGTTGTCTAAGCCTGAAGAAGACATAAATTTGTTAGCGGCTGGACTGGGTTTTAGCTACCAAATTTCCATGTTTTTTTTGAGGGTGTTTTGTTATTTTTTTCGTGTTCCTACTGCAGGCCGCGTGTCCAGGCTTAGGCTTAAGGCAAACACAGAAATTAGTCAGCAACAACAACAACAACAAGGAGAAGAGAAAAGGTTGCCGACGGAGCCAGAGATAGGCTGGGGTCTAACATAGATCGGTCGCCTCTGATAAGTTCTACTTCATATTTATGTTGGAAATTAGGCAAATTTTTAGTGGCGAGATAATTTGTGTACGACTTTGTCGCAGTGAGTGAGAAAATTGCAGGTAATCTACATTTATCTCTAATTGCGGGTGTGAGGTGTACGTGAATTCCATCAGATTTTTTTTAAACAACAAAATTAAGTTTTGTTTTAAATATGGTTGAGTAGGCTTAAAGGTGCTTGGAAACTGTGTAATAGAGTAAAACCTAGAGCTGTTAGAAAGACTTTTCTTTAAGCTGAGTACTGAATAAGTTTTATTTCAGGATCTTTTCGAGTTACTGCCGAAAAATTTGGTATGTGGACTCGTAATAATAAATTATATTTCAATATGTCTTGATTTCCACAAAAAAATATTATTGTCTATAAGGAAACCATACTCTTAAAGGCTTTGCTGGCATAGATCAATATTTTAATTGCTGTAAACTATTTCCATCAAGAACTTTTTAGCTTACCTTTTGTACATTCTCATAAAGCTCCCCGTTTGTAGAACCTTAATAACATAATTAGCAGAAATCAACATTTTAATAAATACCCATTGATTGTTCTAACAAACCCCGCAATCAGAATGTCAGGCAATTAAAATGTTTTCAACTTATAATTAAAAAGTTAGGAATCCAATTTACACACTTCCTATAAATACTTAATAGAAATATGACACTTTCTCACAATTTTCTCAATCGATGTTTTTTCTCTATCTCTCTCTTTTTCTCTCTTGCTATAAGTAGCGAGGTTTAATTAAGATATTTGGAAAGTCGTTTAAGTTTGCTTTTGCTTGTTTGTTGGTCAAAAATGATTTTATAATTGCGCGTTTCGAGTGTATAATTATTAGTTAGCTATCGGTTAGGTCAGGTAAAAACTCAGGTAAACTAAACACTTGCTGTTATATAAGCCATATTTAAATGGCCCTCCGTTTTTGTTTCGTGGCCTATGGGCATGAAAATTAAGTTATTAAAACTCATTCGCCATATGCCATATGCTAGGGCCAGTTATGCTTCTCTCGTAATTATAAATGATTGACAGCTCGAGTTTTAAATATGCTAGAAGTGAACCACTTGTAATTGTTTAATTGTAACAAATTGAAGCATTTGCAAATACAACAATTACATAAAAAACTACAACACAAATTATGAAATATTTACAATGTGTTCAAACATGTTTTAAACGATTTGCAGCAGTAAATAAATACACAATAATTTAGTTCTTTCATACTATCTTCTTGGAGCTGTTTCGTAAAGCTTTTATAACTTAACATACATATGGTTTTCCATTCAAAATTTTAAAATATTAAAAAAAAAAAATTTAATTTTAATTTTTTTTAATAATTTTAATTTTTCTTCTCAGATTTTCAATTTTTTCTTTTAAAAAAAAAAATTGTATTTGTTTTTAATTATAGCTTTATTAATTAGCATTGAATTCTACCTTAAAATCTTTTTTAAGTTACTTAATTTATCAGTAAAACATTACGTAAAGATAAAAAGTCGTTCAAAGTTCCCAATTTCCAGTTCCTTAAACTTTCATAACTTAACTTTCTTAGCTTAAAACTGATCTGACTTAGAAGACGAATATAAATTTAACTATTTCGAGCTTTACATTTAAAATAAAAAAAAATATTTTTGTTTTAAATTTAGGTAACAATTAAAATATATATAATAGGAAAAATCCCAAGAAAAAAATCCTAAGAAAAAGATTTCTAATAAAAAAATTTAAAAAGCTTTTAAAATAAATAAATTTTAATTTCTTAGTCTAAAAACTAAATTTATAGCGAATATGAACAGTTATAAATAGAAGAAAAAAAACAATTTCTAACGAAAACTTTATGTATTCCCCACTAATCTTTCTCCCAAGCACTTTTTGCACTTGAATTTCTCTTGCATTATTTTAATCGCTTTATCTGCCTTAGTAACTAATTAAAAAGTGCATTAAGAAATATTAATAACCAATGTCCGCACAAAAGCAACAGCAATTAACAATTAATAACAAATGTCCGTGTTGAAGACAGACATCATTAGAAATTGATGACGCATGTCGCGTGCAACTGCAGCAACTGCCAGCTTACTCTTTCTCTCTCTCTCTCTGTTGCTTTCTTTGTCTCTGCATGCAATGCACAGCTAGCTGGCAACCCTTTAACTCTATATTGACTGCCTCCTCCCTGCCCCTTGCCTCTTGCTGCACAAATGACTTGAAAAGTGGAAATGATATGATAGGAGTATAAAACACGGACTTGTAATTAATTAGACTTTCATAAAGAGCACAAAATTCTATAAATTATATTCCATTTGGCGCGGCATAAATGTCAGAGGCAAACCGTCTCTGCCGCGCTGCTGCTGCTGCCTCTGTTGCCACGCGCGACTGCGCATCACGTGCGGCTGCATTTTGTTGCCGACTACACATCATCATCATCATCATCATCATCATCAACATCATCATCGTGATCATTTATTAATTGCTTAGATATAGATGTGGAACTCGCAAACGAACAACACTTTTTTTTTGTTTTTTTTTTTATTGTTTTCCTTTTGTGTTATAAATTGTTTATTATTATTTTTGCACATAATTTAAATAGTTTGTTTTTCGCTTTTTGATTTTCAGTTTTTAGAGGAAGAGGGGAGGAGTTGGAGGTTTGGGGGCGTATCATATAGTGTACATTAGCAGTGGAATTTTTACAATAATTTTTGCAGTTAGGAACAATTAGACAACAACAAAATTATTTAAATAATTTAAATAAAACACAAGCGAATCTTTTTGCACTAGTTCTAAGCCTAATTAAATTAACTAATACTGTTACACGGCTAGACCTAAGAGCTACTTTAAGTACATATACATACATATACATATACATATACATATACATATACATATATATAAATACTCTAATATTTATAAATCAGGTTTATGCGCAGCAATTGGAATATGTTTCGAAATTTTACAAAAAATTTTATGCAAAGTTAATTTAAACTATTTAATTATTTTTATTTTAAACAAATTTAAGCATTTTCTGTTATTTTATTTTTAAAAAATTTTATATCATTTCAGAATAAAACTAAAATATTCTTTGCTTGGGTTGACAGAGAATAGATATTTTTTATAGGTAGACTATGTTTTGAAAACCTCGAATTGTAAAATTTCACTAGATGCGTTATAATAAATAAAAATTAGAAGAAATAAACAGCAACTATCATTGGCATAGATATTTTCATAATCAAAATTAATTTTGTATACAAAAACTTATTTTATTTTAGTTGGCTTTCTCTTAAAAATGTTTAAAATTAAAAAAATTAGAAAAAATTTTTTTCTTCAGTTTTTAAAATTAAAAAAAAAAATTTTAAAAAAATTATGTTATTCAGTTTTTTAAATTTAAAAAAACATTTTCTTTAGTTTTCTAAATTTTTAATACAATTTCTTATGTTTTTTTTTGGTATTATGTTTTGAGTAATAAAATGTATGTATGTATACATATTATATATTGTGTTAGCTTTATAACTTTTCTTTTTTCTGATGTTTTTCAGTTTTCATTTATATAATTTCAATTAATATTTTTAACTATTTATACAATATAATAAAAAATTTTAGCATGTGTTTCAATGAATGTTTAAAATTGTTGGCAGTGGAATGCTTCAAAATTCAAAATGTTGCAAAATACTTTGGCTTTAACTGCATTTAGTTAAGTTTTTATAATTTGTATTAAGTATTATTATATTATTTCAATCTGAAATCATATTTTACACATTTTTCTACATTTTTAAATAAAATTGTAATGAATTTCGAAACACGTTCCAGTTGCGAGGCATAAACAAGCTGCTAAATTTGAGTGTTTTTGCCACATGTTGCTGCAACATGGGTACAGTTTTTTATTGGGGTAGGGTTTTTCTCTTGGTAGGATTATTTACAAACATGTTCGATCATTGCACATACATTTCGAGTAGTTATCATTGTGGTGAGTGGGGGGGCTTGCATGCCCCTGCTCTAAATTAGGGACTGTCCGCTCGCAGCGAGGGCGAAGGGGAGCTGCCTGGCTGCCCGTGCTGCGGCACCTGGTACGGACTGAAGCGTTGCGGATAGTGTCCCAGCTGGGTCTTGATGCGCAAATCCGGCGATGCTGACCCGCATGATGAAGTGGGCGTGGCAGGCGCTGGCGGTGCATTGACGACGGCAGCTGGCGGCGGCGGCGGTGGCGTGCGACTGACGCCAGCTGCAGCAGCGGCAGCGGCTGCGAATGCTGCCTGCTGATTGGCGCTGGCCAAGAAGCCGGCCGTTAGCTGCGGCCACTGCTGCTGCCACATGCCCAGCTGAAAGGCGCCCAGCGAGGCGCTCGGCGGGGGCGGTGCGGGCGGTGCAGCGCGCTGATACAAGTGCGGCAGCAACATTTCCGTATACGGCGAACGGCCAAACATTTGCAAATGCTGACGCGCCTTCTCCAGCAGCGCCAGCGAAGCGGCGTCCGCCTCTTGGGGCGTCAATTGCGCCATCAGCGGATCCGGAAAGAAGCGCAGCGGTGCGGCGCGCATATGCTGATCGAAGAAGAACGAATCCATGGGATCTCTGAAAGAACAAGAGCCAACATGAGTAAGAGAAAGAGAGAGATAGATAGAGAGGAGGGGTGGGGGCAGTCTAAGCTTGTTGCAGCACGGAGGCAAACGCCAAGGCAGCAATAACATAATTACGTTGAAAGTAACTGCCAATTGCCGACACTAAACAACGCCAGCAACAGCAACAACAACAACAACATTCACTCATTATTTTCGTGTTTTCATTTCATGTACGAATCGGCTTCAAAGTTAAATGTGCCGATCTGTAATTTACGCCACTTAAGACGCCGCCGTGCCGGCTAAAAACATTGAATGTTGTTGTTGTTGTTGTTGTTGTTGCTGTTGTTTGCTGTTGTCCATGTTGCTGCTGGCTGCTGGCTGCCTGCGTTTGCTGTCTTAATAGTACACGTAGCCGCCGCCTTGCAACACTTTTGAAGTTGCTGTCCGAAAAAAAAAAGAAACACTTTTTTTCCTATTTTTTTAAAAAAGGGCAGCTACCCTTTCCCCAGCTCAGGGCATCGGATATAAGAGTTGGTTCGGAATCCTGTGCAACCTGTGCACGCATGCAACATGCAACATGTTCGCAGTGCGGACAGCAGTTGCAAGTGGGGAAGTTGGGCTTGAACTCTTTTTAATTAGCAACAGAAAATTAGGGAAATATTTATTAAAGATAAATTTGATGGAAATAATAATAGAAATGAAATTTAGAAGCGGGAATGATGGAATAGGAAATGCCCCAAAATATAACGGTTATATTTTCTATGGTTATAGCTAGTTGAATATTTTGTAGCTGTGTATACATATATATATTTATATATACATATATATATTTAGAATGATCTACTTATAAAACTTTCGCTCTCTGGCCCTTCTTGTGGCAGAGATCGATCGGAGAGGTTTATACATATGGATAAGTTCGAATGTTTGAGTAGGTCAGCATTCGCTGAGTAAGACTGAAAACTGTATACCCTGTTAACATATGTTCAATGGTTGTAGCTTCCGTAGACTAATGGGAAATGCCTTGGAAAATTTTAAAAATTAAATTGAGGCTTTAACAATTTTTTTTTAAAATTGATTTTGTAAAATGTGGAGGTGGTATCCAAAATACAAAAAAATAGAAAGTGCATTTTATTTACAAAAAGTCAAATACAAAATTTGGTGACTGTGGCTTTAAATATGGAAAAGATATGTTTAAAAAACTGAATCTTGATAACGTTTTTAATCGATATCAGTGAAACAGAAAAAGTTATCGAATATCTAAAACAATCTCGATATGCGCGCTGTATACATGGACCTTGTGCAAAATTTCAAGTCTTTAGCTCTTATAGGTTCTGAGATCGACGAGTTCATACATACGGACAGAGGGACAGACAGACGGACAGGGCTAAATCCACTCAGCTCATCGTCCTGATCAAGAATATATATACTTTATGGGGTCTGCCACTCCTCCTTCTGCCTGTTATATACATTTTTTTTTAACAAAACCAATATACCCTGATTTTCCATTTTCAATGGGTTCAGGGTATAATAATAAAAAACAAAATATGTTCAATGTGTTTCTATAATATTTTGTAAAATATTCTAAATGAACAATTCCTGTTAGACATTCATAAACTACTGAGAAGCTGCAGTCGATCAGTCAGAAAATTCCTCTGAGAAGACTTTGAAAGTCAAACCTAAATGCTGTTAGATCTATGATCTGTAATGTGTAGTATAATATAAGTATAATATTTTTCAACAGTCGGCAAACTTCTTAAATATTTAGCCAACAGCACCCGCTGCTCCACTTTAAACAGTTACTAATTGAAACAGTTTTTTTTGCCATTTTCTATAGTTCCATTGTATTTTCATCTATTTCTCCCAAAAAACATTTGACTTTCACACATTTTCGCTAATCAGCGGCTTATGCTTGAGCTACTGTTTCGATTTCTGGTGCAAAGTTCGAAAAGAAACGAATCGACAGAGGTTCATCGTAAATGAGGTCGTAAATCAGCAAACAAGCCTCATAAAATTGCTCGGGGTCAACTATTTGAGTTGGTAACGAGCACTCAAGACACTTCACAGACCCCCGCTGTAGTTCTACAGCTCTGCTTCTTATTATTACAAGATATAAAAAAAAAGAACTCACCTATCAAAATCAGTCAGACGCGACGAATCGCGAAATCCTTTGGCGAACGGATTCGAATCGATTTTCAATTTTGTAATCAATTGATTCTGATAGGCCGTCACGGCCGTGAATACAGTCTCCGGGAATACGAAGGTTTTATGATCCATATCCTGCAGCTCCTTGGGATTGCCGGGTATGCTCTGGCCATGGCTCAGACGCACCAAGTGTATCCGTGGCTGATATCGATGCATAGAATTCAGCACGACCTGCAAAGAACAAGAAGAGCAAGTTCGGTTTTTTTAGGGTTTTTGTCTTATAAAAAATTTACAACAATAAAAAGTAGTCGGCGTTTGTTTTGACGCTTTTCCGGGGCAGCATCCTTTATGGCGGCGATAAAAACGGTGGCTGGCTCGTAAACAGAGCGTCCACACTTTCCATGTTATATGGCCTGGCATGATATAGGGGCAGAGTTCCTATATATATCTATATGTTTCTATGTATGTATGTGTTTATATGTATATAGGGGCCATGCATAAGGGGAAGTTCTTTGCCTTTTGCATTTGCCACCAAATTGCCAACAATTTTCATTCATTTTTTGGAATTTACATATGCCGGCTGTACGACAGGTTCTACTCCCTCTCTCTCTCCCTCTCTCATACTCACTCTGTTGCTGTCTCTTTCTGCACAGACAATGGCAGACTGGTCGCTGCGGTTTTTATATCCTTTGTCTTTGACTAAATTATTCATAAATGTTTGTGCCAGGATGCTTAAGGAAGTGCTGCTTGATAATATCTGCGAATCTTGCGCGAATTTTCTCAGCTTTGTTCGCCTTGAATACGCTGGCATACTATTAGTGCGCACTGTAAAGTGACTCATGTAGGGGATGTTGAATGTGTTGAGTATTTAAGAAAGAAATCATTTCGACATATATTGGAAGATCAATTTTTGCGTTTAATTTCTGAATTTCTGCTTAGAATATTTATTGTGTATTGTTATGAAAGAAATACTGAACTTATCTGGATATTTTTCATGGATCAATATTGCATAAATATAACTTTTTTAAAAATACAGATAGCAGACATAATATTTTGTGGGCAAACATTTGAATTTGTTAGAAATATTGATTCACGGATTAGTTGACTTTTATTGCAGACAGCTATTTAATCAGTTAAAGCATCAGATACAGAATTGAATATAGATAGTTGGATGTCGTCTTTATCTAGATGCTGTATTTTACTTGTTTCAAATGATTGATGATTCTCACTCATCTCAAATCAATATTCTTTAGCCTGATACAAGTCAGGCTGTAAACCAATCATTCGAGAAGAGCGTCAATCAATTATCAATCAATAAATCATTCAATCAGTCATTCAAGCAGTCATGTTAACTGTCAATAAGGCAATCAGTCAATCATTCGAGAAGAGCGTCAATCAATTATCAATCAATAAATCATTCAATCAGTCAATCACTCAGTCATTTTTAGAGCCAATTAGGCAACCAGTCAATCATTCGAGAAGTGCGTCATTCAATTATCAATCAATCAATCATTCAATCAGTCATTCAAGCAGTCAATCAATCAGTCACTTTTAGAGCGAATTAGGCAATCAGTCTATCATTCGAGAAGAGCGTCAGTCAATTATCAATCAATCAATCGTTCAATCAGTCATTCAAACAGTCTTTTTAAGAGCCTATTAGGCAATCAGTCAATCATTCCAGAAGAGCGTCAATAAATTATCAATCAATCATTCAATCAGTCAATCAATCAATCAATCAGTCTGCCAATCAGTCATTCAAACAGTCATTTAAACAGTCTATAAAGCAAACAGTATTGAATCAATCAATCAATCATTCAATCAGTCATCCAACCTATCATTTACTGACGTAAGGCAATCAGTATTTCATAAATCAATCAATCATTTAAAAAAATCATTCAATCAGTCATTTAAACAGACACTAAGGCAATTAGCATTTACTCATTTCATTCAGTCATTACTTCGTTATTCGGTCAATCAACTATTTAGTATGTTAGTCATTCCCTCAGTTAGTCTAAATACCTATTTTAAGCTTATTCTAATAAAAACATTCTCAAAATTAACTGTTTACTCCCTAAACTTGCTGCTATACTACGAAAAATTTCTTATATGTACATACATCTCCACTTCAATTTATATATATATACAAAATATGTATAATCTATATTTATAATACATACATACTATAATGAAAATCTTCTGTTTGATCTCTTTTCTTTCTTTTCTGGAATTCCAAAAAGTTCACTTTATATTCACAAAATAATCCAATATGTTGATTCCTTATTGCCCATTGATTTGCTTTAGCTTTAGTCCGCTCTCTCAGCTGTCGCCGCAGTCAACCGTTGACCCAATACTCACACATACTCTCTCTCTCTCTCTCAGCTTAAACTCACCTGTCCGCTCTTATCCATTTCGTTATTTGTCAGCTTCACCTTCTCGAAGGAGACGACCTGTTTGCGCAAGGCCTCCGGGCTGATGGGGCTATCGGGATGGGCATAGATGCGTGCCGGAGGCGGCGGATCCGCTTTGCCGGCCACCAGCCAGGAGCTGCGATGATATGCATAGCGATAGCGTCTCGAGTCCAACGGCACAATGTCCAGCAGTACGGCATAGCGATCCGGCGGTTGGATTTGGCGCAAAGGCCCCGAGAACGAGACACGCACAGTGGGAAACATGCGCCTGAAAGTAGACCGAAAAAAGAAACCAGTCGAAAATGTAGGAAATTCAATCTATAAAAGAAAGAGAGGCAAAATGTGCCAGCAAACAAAAAATAAGGAAAACCCTAACTTTTTTATTTTATTGCTCGCCTTTGTGTGGAGAATTTCGTGGGGGTTGTGTGTGTATGTAAATAAGGTGCATATTTAATTTTATGACTTTTAGCACGTTTTTGACACATTTCCGCGACGAAGTAGCCCCATCAAGGAGACCCCACCCCCACTGCCTCTAGTCCCTCAGCCAAGCAAACCAGAAAAACAAAACTCAACTCAAGTTGCGGCCAGCTAAAGTGTAAATGACGCTAATGACCCAGCCCAGTTCTTTTGTCATTTGTCTTTCAGGTTTGTGTTTGTATGTGGCTACCTTTAAAGGTGTGTGTGCGTGTGCGTATGTGTTTAGTTGAGTTGTAAATGAATGTTGTAACATTTGTCATAATAATCCAACTAATTAACAATATACAACAAATAGAATTTCAGTTTAAATATGAAAATGTAATCAATAGGGGAAATATGTTATAGAGGACATATGTTATAGAGAGCATATATACAACTTCAATCTAATTGAGCAATAAAATTTCGGGCTCGAATTTCTGGTTTGTTAATGGATAGAAATTGGATTCGGATTGTTTTAACCGAAGTCCTAACTGCTTGCAACTGCATTATACTTTTCTTCTCATAATAATATATATAACTATTAAACAAGAGAAATCAGAATCTGATTCTAGAATTGCTTTCAAAATTGTTCTTAAAAATTAGAAAAATTGTCAAAACAATATCACAAAATATTTAAGGCTTACAAAATCTTATGCTTGGGCTACAAACTAACAAAGAAATTCATTTTATATTAAGCTATTTGTTATAAATATATATAATATATTAGTTACGTAGCTAAGCCCGCAAAATGTCGAAATAAATAGTATAATGTATAATAAAATAATGATATGACTCTTGCTGAACAGATCTCTAGAATGGTGACGTTTTTTTGCTCCTTGTTGCACTACAATCATTCTACTTTAATACTTCAGTATCGAAATATATAGTTTACATTAAATTGAAATTGCTTGAATAAGAGTGCGGCAAAATTGTCTTCCGTCCCGGGCAGCCGAGACCCACGCTAAGCCGCTGGGACGAATACTATCAAGTTGGCCTCCAACTCAAATTAATTTAACTCATATTTAATAAATTTTTGAAACATTTTTAAAAATAATAAACTTAAATTTTTAGATAAATATATTAAAAAACATTTAAAAAATCAGCAAAAAAAAATGTATTTTATACTTGAAATAAGTCTGTCAATTTTTTTGCTTTAAGATTTCTGTTTATAAAAGAATTTTACAAAAGACCAAAAGAGTAACTAAAACATATATATATGCTCTGTAAGCTTAAACTTTTAAGTAACATATATAAATAAAATTTTAAAAAACATTTTTAATTCCGTTTTATTTAAGTCAGCGCAAGAAACAAGTTTGTGGTTCGAGCTAAATTAGAACTATAGGCTAGACTCGGTCATAATAATGTTTTTTATAGAATATATAGATTTGCAGAGAATGCAATAAATCACAGCCGAGCCCGTTCATCAGCTGTCGCATGCCAATGAAAATCGTGCCACATAAATATATATATGTATATAAATATATAATTGATATTAATTTCAGTTATAATGTCAACCATAAATCCGACTCGACTGCATGCAGATACATATATATATTTTTATATATTTATATATATACATATATTTCTGCTAGCTGCGAGTGCTATGAAATGTTGTATTAATAGAGGCGTGGGCGTGGCAGTTGTGTGGGCGTATGTGTGCGTGCTTCGCCGCCATGTTGTGGCAGAGTTGCCAACGCACTCGTCTCTCTGTGTGTGTGTGTGTGTGTGTGTGTGTGTGTGAAGGTAATAACTGTCATTGTTTTGGCAGTTGCAAGTCGACAGTCGTCAGTCGTCAGTCGGCATGTTGCATGCCACAATTAGCACCATTGTAGCGGGCTGCTTATCGCTGGGCTGCCATCGCCTAGGCGATGCACTCGAGCCTGACGTGTTGGCAACTCTGGCCGCAAATCTAGTCAAGAGGCAAGAAATCAACAGCAGCAGCAGCAGCAGCTAAGAAAACTTTCAAACACTTTTGATAGCTTGCTAATGTGTCCATAAATGTGTGAAAATGCCAAACGCAAAACGGCGGCCACACGCCCAGTTAGCTGCCACGCCCAGCACTAACTTGCCGCCCTCCTTTCGCGCTGCTAGCGGAAATGTCGTAAATCATATTCCCAGCATTTACATACATTTTTATGAGCCAACTCAGCGGCGAACTGCCTGCGGGCCCTGCCCCCACTATGGGTGGGCGTGGCACACATACACACACACACAGAGAGCGACTTTTTTGCTCTGCATTATTATTTTGCTGCGTCTAAGTGTGGATTTTATGTATTTGTTTATGGGAAAATTAGGGAAATGGCTTTCGCTCATTTCCCAGTCGGAGTTTTTGGCTTTAGGTGCCAAAGGTTACAATTATGAAGTTTACACACCATTTGCCATAGAGGGTTGCTCCAGACCGATACCCTACACTTTCTGGACTTTCAATTAGCTTGACCACAAGCTCGCCCCGTCTCTCTCTTTCTCTCTCTTTCACTCTCTCTGTCTCAGTCAGTTCCAATTAGTTGACTCTTCCCTGTTTTTTTATAGTATGTGGCGCATTTTATCCGCACTTCCGCCCCGGGGGCTATACGCATACATTATCAACACCTTAGTTCCAGCAAATTAAGCCGCCAGCTTTGAGTTAATAAATGCAACTAAATGCTAATTCTGAATTGAATTCCTTATAGCAACCCCCAATTGCAGCCTGACCCAAGCAAACCTGAGCGATCTTATCGTCGCTTGTAAAAATATATGAAGCGCAGCTCATATACCTCTCTCCCTCTCCATCTCTCTATTCTACATACTCTCTTTTTAAGGTCTGTCTCTGTCGCTTTTATTATTTAATTAATTCATAATTTGGTAGTTAAAAACACTCAGCAACGTCTGGCAAGGCTGAACAAAAGACAAGGCAATGGTACACTTTAAAAAATGTAGTTAAACATATTTTTGTCAATTAAACTAGGTGAGAAAATCTAAAAAAATATTGAACAAATGTTAGAGCGACATATAATAATAAAAAATATGAGAAATTTTGTTTTTTAACATTTTTTCCTTAATATTAACTTAATATTAACTTAAAACTTAAATATTTGAAAATTTCTTTTAAAATTTTTTTTACCTAAATATTTGTGTATTGCATTCAACTATTTTATACAAAATTGTTAACAATGTCATTTTAACTTTTTAGATATACATATTTAAAAAGAAAACAAATATAAAAAAAATATTTTCTAAGATTTTGATATTAAATTTTGAGTTTAGGCTATTTTAATTTAATTAAAAATTAAAAAGAATGTTTATATATACATATATACATATATACATATAATTTAAATTATTTTAATATTTAAAAATTAAAAAAAAATTAAAAAACTAGAAAAAATATAAAAATAAGTTTTAAAATAATTTTTTGTCTTATTTTGTTCTTCATAATTTAAAATAATTATAATTATATTGTTTTCTTTGTACCACAGAAAACTACAAAAAAATTGAAAAACTAGAAAAATATAAAAATAAGTTTTAAAATAATTTTTTCTCCTTTCTTGTTCTTCATAATTTAAAATATTCAATTATATTGTTTTCTTTGTACCACAGTCTACTATTAATTTCTCTCAGTGTATTTAGTAAGCTATTTGGGGTCAGCTATTAACTGCCTCTATGAATGCCCACAGATCCTGCACCTTTCCTTAGGGGCTTAACTTGTTTCACTGTTGTTGTCCTTTAGGCCGAATGATAAATGTTCACTCGCCTAGCTCACTGCACAGCTGCTCGCGGCAGACAATCAAATATTAATGAAGTTGTACGAAAATTATTCGAAATGAATTAATATGCGAGCTATCAAGTTGGCCAGAGCCAAATTGTTTATAGAGTTTTGTTTCAAAGCATGAAAATTGCAATTGCTACGCAGCTTGGCAGGGGCTACTGTCCTCTCGATTAGAACTGTGCGGAACCAACGCTCTAGAGAAACAATTACCTAACAAGCGTGAAGAGTTGTCGCTAAAATATTGACAAACATTTGCTGTTGACTGTCCCTCTCTCTCCCTCTCTCACTCTGTCTAACTTTAGGTCTCAATTGCCGCCCGCTGACCTGGCTGGGACAATTAGGCCGCCTGCTTGTTTTTCTCTCTCATTGCAACCGCCAATTGCTGTTGGTTTCTGTTAACCGCTGACAGAGCGTGACAAAATCGACAAAAACCACGTGACATTTTATCTCAATGACCGCAACAACAGCTCAGCTCAAAGGCAACAGGTAAAACTCTCTATAAAGGCCAGCTCGATCCTTTTTGCTGTGTGTGCTATAAATCATAAATTATTTTTGGCTACCTCTTCGGGTTTTGTTCTTGAGTTTCCTTTATTTGACTTCTCCTCTTTTTCTTGATGCGCTCTACGCATGCGCATTTGCATGTTTTGGCAACACAATTCGCATGCCTTGCTAGTTGCTTTTCCTTCTGACGTAAGAAAGTTTTGTTAGGGAATTGATTTGGTTGAAGAATTCAATTTTGTCAGTCATGAATAGCTAACTATCTGTAGCATAGAAGTTAGTTATTCTTATCGAGCACATTTTCTGACTTAATCAAAAGATTATCATATGGAATGCACATCTACTTACATATATATTTTCTGGAAATCAAATAATATATTTATATGATAACATAAAATATGCTCACTATTGATAGATATGGCTCAATACGTTATAAACGCAATATATATTACAGTCGTATCTGGGTATAGTGAACACCCTATATAGTAAACACCTCGATATAGTCAACACCCAAATTTTTACATGAATGTACTCTAAATAGGTTCAAAAGTCTCTTTGTGAATGCAAGAAGCAAACGTCAATTCGGAAATTCTTTCAATAAGCATTAATTTATGTTTTCCTACTAATTTATTTTAGTGATCTCTTGAATTTAAACATAAAGAATAAATAAAATCAAATAAAAAAAAAAAAAAGTAAAATAAATAAATACAAAATTTATACATAAATAAATAATGTATATGTAAATAAAGCGAGTTTTAGAGCCAACATTTTACCCTGATATAGTGAACAATCTCAGGCAATAATTAGTTCACCATATCAACTAAACGACTGTATAAGATTTTATTCTAAAAATGTCTAAAAATATAGTTATTTTTACAGTACAATTAATATTCAAATTTACATTAAAGAACAGATCGTTTGATAGCTGTAAACTAAAGTTAACCGAAGTTCATTTTTATAAGCAAAAAACTTGCTAGATATTGACCATATTTTAGAAACCAACAAACACTTTTCCATTTAGGTGAACATTTCTTAAGTCTATCTTTAATACAGCAGCAATATGTTATAGTAATCCGATTTAAGTAAATCTAATATATATAATAACTGTTGTGAACAGAAGCGACTAGAATAAGTTCTATCAAGATAGTTTTTTTAAGAGCTTAATTCACATAAGTACATATATACAGAAGACTAGCTCTATATTGATATATGTTTAAGTATATATATTTGTGAAGCAATCAATATCAATATCAATATCTGATTTGAAAAAGCTTCTTTGCCTTTCAATTTTTATTTACTTCTAAAAAGAGTTACATCTACTTCAATTCCCTTCTTCAAGTTAACTTGTTGTCAATAATTTATCAGCTACATTTAATATTCTCAGGTATCCTTCTATATATATATATTATAAAAAGAAAACAGCTGCTGCTTATTGCATCATATTATACTCAGCTCTAAGGACGAATGCATTAGGTGTATATTTAAGCAATTTAAAAGATATCACTCACAGAGAACAGAACCCGCAATTGTGAAAGGCAATTCGCAGCAGTTGCTGTTGCTGCTGGCAGCCAAACGATGTGCTGACATAGATCTATATCAGGGAAAAAACGGGGTAATACTTGGGGCGCTGCCCGGCCCGCACAAATGTAAATAAATACAAGCGGCATGGAGGTCCTTTGCACTAATTACAGGGCGCACTGCTCAGCGACAGAGCAGTCGCAGTCGTAGTCGACAAAAAAAAAACAAAACAAAACGCGATTCGTAAGGCCAAAGGACATGCAAATGTGTTGTTAGCGCGACAATCGGCAGCTATTACATTGCAATTTATACTTTGTGGCGCTGTCAGGACCTCTGACTGCCAGCCAGGATGAATCGACAAAGCAGCCAAAGGAGTAAATTTGTTAATGTGTCGCAAATGCGCACAGCAGGCGGCAGCAGGCGGAGGCGGAGGCAGAGGATACAGGTAGAGGATACACAGGTATCCACACTGAAAAGGGGTTAACAGCACAAGTAAACCAAACAAAAACCAAAAGCCAAACAAACAAAAGTTGCCAAGCACAATACACACTCACACACACACACACTTATGCTGAGGAATATTCAGTTCCTAACTACCAGCTAGCGACTAATGCGCATTTCGCATGTCATCAGCCTCAGCTGAGACTCAAAGCAGCAGCAACAAAGGTAACTCGCTTCAAATTTATGTTTCATATATGCAATACCCTGTATAGCATATGACTGCAATGGGGTATGCACAAGTGTAGTAATCTTGAGCTTTTTTTTGCTGTTTTCTTGTGTCTTTTGATAAGATTTTCATTTAAAAACAGTTGCCAGCTGGATTTCAAACTATCCGACGTTTGGTTTATAATTAGACCAAATAATTTAAATTATTTGATTTATGTTCGAATAACATATAGTTCTATTAACAACACAGTTCTTTTATCAGCAAGATCACAAGTAATAAGAAAAATCGAACTAACTTCTAATTCCAAATCAGGAAATTCAACCTAGAATTTATGCAGCGAATACAATCGCAAACCCTCGAAATACATTTGTCCGATTAATTAATATAACCGATAAAGATAAGATAATTAACATAAATATCTAAAATATGAACCATTTTCAAACTACAATGAAGTTCATAATGACAAAAAACTAAATAAGAAAACAGTCATAGCTCAACTAAGCAAAAATTTCCGAAACCAACTCAAATCAGTATTAGTTGATTTGTGCACTAAATATAGTGATAAACAAATATATAGTGATAGATATATAGTGATATTCGGACTTGAAGCCGAATCAATCACAACAAATGACAATTTCGTTCTCGTCAAACTAATTGCCTTAAGTTCTGGTAAGTTAGGCAACTCAACTACAGCCGACGGTTATCTTGATCTGAAATGTTATTCTAATTTTGTCAAATTATTGATAGATATTATTTAGGAATTAGTTTAGAAATTCTTATTCAAACAATATCAAATTAGCGTTGGTGTACCCTGTAAGCAATAAAAAGGATCGATGTTAATGTAGCTTCTTGATTTTGTTTTTTTTTGTTTCTAGTCATTTTTTCCTCTTCCACAAAATGGATCAATATTCAAGTTCCGCTTCAGATCAGATCATAATCTTACAGGTGGGAAGAATAGAAAGATGGGAAGAATTGGGAGATGAATAGGGAGAGTGAGGTTTTAAAAATATGTATTTTTCCTATATATATCTAAAAAGCATATCAAAAACTTGAAGCATATATTTGATAATATAGCTGCAAAAAGGAAATATTTTACTCTTTTAATGAACGGTTATGGCCACACTCAAGGGACCGACGATTTTACGTCATCATACCAGGATGGCGCTCTAACCGAAAGGAGCAAAACAAATATTTTTTTTGGTTTATTTTATGGTTTCGATGTTCGTAATAGGTTTTAAAATAAAATAATTTATTTTTTTACAAAAATATAAAATTCATAAAAATTTAAAAAAAATCTCTCTCTCAGCAGTATTTCTAAGGTGACTGCTACGTTGCTAAGGCTACAGCTTAAAATATGAGAGAGTAGTTTGGATGCGTAAGAACCTGCGTGCCGGTGCTACGCCTACAAGCAAGGCTGCCGATCACTGATAAATACTTACATTTCTAACAGCGTCTTTTGATTTAAATTTTTTGCAATAGCCGGTTGAATTGTGATAAATGTCCTTGGTATAAGCGGTTTGTCGCTAAAAGAGGAGGCCCTTTTATATAAGTTTGTATGAGGACCAACCAAGTCATCAAGTTTTTGTCGCAATGACCGGACGAACGATATAAACAGAGTCGTTATAACCGGATTCTACTGTATGTATTAAAATTATATATATTTCATATCTGTCAAATTCCAATAACTTATTAACACAGGATATGTGGAAGTCGAGCACTTGTTATTAATAAACTTTACAGCCTATCTAAATAAATATTTGCTATATATGAACTGTCATCTATTTCCCATACAACATTAATACAGGGTATGATTTAGTCGAGCATTTTCTAGCTGCTATTATGCTTTCACATTTGGCTTTTCACATTTCGCATTTTACACGACATTCGCACGAAAATCGTCAAGCAATATTTATTTTTTTTTAAGTCAACTTTGTTGAGTTGCGAATGAAAAGTCGTTTAAGCAAATGCCGAACGGGAGTGAGTGTGTTAGTGTGTGCGTGTGTGTGTGTGTTGCCTGCAAAACAGCTGACAAGAAACAGCCGCCAGTTTGGCTGCCTCTGCTTTTGGGTTGCTTGTTTTATTTCTTCTCTGGCTTTCGGGGGGCTTGGCCTCTTGCTAATCGAAAATCGAAAATCGACGGCATATTATTTCGATGCCTTGTCAATCAATTTGTGGGGCAGCAACAGTGTAGCGGGTCGGTGGGGTGAAGGCGGCTGATAGGAGGAGGAGGTGGCGGCATTCGTAATGAGAAACTAACCAGAAAGCTGCTGATATTTCGCAGTTAACTTCAACGGGGCGTGAATGTAAATGGCGAATGCGAATGCGAATGCGAATGCGAATGCGAATGTGAATGTAAATGTGACTGTAAATGTGAATACTACCAGCCACGCCCCTCACCCCCGCTACCCTCCCCTTCTCTGGGCAGACCGAGTGAAAGGCGCTTTCGAGTTTATTGATTGTTCGTTCAAGTTTGAGTTCGAGTTCAGGATGAGTTTTTTTCGAGTGTCTGATTAGCGTCGATTGATGGGGCTGAAATCGTTTCATGCCACCGGGCGACATGTGCCCCAAAGGCAGCTAATTGGCCGCCTCAACGAAAAGTTGGTTATCAGAAAATATAATGAGAGATGAAAGATGAGAAATTAACTAAAAGACAGATAGCGAATTGGCCATAAAGACAAGTAGCTGAAAATATATGAGCCTAAGGGCAGATGCTACTGGCTTGCAGAGGCTTGCTACTGGCTTGCAGCCAGTGAAACGTTTATGAATGGGATGCAAGGGAAATGAGATAAAACTGAAAGAAAAGTAGCCGAAAAAATTTACGAGCTTGAGGGTAGATGCTATTAGTTTGCAGAGGAGAGCAGCCAGTGAAACGTTTATGAATGGAATGAAAGAGAATTGTTTAAGCCAGTGAAACGTTTATGAAAGAGATGCAAGGGCAAAGTGGAGAAATTGAAGAGAAGTTGCGGAAAATATACGAACTTGAAGGTATATGCTACTTTTTGTCTGAAAGTTTTCAAAGGAGAGTAGCCAGTGAAACGTTTACGGATGGGATGTAAGGGAAATGTGAATAAATTAGAGACGATTAGCTTAAAACATAGGAGCCAAAGGGTAGATGCTGTTAACTTGCAAAGTATAGTAGCCAGTGAAACGTTTATGAATGGGATGCAAGGGAAATGTGAGAAATTGAGACCAGAGAAGCTGAAAATATATCAGATTGAGGGTGATATAGTTTGCAGAGTAAAGTAGCCAGTGAAACGTTTACGAATGGAATGCAAGAGAAATATATATATAGAAAACTGAAAGTGGATGAGTCGAAGATAGAGATGGGAAGAGGACTGAAGAGGACTGGAGATGAAGAAAGCAAGGAACAAAGAGATATAGAAAGCGGTAGCTAAAGAGAGCGAGAGGTGAAGAAAGTGAGAGGTGAAAGGAGCGATATATAAAGAGATAAGAAGAGCGATATAATATACATAATAAGATTATATAAATTTGGATAAGATAATACATATATATGATACATATATATATATGATAAGAGCGAGAGATTAAAAGAAGGAGAGAATCATTTTGAGATAATATGTAATTGAAGCAATTTGTCGTAGAGAAGTATGTAAAAAGTTTACGTATATGGACAAAAAGGAAAAGGAAAACGAACAAATGAAATATAGGCAGTCAGAAATTGACAGATAGAATTTTCTTATAGAGGGTGTGATGTGGGATTGTGGCTAAAAAGATATCATAAATTTAAATAAGGAAAAATAATGTAGCTTATATAGTAATTCATAACAATACACATGTAGTATAAAAAATTATTAAATGAAGATAAGTAATACAATAATATTTTCTTTAAGCTGGTCTATCGGTTTCTCACAGTGTATCAAACGTATGCTATGCGAGTCTCTCAGAGCAAACTTCTATACACATCTTAACTTGCGAATTACTTACACCCTAGGCGCCTGTCAAGTGGCTCGACTTGACTGAAGGTTTCTTTCTTCTCTCTTCGCGCTTCTCACTTCTCACTTCTCACTCACCTGCCCGTTTTGGTGATGATCATTTCTGTGCCGAGCTCATGAAACTTATCCCACAGCTCCTTAGTTTCCAGATGGCATTGCACGGGCGCGAGATCATCGCAATTGCAAGTGCCCAGTATTTTGGGCGTTGGCAGCTGAGACAGAGAGAGAGAGAGAGAGGGAGAGAAGGAGAGGGAGTTTAGTTGTTACATCTACTTTTTGTGAATCGGTTTGTTTTTTTGGTGCTAACTTTGTGGCGTTTCGTTACCTGCGCAGGCTCCTCGGGGGACAGGCGTTCGTCCTCGCTGGGGCTGTGCGCTGCGCGGGCGGGGGGCGGCGAGGGCGTGGCAGTGCTGGCAGCTGCAGCCGTTGGTGTGGATGTGGCACGCCCTCGATGGCTGCTCGATTTGCTGTGATTGTTGTTGTTGTGCTGTTGTTGTTGTTGTTGTTGTTGTCGCTGCTTGTTGGCTGTTGCATGCGTCTGTTGTCGCTGCTGCTGATGCTGCTGCTGCTGTTGCTGCTGCTGCTGCTGCTGATGTGCAACACGCAATGCATGACGCGCATGCTGTTGCGCCGCTGCCGCTGCCGCTGCTGCTGCTGCAGCTGCCGTTGGCGCTTCGCTGTCGCTGCAGTCAACCACATCAACGTCAACATCATCGTCCGCATCCTGCGTCGAATAGCGCTCCACAGATAATGGACCTAACAGACACAGAGACAGCGAGTGAGAGAGAGAGAGAGAGAGAGAGAGAGAGAGACTATTTAAAGAGAGTTGTCTGGGTGGCAACAACATGTTGCATGCAACGTGCAGATTTTGCTGATACGACACACAAATTCAATTATTTACTCTGCGATTTCATATGTTAATTTGTTGTTGTTGTTGTTTTAATCAAATGCGCAAACTGCGAGGGTTGGCAGAGGGGTTCAGCAGCTGCCAATTATGGCATCTAAATAGTTTTGCGCATGCATACAAATCGATAAATATCTATATATATACATATACATATATATACATGTGTGTGTGTGCGTGCTCATGTCATGACACGCAGCACACCCTAGCCACGCCCCCTTTGCATTCAAATAGGCTTTGATTATTTTATTGCCGCGCGCATTTGCCGCAATTATCAAGTCATCAACGTTGCATTGTCATCAATATGCAATTTGCGGCATAAAAAAAAAACTATGGATAATAATATCATTGGCAACTGTGCAACATTTGGCTGAAAGCTGCGAGCAGCAGCAGCTGTGGGTGGTGTCACTAGCCGAACTAATGGCACCTCAAGTCTTGGCCAACTGTGATAATTAGCATTAACTATATTTAGCTATTAATTATAGTTAATCAAGTATTATTTTGCTTAAAATTCGTATGTGAAACTATGCATTAAACAAAACTAATGTTTGCATAGTAATTATGTAGAAAATTGGTTCTTAAATTGAAGAGCTAAAACCGTTTTTAGGTACATTATAGAAAAATATTTTTAAAAAAATAAAATTATTTTAAAAATGTAGATTTTATCGCATAGAAAAAGAAGTCTGAAATATATACATTCTAGATCAATATCAAGAGTAGGGTCTACATTTTGCCTACCTATTTATATTACTATATATATATAACTACAGTCGAATCTCGATAGTTCGAAATAGCAAGGGAATCACATTTTTCACGAATTATTCGATTTATCTAACAGGAATTTGAACGAATTTTTTTTAAGGGAACAGCATTTTTTTTAAGTATTGAGGTTTCGGAATTCTATTGCATATAGAACTATACATCTATACAACTTTGCAGCCATCTGCAGGAAATTTATATAGATTTGTCTGCTTTGCAAATATCAGAATAAGATGGATTGACTATATATATCTTATTTCTACTATTAAAGAAATTAGTATGAAAGTGTCTGTATGAAAATAATTTCTTATATCAAGAATATATTGAAAAAATTCATGATTTTTAAGTTTCTCAACTTAGCTTTATAGCATAACTCTCAGAATAATTTGACCGATTTATAATTACTTTTTATAAAAAGTTTTTTTGCTAAAATTTTGCTCTACTAAAACAAAATACATATTCAAATAGTTGCTTTAGGAAAGATCAATAAAAAAGTGTGAAGTCTTTTATATATTTATATAAGTAAAATTTGTGTAATATTCACATTTTAAATTAAGAACAATTTAAATGAATTTCAATATTTTTCTTACAATAAAAATATTTTTAAAATTTTCTTATGTAAATGAAATGTAAATGTATTATATATTTTAATAAATGACTTAATTTAATGAAGCTTAACGGCATTTTGTCGCATGCCAAAAATTGTATTCAAAGTTAATATTGGTTTTCTTCCCAAATTAAGTATCTATAAATTCTTCACAAAGCCTCGTTGTAAACTCTGTTTTGATTGAATTATAATAAATATTCATTCAATACAAATTTAATGCTGTATCGTAAAAATGTCTTTATAAACCTCGAGGCTCATAAATTCGAACAAGCAAAAATAAAAAAAAAAGTTTTCGATTTTCAAAAGCTCTTTTCACACCTTAGAAATTGTTGAAATGGTCATAAAAACTAAATTATTTATAAAGCAGTTTAAGAAATAAAAGATAGCTGAATAATCGTAAGAGGTATAAGCATATATATATATTTTTTGGTATATTGTAAAATATATAAATGACTATTATTGAAATTTCTTGAAGTCCTAGAAACTCTAATAGAATATATATCCATGAATCCTTGTATAAATGCTTTCAAAATTATAGTTATGTTACAATTTTTGTTGGAAACAGATATAAGGAACAAAGAGTATGTGGAATATATAAAAAATTGTGTAGAAATATAATTTCATTCCGTCCATGAAAGCTAATTTTTCAGAATTTGGGATATATATAAAAAAAATTGATTAATTTATTAAAAATATAGTTTTATTCAGTAAATGAATTCAGTTCAGCTAATTTTTCCGAATTTGCTTTATAACCCCTACAAGAGTTACAATCTTTTATTCCCCGATCTATTATAGCTCTTTATAATAGTTTTAAGAGTTCAGAATTTAAAGATCTATTTAAGCTCTTTTGTACATCTCAGCATAGAATTTTTTTTGAAAATATTTGTAGTATCAAAAAAGAAGTAGATAAAATATGTTAACCAGATATTAAATTTATTAAAGTGGTTTTCAAAAGGTTTAGTAGTAATATAATAATAGTAATTTAATAGTATTAAAACATTCTACAAATTTATGAAATTTTCTTAAGGTTTTCTAAGTGTTTTCATTTTCAATTTCTAATATTTCTCTTGCATCCCATTTTCTTTTTATTTTTATCTATCTGAATGAAATTAAGTTTTATTTTTTTAAAACATATATAAAATTATATATTCTTTACTACTAGAGAATATGTATCTAACTCAAAACAAAACTCTACTCCTCGACTTATACAAAAAAAATCTTCTTATGTACATTGAAACCAGAAATATCTATATGTTAGAAATCAAGGATATTTGAGGTTTCACTGTACATAAAGTGATTTCTTGTATGATTTTCCTACGATATCTTGGCTATATCAAAGGAGATCTCAAGTAAATTTGTTACTTATTACGATATTTATGTGTTTTATATTTACAACTCGCAAAAAGCAAATATATATATATATATATAGCAAACAGATATACCAATGGATATATGTATATATATATATCAATATATAAATAGCGACTTTTATCTCAAGTCAGTTTTAAATGCATTTATACTCATGCAGATTTCAAACAAAGCGGATATATGTATATTAAAATTTATATAATAATTTATAAATTATTAAATTATTTTTATTATAATTATAGTATTTTTAAAACTTTAGACAAAATTTTCCAAATTATATAGAAAATCAAATAAATATGGAACGTATTATTACTCAGACTTGAAAGAGGTTTTTTTTATATGTATATAACTTCTAATTAGTATATATCTATAACTCTATATATATATCTTTCCTAATCTAAAAAAAAATATTCTAAATAGTAGTTTAGACAGGTCTGCATATAAGTATATAACTTCTAATAAGTAATAAGACTTATAGATAAATGTCTTTATATCTAAACAGATATTCTGATTGAAAGTTATAAAGTATCTTAGTCTATAAACGATTCTATATAGTAGTTTAGACAGGTCTAAATATATGTATAAGACTTCTAATAAGTATATATCTATAAATCTATATATCTTTACAGATTTTCTGATTGAAAGATGTTAAGTATCTTAATCTATAAACTATGTATAGTATAGTATATATAGTATATATCTATATAGATATACTATATAGTATTTTAGACAGTTTCAACTACTTCCGAGAATCATCTAGACAAATAAATTGATATCTTTAACATATATTAGATACATAAAAAAAAGAAGCAGATAGTCTCGAATTAGTTTATCTATTCATTCAAATTCTTCAAAGATATTTTTTATATTAAATTGCATCTACTCTTTATTTCAATCTTCTAATAAGCCGAAACATAAATATATTTATATTTATATTTAGTTATATAGGAAGATATAGTGTATCTATATCTCAGTGTTCATCTCAATTACTTTAGCTACTCACTCAGACTCCTTTCCGATGGCTCGCGGCTGCTCGATGGGGCGGGGTTTCCGCCTCTCGCCATAATCGCGGCAATTGAGAAATCCGTAGCAAAGGAAATATTATGCTGATGATGTTGATGATTATTCAAATGATGATGATGATGGCTGCTGCTGCTGTTGTTGTTGTTGCCATTGGCAATTGTTGCTGCGGCGGCAGCTGCTGCTGCAGCAGTTGCAATTTGTTGCTGCAACTTGACTTTAAAACTTTGCGGCGCAGTCGTCGACGGCGACGGCGTCTGCGGCTTTGCATTTGTCGGCTGATTGCTAAGCAGCATGATATATTTTATTTAATTTATATTGTTAACAAATTATTAAATAAATTTGATTTATTAAATAATTGCAGGAAAAACCTCTCTCTTAATTAACACATTTCACATAGAGCATGTTGCGAGTAAAGTTTTTGCTTGAGTTTTACGCGCGCGCGTTAAATTTTAATTTAATATTTTTTCTTGTTTTATTTTGTTTTTGCTTTTTCGGCTTTTTGTGTTTTTGCGCTTTGCCGTGAAAACCGCTTTACAGTCGCACAGCTGACCATTGAATGAATTTGTGGCAACTGCGATTTGCTTTTTGCCATGTAAACGCATTCGCAACAAGCCGAAGTCGACTGGCTGTCGCCCCCTCCCCTTTCTGCGCACAGCTGACGATCTCTTACGGCGAAAAGTTTTCAACACCACGTAACGCGCTTACGTGACGCGTTACGACAAACAACTTAACGAACTGACGTGTGAGAGGCTGCTGCGTCTAAGGCACTATTTGTTGTTGCTGCTGCTGCTGCTATTGTTGTTGCTGTTGCTGCTGCTGTCTAGTTGTCCGGCTATGCGCGGCTAGCGCAAAATACCTGACAGCACTGAGGCGCCGCAATTTTACGCAGCTCGCGCAAAAGCGCCAAAAAGTTTTGTGGGAAAGCGCTCACGTAAGCTTCGCACGCAACGTAAAGCGGTTAACCGCAAGAGACAGACAGTCGGGCAGCGCGGCAGCAGCAGCAGTTAGCCACCACTGCGCGTGCGAGCGAGTTGGCAATATGCATATGTGTGTGCTGCATTCCAATGCAGCGACAGCGAACGGCGACGTCGCCTCACATAATTCATGCTCACTTTTGAGTTTTCCAATACGAACGCTAAATTCCCATACACTCAGCTGAGCGGGCAGCGGCACATGCGTGCAAGCGAGATGGCTGCTGAGCGCTGATGAGCACATTCGAGTGAGCGCCTGGGCGTGCGCCTCGTGTTGTCTCGCTTTGGCGAGCGCAAACAAGTTCATAAATTCGTCATTTTGTTTTTTCGGGCTGTTGACAGTTGGTCTGTTTAGTTGTTGTTGTTGTTGCTGCTATGTGTGAGTGTGTTGGGAGGGGGTGTGTTTTGTACATTTCGTCGGCTATTTACAAACATTTTTTTCTGGCCTGTGCATGAGTGATTTTTTGTGATGCGTTTCATTGCCATTGCGTTGCACGCTGTTTCACTTGAAATTCACCACGTTCCACGATTTGAGTGAGTTGTCGTGTGGCTTTGAGTTGAGTGTGACTGTTGAGTGGATCATGTGTGTGGGATAAACGAGCTGTTTATTATATTGCCGGATTTTTAAGGAATGTGAAATGAGAGAAAATAAAATTAAATTTATTTTATATGAAGAAAAGTTAAGAAATATATGATGAAATAAAATTTTGTATTAATCAGTTAAGTTATTTTGTGTATATATGTTTTTTCTCTCAATTTTTTTTATATGCTTCGCTTTTCTTTTCCCATATTTTCAACCCACATTAAAAAAAAAGTGCTTCGTTTATCTGAAAAACTGTCGCGCCCTTCAATTGAATAATATCATAATTGAATATCTGAGCTACCCACACACACACACACACACACACACCCTGCATATGTAAATGTTTTTTAATTTAAATGTTTGCTTAAAAGAAACAACAAAAAATATATGCGACGAATGGCGTGTGAACGCAGCAGCAAATATACACATATGTGTATGTGTGTATGTATGTACGTATTTTTTTCACAATTCGTCAGCTGCGTCTCTACCCCTGCCCCTACCCCCACCCACCTCCTTTTGTCTGCCTTCCATTTGCATTGCGTTTTCGTGGTTGCGACTAATGGCCAAAAAGGACTCGGAGACAGCAGCTCGACAGGCTCTGGCTAGGGGGTTGAGCTGTTGAGGGCTGTGCACCTCCTTCCACTTTTTTTATATATATTTTTTTTGTTTGCATTGCGATTGCTCGCGAGTCGGCGACAATTTTTCAATGATTTGTTTCCTCATTTGCATAGGCCAACATATTTTGTGGCCATTTCCAGTTACCCTTTCCAATCATTCCACACTCTGCAGCTTAAGCATTTGTCTGGGGGGTTTTTGCGTCTTTTGAAATATTGTCAAATCGTGTGTTGAACTTCGTTTATTTATAACAATTTAATTTAGTTAAATGAAAATGGGCGCGATTTTCTAGAGTTTTTTTTAGCGTTTTAATTAATTGCTGTTAATTTATAGCAAAAAATAAGACAAGGCAAAGCTTTTACAGTAATAGCAAAATACAGTTATTTAGCATAAAATAGGGAAAGTTAGGGAGAATACTTAATATAGTTTTAAATCTATAGATCATATTATTTGAGTACAATAAATGGAATTTCCCGAAACTTTGCATGACTGTAACTCGGTTAAGCAAAGTACGATCTTTAAAAGGTACAATTTTGTAAGTTCACTATATCAAAACTTTAATTTCTTGGAATTTCTAGGGTGACCTTTTTTTTTAAAAAAATTTTATCGATAAATAAATTATTTGAAAATTGAATTTTTGTAATTAATGAAAGCAGACGGACTTACAAGTATTGTTTGGAAAATCAGTTTGGAAAATCAGTTGGGAAGATCAAAGAATAATTAATTTAATTAATTAATGTTTAATTAATTATCCATTTTAAGACAGATTTTCCTTAAAGGTAAACCAATGATTCTTAGTCATTTCAAATGAAACAAAGTAATATATGACCAGGTCTTATAACTAATATAGGTTGAAACAAGTGGTTAAAGGTATACAGACGAAATATATGCTGAAAAGGGTATAAGGGTTTTTCTGATTGGAGATATAGAATTTCAGAACATTTTCGGAAATTCTATATATCCAAACAGAAAAACCTATATACAAGTCGTATTCAACACGAAAGGGGCGTGTCTTCACCTGAAGCAAATACATACAGCTGTGTTCACAAAAATAGCAGCGAAGTAGATGCTAACAGAGATTTCAATATTTTTTGCATATTCCTTCTTATAGATGCAATTCTTGGACTTTGCTTTTGTGAAATAGAGTATAGACATAAGAAGAAAGGAAAAAGTCCCTTAGTTCTGGTTCGTTTTGGCACGTTTTTCATACTTTTGTGCTTATGAACACGAATTTCGCTGTTCACAAAAATAGCAGTCTTTGGTTTAATTGCGCAAAAAGTATGTATGTACATATATGTATATATATAAAAATATATTAAACTTTCTATTATCACAGAAAAATGAACAGCTAGACTGACATTGTGCATCAACCATATTCCATTCTTAACTTTGTTAATTAAAATAAAAACAAGTGTATAAAAATATATTTAAAAAAGAAATCGATTTTCGCTTTTTCATTTAACTTTTCGATTTAGGTGAATTTCAGATCTTTCCAACTACATCTAGCTTACATTTACGTTAATCAATCTCCAAACCTTAGTCTTTATGTATGCAACATGCTCGCATATCAATCACATGTGCCCAAATTGCTATAGATATGTATGTATGTATATTATTTAATATTTTTGTTTTTGCTTTTTTGTTGCGCTAAATCAAAATTTGTTTACATGTGGAACGCGTGCCGCAATCTGTGGCAATCAATTGGGTAAAAGCCGCGCAGCAACTGCGGCTTAGACGTTCCAACTCCTTTTCCATTTTAGGACAACTCCACGCAATTCAATCCCAAAAACCAATTCCCAAAAATAAAAAAAAAAAAACAACAAAATATTTGTACAAAAGTTGAAATTTTTGTTTACGCTTTGACAGGATTACGGACAAAAGTCGAAGGCTGCAGATTCAATGCGATTCGCTGTTCTTGTTGTTGTTGTTGTTTTCCTTTTGTGCCATTAGTTTTTATATAACCCACAGAGAATTCACTATTTTTTTCGCTTACGTGCGCTAAATGGCCAATAAGCGAAAGCAAAAAGAAAAACAAGCGGAAAATGCGAAATGCGAAATGTGGAAAACTAAGCCGCAAGGATTCGTGCAGCATGTGGCAGCCATATTGCTGCACTAGATATATCATTTTTATTGCTGCACAGCAAAAAAAAACTCCGCCCACCTCCCACATGCTCTGAGGCGTGGCAGAAGCAACAAAAAAACATCGCATAATTGCAAACAATTGAGTTTTACAATTTAGCCTTAGCCTTGAGTTAGCAGCGCGTGTCACACTCACACACATACATACACTGCAGGTGTGCATGTGTGTGTGTGTTTAGTCAAGGACAAGACAAGATTCATTCGCAGCTGCTCAATTATAATTGAGATCGCGCGCGCTTCGCCTTGCATTCCATTGCAAATCAATTAACAGCTGGTGCGAAACTTTAACTGGAACTGGAACTGGAACTGGAGCTGGAACTGTGCGCGTCTTCTTCTTCTTCTTCTTCTTTGGCTTTTGCCCCTTGTGGCATGCCGCACACACTTGCCTAATTTGATTTCATTACCGCGCCCACAACTAAATCACAAGGCGAAGGCGAAGGCGAAGTCGAAGCAGGGCGGAGCTGTGGCCGAGCTTAATGCGAAAATTAATCGAAGCGAAATATCGCAAGCGCATCGGCTGCACTGAGAGAAAAAGGAGTAAAATAGAAAGATTTATTGTTTGATGTACAGTGGCGAGCAAAAGTGAGTGCATGTTCACTAAACAACTTTCGTCGTCCATAAAAGCAAAACCATACAAGAAAACCATAAAATTTTTTTGTTTTATTTGGATTATTTTATTTGTAACAAATAACACTAAAGAATTAATAAAAAATAAGATGAATTCAAAGAAATTATATTGAAATTTAGTTTTCCCTCTAAGAAATGTAGTACTCAAACTGGGTGTTAATCAAATTAGATTATAATATTTTTGCATGGAAATGGGAATAGAATTTGGGTCCATTGTACTTATACCTGCTTAAACCTCTTGGAACAGGTCTTTCAATGTATTTCCAAATGTTTTCATTTAGATTCATGTTCAGGAAGTGAGCTGGCTATAGCATTAAGTCTTTATTTTCAGATGTAAGCCAAGTATTTTTTTAAACTTTTTTTGTAATTTTCAAGCTGCATATAAAAGCAGTGTATTTTGATACCCTGAACTAGATATGGGTGTCGGGATAGAGATTTTCATGAGTCCCATCTGAAAAAGCTCGGGACGGTCGGGATAAGAGCTTGATCCCGAAATTCCCGCTGGTCCCGATAAGAAAATTATTAATAGATAAAATTGCTTGTATTTATCAAAGAACAGAAGAATGATATTGATGAGGAAATTTATTCTAATATAAATCCTGTTAAATTTAAGAGACGTTCAAATATTTTATTATTTTTATTTGAGAACAATGCAATGAATTCTCATTGTTACAAATGCTGGCTAGGCAAGTAGTTGATGTTCCAACATCTTTGACAACGAGTGAGAGGGTGTATTCTACTTCTAGTAGAATTTTGAAGGACGAACTCATCTTAGAGAAGAAAATTTTGATAAAATATTATTTTTAAATAAAAAAGTTTGTCTATCGTAAGAGTTTTCAGTGTTCAAAGTGTTGTCGGAAAATGTCGAGACCCGGGGGAAAAGTAAAAAATTTGTCGGGACAATCGGAGATTGGTCGGAAACTAATTTCTTTTCCGATCCCAGCACTACCCTGAACGCATTGAAAATGGGTAAGCCATGTATATCGGTTTGGCAAAAGGTATGCAACAGGCAACAGGCCTGAATTCCCATTTTCAATGGGTTCAGGGTATAAAAAGCCTCGACTATAAATTCTTTAGCAATTCGCAAAGCTAAGCTGAGCTTTCATTTCGCTCAGTGTACATATCGAACTTTAGCTACGGCTACGTCGGCTACGGCTACATTTGCAGCTTCCAGCTGGGGCAACGCCTCTGCCTCCTTCTCAGCTGCAGCTAGTAGGAAAAAAATGCTGAAGAAGAAGAAGCAGCAGCAGCAGCAGTAGGAGCATCCGTACTACCGAAAGCGTTGAAAACACTTTGTCGGCTCACAGATGCGTTGATAATATGCTAAAATTGCTGATGATGCACGCCCACAGGTGTTGCGGCTGCTCAGATAGAGATAGAGATGCAAATGGCCGATGCAGTCGAAGATGGAGATGCATTTGCAGATGCTGCAGATGCATTTGGTTAGAAGGCTTCAGCGCTGGGGTGGCTTGGGGCTGACAGTTTCCTGCCAGGAGAGGAGGAGGCGGAGACAGAGAGTCTGTGGTAATTGCCACATGAAATGCTGCAGCGAGATTAACGATGCCACATCCTGTGGCACAAACCGTTTTGCTGTCAAAATTTATGAGCTCCAACTAGCGGCAATTGCGGCAATTAACAAGCTAAACAAAGCGGCTAAACAACTAGATCAAAGAAAACTTAAACGGGAACGGGAACGGGAACTGCAAACGGAATTAGAAGCAGCATCAGCATTAGCTGTTGAGTAAAGAAACATTTCTCATTTCGATTGATAGTTTTAAACAATCTTGAGCTTTGCTGTGGATGCTTCCTTTAGTCTTTCAAAAGAATATTAAAATATTACTCAATTTGGCATAGAAAGAACTTAATTAGTTCAAAGTTCTCTTTTAGGTATGTCTACGCCACGCTCCCAAGGGCATATATTTATATACATATATATATTTTAGGCAATTTGTAGAGTAGGTTTCCAATTTTATTTTTACATGCTGGAAAATTTATATCTTTCAATTTAAAAACTACAGAAAATATTAACAAAAAAATTAAAATTAATAACAATAAAAAAAAATATAACAAAGAATTACAATTTTAAATAAAATAAAATAAAATGCAAGTCTTGAAGACATTAGAAATACATTTAATATTTTATTCAAAATATATTTTATTCTTATTTTTTATTCACTAAGTGGATAGTGTATATAGATCTGTCTGTCCATCTGTCCATCTATCAGTATAAACTCGCGGCATTTTGACATTTTTGGTCACAGAATTGATCGTATTATTACGAACTGAACTCAGTAGGGTTCGAATATATATATCTGATAAATAAAACGTTTAATAAATGTTTATAAAAAAATAAAAAATATTAAATTATATGAATGCTGGAAAGTTCTGGAAACACACCAAGTGTCTTTCGGTTGACCGTCAGTTGATTAAGCGTTGAGCAACTAAAGTTTTAAATCTTTGGAAAATGATATATAATTAACAGAGCGAATCTAAGTTTCTAAAAAGTAAAGTTAAACAATTTTGAATACAACTTTTCTTCTTAATATTCATATTGAATTGGTATAGCATATTTTAGCAATTGATATATATATAATTTTATATACAGGCTTTTCAATTCTCACTGAAAGACAAATTTGTAAAATTTAAATTTTTGGTTTTGTTCTTTTTTTTCCAGCGAATATTAGTTGATAATTGATCGTATCATGTACGAACTCAGTAAGGATCGAACCCTAGGCTTGCCTACGCATACCCCACTGGTTTACAGAGACTACATATAAAATATTGAAATCAAAAGTCAACAAAAAATATAATACCAGAAAATTAATTCTTAAAATAAAACTTAACAATTAAATTGAAATCAACAAAGCTAAACTCAGTCTGCAATCAACATAGCTAAACACTTTCTGGCATTATAAAAAAAAACTCTCACCACCCACACTGATTGAGAGCTCAAGTCAACAGTTTTGTGTTGAAAGTCAACGCTGGGAAAGTTGCAAAACAATAGACAGCCAGACACAATGTCGAGAGTTACAGAAAGAGAGGCAGAGAGGAGGTTCCATTGAACTGGTCAAACCAAAAAACAGGTTGCAATCAAATGTGGAAAATATATAAAATAAAATCTGTTGTCATTGTTGCTGTCAAATGGCAAAAAGGCTCAGGTCTATTGTAGTATTAGCTGCTCGTGTGATTAATGCGATTTATATCAGAGCGTTTTGAGAAAGGACAACAAGTTGACACAAAATAAGAAAAAAAGGCCAAAAACAATAGACAAACTGGCAGCAGGAATTTCTGTTCACACTCTCTGGCCAAAGGTGTAAAAGAGAAACGTGTTTCGATCTTATCTAAATATGAAATGTTAAAGGGGCTGCTGCGACGCTGATTTGTCTGGCAGCTAGCGATGTGTGCGCTTCCTGGAAGAAGAATAACGCCAGCTCCAAGTCATGTCAGTGCGCTGCCTTTACCAGGAACCAATCAATGTCTGGCATTTGCCATGCACTTGCCATGCACTTGCCATGCACTTGCAATTAATCACAAGGCGTTGCGCCGCCGCCGTCGTTTGATGGCCGCTTTGCACGCTCCTCAATATTGAGCAAACGCCATCTTTAGGCCACACACACACACACACACACACACACACACTCGCACCTGTATTGTCGACCTCGACAATTGCATGGCAGTGGACGTCGAACACACGCGTTGACATGCAGCACGCGATCCGGATATATCCATAGAATGCGCCACAATATGGACGCCATCATCATCGTCGTCGTCGTCGTCGTCGTCGTCGTCGTCGTCGAATGGCACCCAAAACCTGTCAATGGCAAATTACATGGCCTGGGTGGTGGTGGTGCCACCAACTGCACTCTAGGGCCAACGAACACATGCGACAAAAGATGCAATCAACTCGAATATCACTGAACTTTCAATGATTATTAACTATCTGTATACCCTGTAGTATAGCTGAAGAGCTGACAGCTAAAAGAAGATCTGAAAGTAAAGTAATTTAAGCTGACAAAATATTAGTTCTTTCAAAGATTATGAATTGTAGATATATATTATATGGCTTATAGTAATACTCTTGAAACTTATCTATCTTTATAAACTATTTCTATTCATATTAGTTTATCTATTTGCAAGTTCTGTCTTATAAGCTTATCTCTTTAGCTATATTTCCTTAGCTAAGCCCACTCTCAAACAGATCAGTAGCTCTTCTTCCTTATTCATTTGCTCAGCTTTGTCTGATGTTCTTAAACGTTTTACTGGCACATATATATAAATAAGCTAGCAATATTTAGTATAACTAAATTTAACGATATATGTATGATGATGATCATGCAAAGGTCTAAAAACTTAAAGAACTTTTGAGATTTTTTCCAATTTTTCTTCGATCAACATTCGTAAACGTTTTACTGGCATCTTTGCTAGCTTGTTTAGTATAAATAAATTTAGCGATATACATATGATGATAATCACGCAAAGCTCTAACAACTAAGAGAACTTTTGAGATTGTTTCCCATTTCTCTTCAATCAACATTCTTAAATGTTTTACTGGCATATTTGCTAGCTTATTTAGTAATTAAGCAAAGGTCTAACAAATAAGAGAACTTTTGAGATTCTTTCCAATTCCTTCCAATTTCTTCCAATTTCGATCAACATTCGTAAACGTTTTACTGGCATCTTTGCTGGTGTGATAAGTGTAACTAAATGTAGCGACATATATGATAGCCATGCAAAAGCATGACAAATTAGAGACGTTTTTCCATTTTTTCGATCAACATTCCTAAATGTTTTACTGGCGGCGTTTGCCTAATTTACTATGTATAATTAGATTTTTAATGACTGAATGAGTTTAAAATACATTTTACAGAATAATGACAATCTTTTAATGAATTCATAAACGTTTTACTGGCTGCTATGCTTAGTTGAAACATATGCAACTATTAAATACTTACTTATCATACAAACTGTTAAAATTATTCATATATTATGTACAAAACTTATTTCTAAATATATTTATTCTTGTTGGATTCTTAGGTATTCTTATATATGTAGGTTTTTTTTCGTATATATAATATTTTTAAAGAGCTTAAGCAAATTCGTTTTAACTGTTTTACTTGCATTCATATAATTTTGTTGCTCTTTCTATATAATTCTCTCGAAGAAACCCTTTCCAGCATTCTCCTTACATTACAGGGTATATAGAAATGCGCAAACCTGCGCTTTTGCAGCCAGTCAAACAGCTCAATTGGGAGGCGGCTGGACACGCCCACGAGCAGGTGCAGCACCTGCAATTAGCCGGAGCCAAGTTCGTGTCGCGACATTTTCATCAACTATGGCAAAAAAAAACGAAGCTCTAAACTTTGGCAAATTCACGCGAGCCATTGCCATAGGCCAGACACACACTATATATGTATATATAAGATATATGTGTATGTGTGGGTGAATTTCAGAACTGAGCTGTTGTCGTGGCAATTATATGAATTTGAGGGGCATTACGTGCATCGCAATGGCAACCATTGAAAATTCTGAATAACGCCCCCAAGTGAAAATGTCGCCAATTTTATAGCCTTTAACTGTTTGTTGTTGTTGTTGTTGCATTGTATATAATTAGAGCGCAAAGTGTTTGCATTTTGATAGTTTTGATTTTACATTTTTTGCCTCATTTTCCTTATATATATACGTAATTATATAGGGAGCCGTTTGCATGGAGCTGAAATTGTATATTATCTGCAGTTGTCATGCAATGAACGAGGACAGTGTAAATGTGCGATATGAAATGGGAATTAAAAATGGGTTTATAATACCTGCTTGCGTCCAGTAATTAAAAGATATATAAGTTTGTCTCTTATTAGCTGAATATGGCATCAACTGGCTAATTGAGAAGCTGATAAGAGTTTAGTATGTGGAGTTGGGAATAGTTGCCTTTTTTGCTGATGAACAATAAATATAGGCACGTATTTATATGAATGGGGTTAACATTAACAAGCTAAATTAACTAATTTAAATAATAGATATTTTAGTAAATTTTATATATTTATATGTAATATTTTATATTTTGTATATTTACATACATTTTATTTTACATATTTATATTTACTGTGTTTTATTTTTTTTATTTATACTTTTATTTTATAAATTTATATTTCATATTTTATATTTTATATATTTTTTTATTTTGTATTTTTAATTTTATATATTTACATATATTTAATATTTTTAATATTTTTTTATTTTATATATTTATATTTAATATTTTATATTTTATATATTTATTTTTAATATTTTTTATATATTTTTTTATATATATTTATTTATAATATTATATATTATATATTTTTTTTATTTTATATATTTATATATAATATTTTTATTTTTTTTTATTTTTCTATTTATTATGTATTGATAGAAATTTTAAGTAGTTTTCAGAACATTTTTCTTTTTAATTCAGTGTTTTTGAATTGATTTGGTATTGGTCTATTTGCTTTTTCAAATATAATATTATATTGTTTTGAATTCGCAGATTTGAGTCCATGAGAGTATGTTCATTATAATACTAATCAACAATTGCAAGGTTTTGCCGGACTTTGCTATTGATTCTTTAATTTTTATTTGTTTGAAAAGTTTTTGAAAACAGGAAACTTGTTTAAGTCAAATATACAAACAAAAATATAAAAAGCTAAGTTATAGAAAAAGTTATGAATATGTGCATTTGTATGCTTGTAAAGCCTGGTTTATAAAATAAAAAGAGAAATGGATTGATAGGTATCGATATTGAAATAGCGAATAATAATTGAATATATAATCGAAGGATTGACCAACCATAAAGAATGTCACAAATAGTAATATACATAAAAAGCTTGTTATAAACAATAGATTCGTTATAATATAGTCATAGAATGATGATCAAAATACAAATGAATGAACTAGAAATGATATGAATGATTAATAGGACTGAAATGATTAAAAAATTTAGTTTAAGTGCATGTTTTACTCAGTGTGATTGTTAAACTGATTGACAGGGACTAATTGATAGGTTGATATATACCTATAATAGATATGCAGTCTCAAAAGTTGATTTATAAAATCGTATTTTAAAGAAGTGACAGCTTTGTTTGACTCTCGACTAATCTAATGAAAAAACGAGTTATTTGTTTTTAGCTATTTCACTTACTCAGCCTTCAGCATTTCTTGTCAATTGAATCAACTTCAAAACGTGACTTTAGAGTCTTTGGAGAATATCGAATTAGTGCAGTTATTCTGCCACAGCAATATGCCAGATGCCACATTAGCTGTATTGGCCAGCCAATTGATGGCTTGCTTCTGCTTCTTGGCCAAAATGAAGCCGCGAAGCTGTCGCGAAAAGTGCGCGAGACGTTTAGACAGCTGCCAATGCCAAAAACTTTTCACTTTGCGGCCAAAACTAATGCCGCGCACTCTGTTGCCTAATGACACGTCTGGTCGACCCCCCGCCCAGGGGCGTGGCACATTGCATGTTGCACGGTCTGTGCGGCTTTGAGTTTGACGTGTTTATATTTGTGGCAGTTGCAATGTGATTGATGCCCTCTGCCAGTTGGCGCTGCAACAGCTCCCCAGTTGCTGCCACATTAAGTTGTAAAGTCATTTTGGAGACAGTTTTATGGGCAAAGAGCAGCACATGCTGTGCGCCATTGGCCCACCTACAGCTTAATCATGGCCCTTTGCTTGGCTTAAACTATTTTTGGCGGAAACTAATTTGAAGTTCGGGCAGTTGCTGGGAGCTTGGCAATTTCATTTACAAATATGGCAGGCAAATGCAAATGTCATGGCTTTCGATGAAGTTGCCACATGTCTCCGACACACTCTCTCTCTCCCTCTCTCTCTCTGTGACATGTCTCGTCCTTTGTTTGTTTGCATTTCGTTATTGTCTCCATAGCACACAGAAATCATTGTCATTTCCACACGCAAAAGTCATTTGGCACATGTGACACCCTTTTTGGCTTAAATTGCTTTGCTTTCTGCCCCCCCCCCCCCCCACTCTCTCTCTCTCTGCTTGGCCCTTGGCTTGATCCTATATCCTTTCAAACCGTGGCAACATTTGCACTTGCATTTGTAGTCAATATTACACGCTAGCAAAATATTTGCTTAAATTAAGAGTTCACTCTCTCTCTCTCTCTCTCTCTTTCATTTCTCGTTTTGGCATCACTTTATCCTTTATCCTTTTTTTTTTGCCAGCCTGCTCTCAATCAATGTCCATTGGCATCGGCCATTTGACTGCTAACTGCTTTTTCTTAACGCCTCGCTGCACTTTTATTAAGCCCAATCGCAAGTTCTTTTGCGTAGCAAAATATTAGATTGTCAATTCGTAAATTGCAGTGTGCGAAGCATAAAGAAGCGTGTCAGTGTTGCCAAAGGCATAAAAAAAACGAAGAGCACTAAAAATGGAGAGTTCTTTTTTAGGATGTGTTGATAACAATTGCAGAGATTACTTAAAGCAATTTATGGGCTTTTGCTGAAAATTGTAAAAAATGTTTAATACAATTTTTTGTGCTTTTCGAAATAGCGGGGTTCGAATTAGTAATAAATATTAAATAGTAATAAAATATATATAAAATATGAAAATATCTTTTTGTTTTTAGAATAATTGTAAATAATTGTAAAAACACAAAAATAAAAAAGGAAAATCTAAAAATTCTATGTTTTATCATAAAAAATATAAAATAAAATTATAAAAAAAATGTATCTAAAAAAAAGTATATGCTATGAGTATATTAATTTTATATTATATTATAAATATATTATTTTTACTTATATATATTATATAAGTAAACGACAAATTCTAAAAAAACATTTCCCTGCTTAAAATTTTCAAGTTTTTTTTAGGTTTAATACGATATACACATACATATACAGATATAAAAAAAAATCAGAGCATCCTTAATTAAAATAATTATATCAATATAAAAATTTTACTTATTATAAAAAAATAAACTAAAAGTACAAATATTTTATGTGAAAGTAAAAGACAAATTTAAACAGCATTAATTTTTTTTTCTTACATTTCTATTTGCACTCGTGTAAAGAAAACAAATCCGAACATCTTTAAATCTTAATCAGTTGACCAGAAAAAATAAATAAAAATATGATTTGCTGTATAATTTAGCTGAATGCATTTTGTATATAAAAAAAAAACAATATGCTAAGAAAATGAAAGTTTATTTTCTTCTTGTGAACTAAAAACGTTTCGGTCGTAAACTGAAAACTTTGGTAAATGCTTATCTGGCAAAGCCCCAGCATATGGATATGGATATGCAAAAGAACGGACAGCAAACAGAGTTTACCGAAACTTAATGTGATGTGCTATTTATGGCAGTTTTTTTTTTTTGTTGAATGGAATGGTCCATGACTGGAAAGGACATCTAATCTAACATATGAAGTTGCGTAAAAGTTTTGCCAACCCATACACAAAAGCACATGGTATGTAAATCCTAAAGAGATAAGGCGTCGGAATAGCACAATGACAGCCGCAGGAATTGACCAAATGGCCAGGCACAGCAGGTTGGCCACCAACAAAAAAAAAGCAGGAGCAGAAGGAGGAGGGGCAGGAGGTTGCGGCTACAGAACGTGAATCTGAGATACACGTAAAGTAATTTCATAAGTTTAGCAAATCACGAACCCAAGCTACAAACAACAGGAGCTGTTTCTTTTTTTGCGCAAGTTTCGAACAGTCCTGCGGCTGCTTATTGGTCCTGACATAAGGACACATGTGTTATGGACACCCCTAGTCACCCCCCCCCCAACTCCTCACTTAACATAAAAAGGTAAAAAACAAGGCAAGCAGCAAAAAGCCAGAGGAAACTTTTGTTTTATTAGTTTTTCATGCTGGCAAATGTCTTGCCTGCTTTATTATTACAGCTAGAGTAGAGGGCGAGGGGCAGGGGTAGGGGTGCTGCAGGACATTTCCATGACTTGCAAGTTTTGTGCTGACCAATGTCATAATGGATAAATAGCTGGTGGATGGCAGGCGTGGCAGTAGCATATTTTCTGGGACATCCTGTCATGCGTTCAATTTCGAAATGGTTTCGCATAATTTGCAAAAGAGACAACAAGAGTAAAAGAGAGGGAGAGAGCGAGAGAGAGATAAGGAGCAGCATAACCCACCCAAGTCCAAGTTTGAGGTTCGCAATTTGTGCTCAAAACTGCGTACGAAATCCATTTCAAAATTAGTTTTTTCTCCTTGTTGTTTATCTGTTTGTTTTCTTCTTCTTCTTTTTTCGTTTGTGTGTTTTGCTTTATGTGAAATTTACCTGATTTGATTAAATTTCGGCACACGCCGTTGAATCGTCCATTATGAAGCTGCCTCAGCGCATTTGTGGGCAGTTCCCTTAGGATTCTCTTACTTTTTCTGGCCCATCTCGTAGCTAGAGGTATAATTTTTGCTCTGCCAGCTAGCTAATTGCTGTTGGTAACTGCTACAAGTTCACTTGACAACCGACTTTCACAGCGTTTATACGAACACTCAGTTTTGTGATAAGAAATTCATTAAGTTAGAGAGAGTTTAGCATAGATGAAAATTTGATAACAATTAGTATAGCTTATGTTTACTATAAAAATATTTGATTTTTTTTGGTAGAAAAACTGCATTTATAGAGATTAGTCAGCAATATCAATAAAATTAACAATTTCTTAAAAAAAAACTAGAACGAATAACTATTTACTAAAATATTTTTAATATTTTTAATGAAAATGAAATGAATTGGACTTTACAGGGTTTATCATTCATTTTTTCAATATAGTTCTTCTCCCCAAACCCAAAAGCCACCTGTATATTTCAAGTGGTATTCCAGTAAATTAATATCTAAGTACAAAATGTCTAATTTTTAGCATATTCTCTTCTTTTCTTATAAGCTACTTTTCACTTAACATTGTAAAATTATTAAAAGTGAAAAAAAAAAATTTAATTGACAATTGAAAGACCCATCTTAGCTGACTGCCTTGTTAATTTAAGGTCCTATAAATTTTATTGTTATATATAATATCTCATGAAGTGGGTATATATGTACGTATATTATATATATTTTAATTTAAAGAAATTTTCCTTAAATTTTGAAAAATAAAATTGCTATTTAGATAGAATCAAAATCAATCTACACAAAGTTTTGTGAGTTGTTTTTAAGTATGTAGCGATGTAAATTAGATTTTCTTAAACAGCTTGGATCTTAGGGTATTTCACAGTCAAGCACTGAAGAGAAAATATGTCATTATATTTAAAAATTGAAGTCTATAGTAGCAGTCTTACATTTTACGACATATTTTAATAATAAATAATATATATAATTAATATATATAATATATTTAATTCTCGAAGCAAAAGTAAATTTAGTTCAACTCCAATAAAAATATGTATAACTAACTAAATATTTATATTCTGGTTTTTATTTTAAATAAATTGGAATTGAAATCCCTGGCTAATCTCTATTAATTCAGTTTTGCTACCCTTTCATCAAATATTTCGACACTTTGCAACTTTATTCTAATATTTTATAATATTTTACTCTATATCTAACATTTTCATTATATTCCCCAAGCCTTTACTAATGCGTGTGCTTTAAATATTCATACGATTTCATGAATAGCGCACGCATAAACTTCCAAAAAACAAAAAGTTGTCTTGACTCGTCTTTAACATTTAGCTTCTGCTTATTTATGGCACTCGAACTGATTGGCTGTTGCTGTTGCAGAAGCGCCAGAAGAGCTCGCAGCAGAAGTTAACAAATTCACGCCAAGTCACCTTAAAATCAGCAACAGACCACCCAAATGAATTGGCCAGTCTCGGCTGTCTCTGGTTAAGCCAACAGGCTGCCATATAAAGCCACACGACATGCCAACTGCTGTCTGGTCACTCTCTCGCTCTCCCTCTCTCCCTCTCTCTCTCTCTCCCTTTGTGGCATATTCATATATCAGTTTCATTTGCATTCGTCATGGCTGCTTAATGAGTCGCAAGTCCAAGTTTGAGTTGAGTGAACGACGACGCTGACATTGCCATATAAAAGATGCCAAGACATATATATATGACCATATATGTCGGTCTGACTGTCTGTCTGTCCAGCTGTCTGGCAGGCTTATAATCTTTTTTTAATCATTTCATATTTTTGGCTTGCTTTTTGCACGCTGCCTTTTTGTTAACGCTTTGGCAGCTGGAAGCTGATGCTGCGTTGATTGACGTCTCACAATTTGTGAATATATGTATATATAAAAGTATATATCCCCTCCCACTCGATTGCAACGACTTCACCACTGAAATATATCTCTCTCTCTCTCTCCAAAATACCTTTTCGATATTTAATTCTCGCTTAATCACTGTCCAGCAAACGGTATTCCTGCTGCCTGCTGTTGGCCGACAACTCGCGGCCTAAGTTGACAGCCGCAGTTCAGGATGTTGCACCCAAATACTAACTTGGCTTATTAATATCCAGTGTTAAGGCCTACGCATGTCCATGCCTGTCAAATGAAAATTTCATGCACCTCCAAGTGAGCTGGCATACATTCGTGTGTGTGTGTGAATGAAGGCCCCTTTTTTTTTTTGACAAATTAGCCTCATTTGTTCGGTCAAAACAAACGCCAACTGGGCAGGACAATGCGATAAAGATCGTTTAGAGCAGCAGAGGGAAGTCGAAGCTGTAACTGAATTCAAGCGCGTTTCTCATTTACTTAATACAAAAGATGCAGCCCACACGCACACAAATACTCATGTGTGTGTGTGTGTGAGCTACTGTTTAATATGGGCTTAGGACTCAAATTTGGGCTGGCGTTACATTTGCGTGGGTTTAAAATTTTATTTTAAATGCAGGAAATATGCTTTAGTTACGTAGCTACGAGCTGCATCTCAGTAGTTGGTGCAATAAATCTTATTTGAATTATAAATTTGTTCTCATCAATCTTTTCAGCAATTCTAAAAAAAACATTCATTAATAAGTAGCAAAGGTTTTAAATTTTGTTGAGCTAGCCTTAAGAATTTTATAATTATAATAAGACTGACTTAGAACCTCGAACTCTGTTATTCTGTTGCTCTTGGCAGAATTTTATGTAGTTGGCATATGTGACAGAGATTCTAACTCCTTATGCCTCCAGCTGATGTTCTTCTTTAAAATAAAATCTCAAATATTCTCTAATTATTCCTACTAGATCTATCACAAGCTGCTTTAATTTCGCTTATGCTAAACTAATCTTGTATTTTGCTTAAACTATATTACCAAGTCTACTAAAGATAATATACGTTCGAATCTCGATAATTCGAAATGGCAAGGGGATCATGTTTTATTACGAATTACACAGGAGGAACTCGATTTATCGAACAGGAATGAATTTCCGAATTCGAACGAATTTTTTTAAGAGAACTAATTTTTTTATGAATCTTTGAGGTTTTCGATTCAGCGGCGGACGAATTATCGGGATTCGACTGTAATATATATATAGTATAAAATATATAAACTAATCTGAACATAAGTTTGTGTAAGTAATGGTACTTTACTTCCACAAATGAAATTGAACTAAGAAGAATGTTTTCCATTTCTTCATATAGGTATTATCTTTTATTTTAACTATTATCATAGTTCTGTATTTTATGCTAGATAGAAAAGTCCCATAAATATATTTATATATATTTATACATATACATATATGGATATATGATTAAATCATTTATATGTATGAGGTATTGTCTTTTATCTATTCAAATACTTCCATGTACACCAAACTCATTTTTAGCACTGTCTTTTTATACACGAAAAATTACATTTTTCACAGGAAATATTTGTTCTAGAATGAATTCATAAAAAAATGTAATATTTTATTGATTTCAGTAATGCTTCTTTTGTATGGTTACTTAAGGGTATAATTTTTTTAAAGTTTGAGATCTTATCCACAATTTTCCAATATTTGGTATTTATTTTTTGAATGTATTTTAATTGCACGCTTTTTTAATGAACGTCTCTGGCGTGTAAAAAAAGAGTTTGGTGTATGTCTTAAAATGTCTCGACATCATTTTTATAGAAACTTAATATCCTTCAGTTGCTCCAACTTCATACCTTCTTCATGCATTCCACCTTCCACATCAACATAAAACCTATCTTAGGGCTGCTGCAAACGCCCTGATCATTAAGAAATCTCTAGGCAGGAGAACACACAATTCTCAGTCAGCTCGCCTATAGATCGTGCCAAAAGCCATCAATTGTCTCTTTTCACATGGTTGTATGATAAATGAGGAACCATCTGAACGGGGCGGGGGGCTGTTTGTTTGCTGAAGTGCCAGCCCATTGTTGCAAAGGACCACAATGGGAGGGCTGGTCGAATGATTTTCAGCTTTTCAGCGAATACGCAGCAAACGGACTGACTTTTTGCCAGTTTAACACCTTTTCTTTCTTGTTGGCCAAACACATTTTTGGTCAATTTTATGGCCAGGCATTTGACAGCATTTGGCAAGCTGTGTCAATAGAGCACAAAACCCGCAAACAAGTTTCACGTGAAATGCCAAAAAGGGAATACAAAAACCCGCAATGCCAGATCCTTCTATTTACACTAATGAGCAAATGTAATAAAATCGAATGGCACAAAAGGAAACGAGCATTTGCAATTGTTGGGCTCAATTGTTGCCCAACCACACGAAATGCCAACACACACACAGCGAGAGGGAGAGCGGGGCGTGTGATCTTCCCTCTTACTCGCACTCGCCGCGAGGCATTTGTCTTGCTCTCATTTACCCAAAAAAAAAATTGGAAATACTGTTTATGTTCTCGCTTGATTTGTAAAGTTGCCCATAAATTATAAAACTCTCTACCCCTCTCTCTCTCTCTGTTTCTCTCTCCCTCTCTCCCTTTTTACCTACCTCTCTTTTGCTATACATCCATCGAGCATCTGCTTTAATTAACCTGGCATTATGCTTTGTCCTGTCACAACTCTCAGTTCGGTTCGCTTTGCTTCCTCTCCGATCAGCTTGTTGTAGCGCCTGCGGGTTTAGCTCCTCTTCCAGCTTCGTCTCAACTGTCTTTGGTCCCTCTTAGCTAATTTATGCGTTGACTTTTGCCTATAGTTATATATATATAGCACATTACGCTGATTAGCGTGCACAACTGCTATAATTAAATCTGCGATCAAGTTAAGTTTCAATTACAGACAGTCGAAGCTTATATACTCTTTAAATATTTGCAGAATTATAATCTAAGAATTATAGGACTATAATATATGAATCTAAGAAGTATTGACTTCATATAGAAATGATATATGGTTGCTCAAGCCAAAAGCTAGAAGTTTGATTCTTTTATAGGTGGTATACGGTTTTCTGGAACCAAAAAAGGAACAGTTCTATATAGGTATAGAAAAAGTAGCGAAAGGGAAGCAAATGTTATTCAAATTTTCAGGTATTATTAGTTTTGTTTGCTTTCTTATTGAAAATTTTCTTCATAATAATTGTAAAAATATAAAAATTGGATAATGTTTTTCACTAAAAAAATGTACAAAAATTTGTAGAAATGTTTGAAAGAAAACTATGAAATGAGCGCTGGAAAATGTTGAAATAATTGATGTATTATTTATTATTATAAATATGAAATTATGATAAATATAAAATTAAATAAAATAAAATTAAATTAAAAATAATTTATATTTTATAAATTTATATATATATTTTTCAAACCAAATATTTTTGTGTATAAACATATAAAAATTTATTTTGTAAGATTTAATATAGTCTCTATATAGTTAACAAATTTACAGGGTATTCAGAGCGCAGCCTAACAAAGTTGAACTCGTATGAATAGTTGAGGATAGCAGTTATATGGCTGGCAATGTGGAGAGACGTCTGGCGGTACGGTTACGTTTGGATTAAACACATTTTGCATTTAATTTGCCATAATTATAGCAGGAGCGAGGAGTGAGAAGTGCGAAGAGAGGCGCAAGGGGGCTACGTTGATGGCGCCAAATGAAGTTGTAAATGAAGCTGGCGGCGGTTGCATATTGTGCATGGAATGTGGTGCTGCAGCAGCAGCTGGTGGTGGTGGTGCTGCTGCTGCGGACATGGTGGTCATGGTGGTGCAGCCATAAAATTCTAAGCTCGCATTTAACAACTTCGAGTTTGAGTCTTAACCTTCGGCTCAAACAATTTTCGATTATTAATTTGCCTTCATTTTTTGAGCATTTCATTTTTTTTTTGTAGTTGTTTTGTTGTTGTTGTGTGTGTTTGTTAAATTAATGTCTTCCAATTAATTTGTGGCACTAAACGTTTCTCTATTTCAGTATTTCCATAATTTATGTGTTAGTTACGTTCGCTGTTTTTTGGACCAGCATTTTAGTGTGTGGGCTTTAGATTTATTTTCTCATGGCTTTTGTTATGGGTGTGTAAATGTGAGCAGAGTTAAAACGTTTTGTAGAGCATCAAAGGTGTGGGAGTCGCATATAAATATTAGTTTGGGAGTCGCATAAAAATATTAGTTTGAATAGAGTATTTTTGGCTAACAGCTAGAGTAGTCGGAGTTAAGAGCTAAGTAAATATATTAATAAGGATTCTTTGATAAGTAATTGCCTTTAAAGTTAACTTACAATAGTTTTTTCTTTTGAAGCTTTTCTATGACTCTTTCTTATCACATTCTTAGAAACATTTGACCTTTAGCATATATATATATATCTAACTTATCAATTACTTCAGATATCCTATACTCAAAGAAGCTCTCAAAGCAATGCTATACTTCAATCTAAAAGAACTCTTGTTAATCGACAAATATCAAATTAGATTCTGCTAATTAATATTTAAGTATTTTCTAATAAAGCTATTAAAGCGCCTTCTATGCGATTCTCAAACACATGCATTTGCGCATCTGCAATACAATAAAAGTAGCCCACAATTAGCTGAGTTTTTCAGTACAATTGCCATGCCATAATTGCACTGACACAACATATGGCAACGCCATACACTTCTTGGATGCATTTATTTTGCAAATTACGCCGCATTGGCAACTTCCTCAAAGCGAATGCCTTGAGTTGAGCCGCTGAAGCGTGGTCCATTAGTTCTTTTATATGCTTTATATGACTTCATGGAGTTCTCTCTCTCTCTCTCTCTCTCTGTCTCACTGTTGCTCTTTCATTTGGTCTGCTGATTTCTGTGTCATAATTTTGTACGCTAAGTTGGCAACACTTTGCACAGTGAACACTTTGATATTTTTGCCGTTTTCGATGCGTGTTTTTGGTCTCCTTTCAGTGGGCTTTTTTTTGTGTTTTATATTTTAATTGCAGCAGCTTTTCAATGGAAATGCAGCTAATTACAGACACGCAGAGGCTGGTAAAAAATTGTTAATAATTAACAGGTTTTCACAAACACATGCGGCATATATGACAGCGGAAATTTCTTGCACCCGTTGCCTGACTTCTCTTCTGTTGCAGCTTTTTTTTATTTCTTCCACAATTGACGCCATTTGAGTGTTGAAAAATGCACTTTTGTATTCGCAATGGTAAAATGAATTCACACGAATGCAACACTCGCTATTCATGAATAATTGCCGACGCGTAATAAAGAGCCAAAGTGCTGAAATTACACTTTTCAGAGTTTTTTTTTTTTCGTAAATTGAGGCTGATGCGAAAATTGGCAGCTTGAAATGCAATTAAAAGTGAGGCAAATGCCAAGGCGTGTAATTAATGCTTTCTCTAAGCGCTTTTTATGACAGGCAATGAATGCATTTATATAACTGAATACGTTAGAAAATTACACTTTTATAGCAAAGGCCAGCTGGGAGTTTATTGTTAGATTAATGAAATGAAATCTCTGAGAGAGTAAATATTGAATGTTTTTAAACATAAGTAATGCAACATATATAGCATAAGCAGAATTGTAAAAATATCTCTGTAGAGCGTAACACCTTCTTTTTAGAACAACTACAGTTAGATGATATCAAAAGAACGTTTGCGATTATAGCATAAAGCAGAATCTTCTTTTTAGAGCAAATATATCATAAAGAAGAATTGTAAAAATATCTCTGAAGTGCGTAAAACCTTCTTTTTAGAGCAATAACAGTTATATGCTAGCAACAGAACGATTGCGAATATAACATAAAACAGAAATGTAAAAATATCTGTAGAATTGTAAAAATATCTGTATAGAGGAAAACCTTCCTTTTTTGATTACCTATCAATATTTTTATACCCTAAACCTCTCTGAAAAAGGATAAGAATGGGATATAATGGATATATGATTGTATGTGTAACAGGCAGACGAAAGACTCTTCTCCTTTGCAAAATTAAACAATGACCCGAACTGATCTAACCATGTCCGTCTGTACTTCTTTCTGACTACCTATCGCAATTGTTCTGAAAATGTCAATTTGAAAAACAAGAGATCAGAAAGCTATAATATATGAATATGTATTATGTATTTAAAAAAAAATAAACTTAAAATAATATGAAATTTTCTAGATATATGAATGCTTGTTGTATTTGAGCTTAGGGTATCTGCTAGTCACAGCACTTCTAGCGCCTCACTTCACATCTTTGCGCATAAACACTTTTTGCCATATTTTTTTCGCAGCAAATTGAACGGAATCTGTTTTAGCTGAACTTAGTTGGGGGCAATTTAGTCGAAACAGCTGCGTCTCTCTCTCTCTCTCCGTCTCTGGCAACTTCCATCTGCAACATGCCACATCATCCACGGGGCCAAAGAAAACAACAACACATCGAAGCGCCATAAGCTGCGCCTGTCCAACCGCCAGCAGCAGCAGGAGTTGAAGTAGGCAAAACTTTGAGCCAGGTAAAAAGTGGGAGAAGTCTCGAAAAAGAAATACAAATAATAAAGTTCGCTTGTCAGTTTAGCAGCCATTTTGCGGTTGCAGGACGAAGCAGGAGTGGCAGGAGGAGCTCGAGAAACTGTTTGGCATTCTTTTGCCGCAATTGCCTGGGACCCACTGTGGTTCACCTTGTTGCGGCATAAACTTTTTTATGGCACCCACTCTGTACTGCTGCTGCTGCGATGATAAATCTGCCTCAATTTGCCATATCGTGGGAGTGGGCCACTTGCATTACCCTAAACAGCCTCCACATCCCGCCCACAGCTTCATCAAAGGCAAGTTTCATGTCAATTTGTTCTTGTTGTGGGTTAGTTGTGGAGTGGCTTAAGCTTGATTTAGCTCTCATTACGTGAGGGGCAGGCGGGGCTGGTTGGGGGTTGTGCCAGGATTTGCTTTATTACAGTTTAATTAAATTTCTGTGCCCAGCTTCTGCTTCTTCTTCTTCTTGTTGTCCTTCAGCTATGGCTGCTGCGAAACGACTCAATTACGCAGTTAATCGTAAAAAAATCCTTGCACTGATTTGTTGCAGCTGAAACCGAACCGAAAACCCACCCTGAAACCTGTCCCCCACACACACACACGCGCGTACAGCTACACCCCAAAGCGTTTGTTTTTGCCATCGCATGTTTGGGCCATAAAAACTCAGTGTCCTGGCTATTATTGCCAAGTGGACTATCGTCCTGGCTATGCTCGCTGCTGTTTATCCTGCGTGGCCTCAGGTGCGCACGCGGTCGAGTTGATCCATTTATGGCCTTTTGCCTCGCCTTTCTTTCTTTTTTTTTATACATCATTTAAGGGATATGGCGACTAAGATGCTACATGACCACAATGAATGAGTTCTCCCACTCGCCCTCAGCTATTCATTTGCTGCGCAAGCTGCCTTTAGATTTACGACCAAATCTCATACAAAATGCATTCGGGCTGTACGAAAACCCTTTTGTTAATCAAATCTCACGTTGGCCGCCTTTTATAGTAGCAGCGTCTCTTTGATTACCTTTTGCGTCTGCTGGCAATTAGAAGGTATCCGAAAGCAGTCATAAAAACTGCGCCTCCAATTCAGCTTCTCGCTATCTTTCTCTCTGGTTAGCAGGCTGCGGCACGTTCTAGTCCTTCAGCTGCCTGAGCTACCCCCTCCGCTGCGCTCGTAAGTATGCTACAGTCCTTTTGCTAATGCCAGTTAATGCTCTATCGGAAATTGTTTGCTCAACATTTAAGCCATTTTAATTTGCTTATGCAAATTATGCGAGTTGTTTACTTTTTGACACATGCGACGACCGCAAAAGATGATTTCTCTTTTTTTAAATTGAATCTAACCTCTGCTCGGCTACTGTTTACCTATGCAAATGAGGCAAATGACACGTCTAATCCTTGCGTAGGTCTGCCACAATTATGAAACTATGCAAATATAACGGAACGGCGTGCAAATGTGACAGACTTTCGGCATTAAAATGTTTGACATTTGCGATGAGGATTGAATGTTGAATAGCTAAATGAAAAGGAGTTTTTAGCAGTTTAAACTTGTGCCATATATCATGAAAATACTAAAAAACGATTATACTGATTATAATTTTTTTATATATATTATAACTGACTGATTTATCCAAGTGATATATATTGCATAATTGAACAATATATGTAGAATAATGCTTTAATTTTCTTCAAATACGCAAAATTTCAGTCGTCTCTGAGTATAGTTTAGAGGTGGGCTCGAAATCGGGATTTTCGGGACCCGAAATTGTCTTGAAACGATTTTCGGTATTTGGCGGGTTGGGAAAGATGTTAAAAAAGTCCGGGACGATCGGATACGTGCTTGGTCATGAGATCATGGTGAAAAATTCTAGAGATATGCTCTGAGATGGCGGCGTTTCAGAGATACGTGTTCGGGACCCGCGGGACCCGAAAATTTCGATCCTGACGCCCACCTTTCTCCAGAATCTCTTACTATGCCACCTTGATATAGGGATGAAGTACTTACCCGACAGTCCTGGAATTTTTTAGAATCTTTTCCAACAAGCCCGAAAATTGTTTGGGGACAATTTTGGGTCCCGAAAATCCTGATCCCGGCAGCCATCTCTAGTATAGTTCACACCCAAAGAACACCTTGATATAGTGGAGTACTTTAAATAGGTTCAAAAGGCACTTTGTGATCCGAAGAAGCCAACGTCAATTCTTTCTTTATGTTTTCCTACTCATTTATTTTAGTGATCTCTGGAATTTATACATACAAGGTGTATTTTCAACACATAAAGCGAGGTTTTGAGCAAAAATTGCAACCGTCATATAGTGAACAAGCTCAATACTGTGAATCGACCTTGCAATAATTTACATTAGTTACATTTGCGTCTTGTCGAAAAATGTTCTGCAATATAATAAAATTTATTTATAAATTTAGTATTGAATTTCTATATTATAATCTTATATAAATATATATATAAATAAATATTATATATTATATATATAACAAATCGAATTTTAAGCCAGGAGCATGCTTCATCTTTGTAAAAATCCAGATTTAAATAGCAAACCAATAAGCAGGAAGATGTTTCGAAACGGAATACGAATCATTACCATTTCTTTGGACTTGCTTAGTAGCATAGCAATATATTTCTATATTTTATATATTACTTACGACTATTTTCATACGAAAACTCAATTTACGATCAGTTTTTGCTATTGTAGCTATATGATATATATGAACTAGCTGCGCAGGCTTCTACTCACATTTTAGCATAAAAATGAAGCTTCCTATGGAAAGACTAGTTTTCAGATGTCTTAAATATCATTCTAGAAAAAAATTATAATAATATCCAAAAAAAAAGACACGTTAAAGTAATCTAATTAGAGCAATAAGTCTTTAGATATACTCAAAACTGTCTGTTGAAAAACAGGTAAAATTTATTTATAAATATCTAAAAATAATTTCATGCAAAAACGTAATTTCCGACAAATTTCTACTATTGTACTCATATGATATTATATGTGATCTAACTGCCAAAACAGTTTTAGCATAATATTTATTCACATTTTAGCATAATATTGGGAACTTCTTATTGGAAGACTATGTTTAGATGTCTTGAAAAGACCTTTTCATACAAGAAGCAAATTTACAAAAATTACAACAAAAAATATATATATATAGTAGTCTGACTCGAGCAATTAGACTTTATATAAATAAAGTATATTAATATATACTAATATATATAATAGAATCATTAAATACTGTCTATGAAAAATCTAGAAAAATATTTTAACAAATGCTTTTTAACTAATATAAAAAAGTTCGCTAAATAGATCTGACAGCTAACTTAGCTTTCATAATATATACTCAACTTTCGTTAATGGTCAACCATATATACTTGATGGACTTTAAAATGTATATTTTATTTATTCAAAAATAGCTAAGAATATATGACCCGATCTAACACCTTCAATACTGTCTTCCTCAATTAAGAGAAGAGCCGCACAAATGCACAAAGAATAACTACATCATTTACTTCACGGCTGCCCTTTGGGCCAATAGTCGTGTTCGCTTATAAACCAAGTCAAGAAAAGCGCAAAGCAACAACAATCGAAAGCCCAGTCCGAGTGCGGCATGCAACAAGCTGTTTGTGGCAGCAACAATAGTCAATAAAACATGCGGCAAATCATGTTTATCGCATTGATTTATGCATTTTTAATGTGTTGCTGTTGCTTATCAACCCACTTTCACTGGCTATGCCAATGCCCAATGCCCAATGCCAATACTCGATGCTCAATAGTCAATACCTGAATGCCCACAGAGCCATAATAATCCAAGACTCCAAGTCCAAGGCGGACGGACGGACAATTGGGCTGGGGGCTACGTTAATTTTTAAATCTCACCGCCTGATTAGTTTGCTTTTCGGCCGCAATTGTGCGCCATCTTGATTAGGTCGGAGTCGAAGTTGGCCGGGATTGTGGCTCTCCTGGTCTGCGGTGCATCGTTTTGGCCAAACAGTTGAGGATCAAAGTGAGCCGCCTTTGCCGCTGCCTTTTGTCTTATTAATAATTCACATTAACGCTTGCGAGTGCGGCCCGGTTGCCGCCTGCTGCTGCCAGCTCCAGCTTCAGCTGGCCATTGCCAGAGTTGCCAGCCCACTGAAAATTATCGCAATCGGCGCATCGCCAAAGCCGTTTTTGGCGCTGGTTATATATATATACATTTTTTTTCCTAATTCTTTTTCGGCATGTTTTTGACATAAATGCCGAAAGCGCACGAAAGCTGAAAAAAAATGTATTTAAACGATAGGCCCAAAGAGCCGCTCAGTTCTTGGCCAATAAATAAGGTGTGAAATAGCCAAGTGGGCCGAACATGAAGCTCGATTCGCTGTGATGATGTGCGCCAGATATGCGCCGGGCAGCTAATGTTACGGCTTTTAATTGGTGCCCAGCCGAGGCCAAAGGGCATAACTTTTTCGCATAGAGCTCGAATAACTCGAAACTAGGCGCTGTGAATGGTAATTAGAGCTGATAAATATCTGGCATTATTATATTATGACTGTCGAAAACATGTTTGAGATATCGATAGCTTAATGCAGGAGTAGAAAAAGTAGCAGAAAAAGAAATTGAAAGAGGAGTAGGAAAAGGAAAAAGAGTAGAAAAATGAGCAACAAAAGGATTAGAAAAAGGAGTAGAAAAAGAAGTAGAAAAAGAAGTAGAAAAAGGAATAGAAAAAGTAGTAGAAAAGGGAGTAGAAAAAGGTATAATTATATTATGAATGTCGAATAAATATTTGGCTACATGTGTTTGGGCTATCGATACCTTAATTCAGTAGTAGAAAAGGTGCAGAAAAAGGAGTAGAAAAAGGAGAAAAATAAAGAGTAGAAAAAAGAGCAGAAGAATGAATAGAAAAGGAGTAGAATAAGGAATAGAAAAAGATGTAGAAAAAGGAGAACAAAAAGGAGATCAAAAAGGAGCAGAAAAAGCCATAATTATATTATGAATCTCGAATATGTATTTGGGTTATCGAAAGCTTAATGTAGTAGTAGAAAAAGTAGTAGAAAAAGGAGTAGAAAAAGCCATAAATATATTATGAATCTCGAATACTTGTGCTTGGGCTATCGATACTTTATTGCATTAGTAGAAAAAGGTGCAGAAAAAGGAGTAGAAAAAGAAGGAGTGCAAAAAAGGGTTCAAAAAGGAGCAGATGAATAAGTTGAAAAAAAGTTGGAAATAGAGTAGAAACTAAAAGCAGAAAAAGGAGTAAGCAAAGGATTAGAAAAAGAAGTAGAAAAAGGAAGTTTTAAGCCTATTATTCTATGGTCTGTGCTATTGTCGTGGGAAGGAATAATGAAATTCTCTTTTTTATTTCAGATATCTTTTTATGAAAATTGGTGCATATCATCTACGTAAAGAATCTTTCGCAGAAAGAGTTATGGTATGTAAAGTTTTTGGTTTTTTTTTAGCTGCTGCTAGCTTTATTATTATAATAATAATAATAAAAAAATAAATTTTTTAAAATCATCTTAAATCTCACTTTTATATTAAGAAATATAGCTTAAACTCAGTTACTGCAGGCTTTAATATGCTGCCAAAATTTTCACAAAATCATATTAAATCTAACTTTTATATTAAAATTTGTTCTTGTAGGAAAACTTGATTGGAAATGTTAAATCTTTATTAGTATTGTATTGTTAGTATAGTATAGTATAGTATAGTATTTCTGAGTTCTTTGCAACTAGAATAATTGCAACTATTCAAAAAAAGCTTTCACTGTAACTTCAAACTCTAAGCTCTCTTGTAGGACAGTGTAAGTTTTCGTTTGTGTGCTGTCATCTGCTGCAGTTTGCGCAGACTTTTGCTTGACTAGTCCACACTGCCACTGGCCACGTCATAGAGAAGAAAATCGAAAAGAAAACATTCAACAAAATAAAGCACTTGATAGTCAAGTGTCTGTATGAAAAGCACTCGAAACATTTAAACCAGCCTGGCGCGCAAATAAATTGAAAACTCGTTAAAAATCCATAATGCTTCTGCTGCTGCCCCATGTGAGACGACGCCGCGAGGCCACTCAAAAGAGGCAGGCAGAGGCGTAGGTGTAGGTGGGGCCAATGGGGGTCTGCCAGGGGGTGGTTAGGTGTGTCTTTCCATTGTCTTGCTGCAGACTTTTTCCAAAAACATTGCTGGGCAGCCATAAATCTGGCAAGTGGCGGCATTTTGGCTTGCACTTTGGCTTAATTAATAATTTTATAGCATTTTAATGGCCAAAGATTGCAGCAACAACAACAACAACTGCTAGAGCAGAGAGCGTATTAATCAACTAGCTTGATCCATGCACATTTTGAAGTACAACTTGCTGCTGCTGTTGCTCTCTAGTGGGCCGTCCGCTCCGTCCGCATCCATTGATCTGTGCGACGGAGCCAACGAGTTTTTGGCCATTGGCCATTCTCAACGCGTTTATCAGCGATAAATCTCTTTGTGTTTGAGCGCGCGCCGGCGCAACTGAATTGAATTGAATTGAATTAAATTTTAATTAATTTTATCTGCACTTTATACAGTGAATCCCTTCTCCTCCCCCTCCCCATGCCACATTGTACTGCGGCATAAAATTGTTGCCGTCGTCGTTTTCGTTGTTTGCGGTAATTGTGGAAAATTGAAAATTATACCTCGTGCCCCCAAGCTCCCCCTGCTCCCCAGCGTTTCCCTTTCTGCTTTTTGGCTTCTCTTTGATCTGTGATCTTTTCATGTGCGACGACCCCGCATCGGAATTTCTTTAAGCAAATCGACGCCATGTTTAAGCATTTTGCCAGTAAATTTCAAAAGAAATTGATAAAAATGTTTTATTTTCGTGCTTTTGCTTTTTTCAATGGCAAAAATTTGCGTAAACTTTTTACGACTTTTGATTTAACGACTTCTCCCTTATGGCTCTGTGGCTTTTGGCCTTTTCTTTTTTTGCTGTTGTTGTTTCATTAAACAGGCGATTTCTGAGTCAGTCGCCTGCGTCAGTCGTCCGAGCACTATGCACTTTGTGAATACTTTTGGAGTACTTTTCCATTTGGCATTGAAAACATTGATGCGTTGTTCTTCCGGAATTGAGACATGGCAATGATAAGTGCTTATGGAAGAGATCGGATTGTATGTTAAAATTGTCTAGAAATTGCGTAAAAAGTAGCTACAATTTTTTTGGGTTTATTGTTATTGGGTGAGCTTATGGAATATAGAGAGATACATTTAAAGCCCAATTTCTGAAAGAGAAATAATATTTATATCTCCCTCTCCCTTTCTCCCTCTCTTTTCCTCTCTTTTCATTTCTGCTTTGTCTCTATCTCCTTATGTTTGTCTCTCTCAGTCTTTGTTTTTTTGCTCTCTCTCTCTAAGTCTTTTTTTCTCTATTTCATTTTTCTTTCCTGTCGCTTTTTTTCTGTCTTTCTCCAAGTCTTTCTTTCTCGATCTCCTTCTTTTCTCTGTTTCCGTCTCTCTATCAATTTCTGTCTATCAATCTCTCTCTCTCTCTCACTTCTTTCTCTTTCTATTTGTCTTTCTCATTCCTCTTTCAACCATGTAATACCTGGAGTATACTCTTTCAGTGGTATTTATAACTTATAAGTTAGATACTGTAGTAAAAGAACTAAAATCTTATTTCAAAAACGTTATCTTTTTTTTATTTATTTGAATTTCACATATATGAAACAATATAATTGTATTTTTTAAATTTTTCCGGTTGTATTTTGCACAAAATTTTTTGAAAAAGCTTAATCTTTGAATGCATCTGGTAATGTTATGTACACTGTTCACGTAATTTGCTTATTGTAATTATATGTAATTTGCATAAATGTCTTTATGTCTTTAGAGTTTGACAAAAAAACCAACAGCTTTTAGGAACAATTTTGGTGTATTTGAATTCAATTTAATTCTTCTATTCACAAATAATTAAGGAGTATACATTCTTGCGAGCTAGAGCATCATGAACTTAAACATTAATCAGGATCCCGATAATTTGTCTCCACGCAAAATCGAAAACATCAATAATTCTAATAATTCCTAATAATTATTTTCTCTTAAAATAAAATTCGTAAAAATTCGCTCGAATTCCTGTTCGATAAATCGAATTCCTGTGTAATACGTAAAAAAATGTAATCCTCTAGCCATTTCAAAATATCGGGATTCGACTTTATCTATAAAATACTGAAAGTTTCTTTACATTCCGATAGTGAGAAGATTTATACCAAAACCCTTTGAATTTAAGCTTAATTTAAACAAAAAAAAATATTTTATTATTCCAATTTGAATTTCCCTCTCAAATTTTGTAGCACCAATTATATATTATACAATTTTTTCCATATAAAAATGATCAAGAGCAATATCTACTTGACATAGAAATAACAATAAAAGTTTTATCTCAATCGATTTCTATTCTAAATGAATAAACCAATCTCTAGCTTTGATACACATCCCATTCAGCCAAAGTTAAATGTCATTTAAATGTCAAATGTTTTGATTTTTGTATCAATGGAAATACACAAATTAGACGAAACACATATATAAGTTTGTACTGGAATAATTGTATGCATTGAATATATGTACATATGTATGTATTTAGAAATAAAATTCGATTTTTCGTTGGGTAAACGACTACGTTGAATGTTAAATCAAATTTGCGCCTAAATTGTCAATGTGACACTGGCCAATGTCACGCCCCCTCAGCACCCCACTCCCACTCCCTCTCCCTTAGCTGAACACATGAAAAGTACCGCTAATTGTCAAAAATTGTTGAGCATTTTACATGTGCGTGTGCGTGGAATTATCTCAGTGTTTGTATCGAAAAACGGGAGCCAGGCAGAGGCGGGAAAGGGGGGGTTCGACTACCAATCAATTGGCCGACATAAAATAAACGTTTTCGCTTTGATTTCAACCGATTTTCGGAATGAATATTGCGTGACAGTTTGTTGAATAATTTACGAATTTGCCTCAATTCCAATTCCAAGTGAAACTTTCCATGGCAAAAGTTTTGTTAGATTTTTTTGTTAACCGATTTTTATTGTCTCTTTTTTTCGGGGTTTTTTTCACGCGCACCTAAACACACGCAACAATTTGGGCGCCTAATTGCGCGCATAACTGGGGGATCAGGTGTAGCTGGGAGGAGGCGGGGTCCCATTTACATAAATGTGGAAATAATTAAACATGACACAAAAAAGTTTTCACGTGGCGGGAAATTGTGCGCAATTAGTTGGTTTAAATGCCGCATAAATGTGGCAAGGCCCGCGCAGAGCAGACAAACAAAGCTTGACAATTGTGCGTCAAATGCTATCAAAACAAAATGGCGGCCAGTGAGGGGAGCAGCAAGCGCATGCGCAACTGTTTGCTGGGCCACACGAAATCTGATATTGCCTAAAAAAAGAAGAAGAAGAAAGAAATTTATATAATGAACGGTTCCGACGCGCCGACGATCGTAATCTGCGCTTAATATTATTTACAGTAGTAATCTACTGCAAGGTGTTGTCGTAGCACCGCCAGGGTATACCTTAGGCCCGGGACACCCGAAAATGATGAGCCGCATTCCAGGGGCTACCTGAAATAATTGCCAGCTATGGGTAGCCGCAGCAGCAGCTGCGGAAGGAAGAAAATTCGACTTGGTCTGGGCCAACGTTCGGGTTGAACTGGGCTCTAAAACAGAAATAATTTGGCGTTGATTGCCATGTACGCGCTCATGTGGTCAACACCCAAATTTGACACCAAACGCGACCGGGCAACGCGAAGCGGTTCGCCTTCTGTTGATCGACTGTGAGTGATAAGCGTGATAAGGGCCCACAGACATGCCAAAGAAGTAGCCAAATTGTGCTCAAATTGTTGTCTGCCCCTGAATGCATATTAAATTGTATGTGAAAGAGTGAAAGAGACAGAGAGAGAGAGGGAGACAAAGAGGGAGAGAGCTCAAGGGGTGAGCTTGAGCACTTACATTAAAATGCAGATTATGTGAATTATGCTAACCAATTATTTTGGGTAATCATTTCTTTTTTTTTTGTTGGTTATATAGTATTATCAGATGCAATGCATGTCCAGGAAATTGCAGTGTATCGTATATGTAAGTTATATTTTATATTTAATTTAAATTGTATTTAAGTGTTTGTGCTCCAAGCACAGTAAGTAAAATAAATGAAAGTCTGTAAAACATTTAAGAAGAATTAACAATGTTTTTTGTACCTTAATTATTATAATTTTAATAATTTGTTAAGCACGAAAGCATAAAATATTTAAAAAGACACAAATAATTCGAACAGTAAATCCAAGTAAAATACGATTAAGGACAAGGAAGATTCGAAACATAAATACTTTTTGAAAGCTAGAGAAAAACCGATTAAATGAAAGCTTCGTAAGGAGACTGAGAAGAAGAACGAAAAGGAAAGAGGAAGGAGAGACAGACAGAGAGAAAGAGAGAGAGAGAGAGAGACAAATTGATAGAGAGAATAAAACAGAGAAAAAGAGGGTGAGACAGAAAGAAAGAAAGAAAGAGGGAGAAAGAGACAGGGAGAGAGAGAGAGAGAAAGCGACACAGAGAGAAAAAGAGAAAAAGAGAGAAAGACAGATGAACAGAGACACAGAGAAAGAGTGAGAGAAATAAGGAGAGAGAGATACAGAGATAGAAAGGAGGAAAAACAGGCAGGGAATGATGAAGACAAATAGAAGAGAGAGAGAGAGAGAGAGAGAGAGAGAGAGAGAGAAAGGGAGAGAGATAAAAATTGATAGAAAGAAAAAGAGAAAACAGGGAGATATAGAAAGAGAAAGAGAAAGAAAGACTTGGAGAAAGATAGAAAAAAAAAAGAGAAAAAAGACAGAGAAACCGAGACAGAAAAAAAGAAAAAAAGAAGTTAGGGAAAGAAAGACTTAGAGAGACAGAGAAAAAGAGATAAAGAGTGAGAGAGACAAACATAAAGAGACAGAGAGAGAGCAAGAGAAAGAGACAGGGCTGAGAGGAAAAGAGAGGGAGAGAGAGAAAAGGAGAGAGGAAGATCTAAATATTATTTATAAAGTTCTATGCAAGATATTTCATTGATTCAGAAAAGGAGAGAAACAGGGAAGGAAAAAAGGCGTATCTCTGCCAACTATAAAAACAGACTCTGAGTCAATTAAAGGCACTTTCATAACTTCTATAAGAAATGTTTACTTCACACACTAGTCAGAGCACGCTCACCCACAACTCACTGTCTAAACACTCACAAAGGAACTCTTCCTCTGCCTTGTCCTTCATCTCTCTCTCTCTCTCTCTCTCTCTCTTTGTATTCGCCAGCAATTGCTACTTGTTTCATTCAGAAGATTTGACCCCAGAGACCAAAAGGGGCGGCAATCAGAGTCTCTGTCAAAATGGAAATGTGGAAAACCGCAGCGAACAATAAAAATTCCAAGTTAAAAGCCAAATGAGCGGGCACAGTAGCCATTGGGTACCGTTAGCGAATGACTAGAGAGCCGGAGCCTATACCGTTATTTCTGCTAATTTAGCGGGGAAAGAACAAACGCTGCCCAGCAACAGGAGAGCGCTAAATAACAAAGTAAAGAGCCCGAAGGAGTCAAAGGACCTAAAGGGCCGAGACGAGCCAAGCCAGAACCCTAGACAATGTGGCAGCAACAACAGGATGAGGTCATTAATAAGCCAAAAGCCATAAGTAAATATCCTTAAAGGATATAGGATATGGCCTGAGCTGCTATAAACACGACTTGCTTATGGCTTCGCAATATTTATGCATATTCGCTGCGCATAAAAACTGTTGTGTGTGTGTGTGTGTGTTGTTTGTTGTTTGTATTGCGGCCTGTCACTGGCAGACAACAGGAGACAAAGCGGCGTCGTTTTGTTTGCCCACACAACAAACGAAAAGAAACCCGATTTCAATATCCAGTCTAAAGATGCAGCAGCCCGCAATCCTGCAGCTCTCTCGGTCCTGGCCGAGCCAACTGCTCTCAAGCGGCGCACAGCTGGATCCTGTGGAGACCACATGTTGACATTATTTGCTGCCTTGCCGCTTGCCTCTTGCCACGAACTGCCAAAACAGGTGTGAAGTGCGGCATGTGGGTGCAGCAGTCACAGCCTCTGTGTGCTTCTTCTCAGCAGTTTCTCAGCAAAAAGCAAAAACACATTAATTTTAAATATTATTTTGGCAGATTTTTATTCTTTCCGTTCAGTTGTTGTTGTTGTTGTCCTCGTTTAATAAATGAAATTTGCAGCGCTTTTGTTCAACGTTTTGTTGTTCGCATCGTCGCATCTTTCGACAAATTGAACTCAATTTCGCTGCGTCATTTGACGTTAATTTATTTGAAACACACATCATACAGGTAGTATAAGGGTATATATGCTGTTGAAGAGATCAATTCATATGAACTATGCTAAATAGAATTTAGCTATAGAATCTTAAATTATTTTGCAACTTGATTTTTTAAAAATTCAACTCAAAAGAAATTTGAATAATTGAGAATATTTTTTCGTTTAGGGTATTGGATATTTATATTGGGTATTTAGAATTAGGCTTTTAATTTATGTTTTAAATAAGCTTGTATAGGTTAGTTTATGTAAATTGATGTTATGTCAGGTAGAAATTGAATCTTGAATGAAGTTTAATATAAATTATTTATTTATTTATTTTATTGTTGCAGAGAATTAATTCTAAATAACAATTTATTATAAAGCCAAAACAGCAAAGGCCTTCAGGCATAATATAAATATTTTTTTTTTTATATAAATTACAGTTGAATTACACTGGAATTCGATTTATCGAAAAGGGATTCGTACGAATTTTGTTCAAGTAGACAGCATTTTTTACGTATTATTGAGGTTTTTGATTTAGCAAGGGACAAATTATAGGGATTCGACTATACTAATAAAGTGAAGTTGAGCTTAGTTAAAGATTCGAATACTTCAAGATGAAAAGAAAAAAATTCACTGTCTTTTATTTTAAGTCTAAGACTGCAAAAGTCTTGATGGACTACTGGTTCGATCTTAAAATTACCTCAATTAAATATTAAAAACTAAAATAAAGAAATTAACAATTAAAAAAAAATTGTATATATAGAAAAACAGATGACAACTAGAATTGACGAAGTTTGTATACCAAACAAGGATAATTCTGATAAAAATCTCTATAAGGATAGTATTTTCAGCCAGAGTTATTAAGAAGTTTGCTTGAGATTTCGGTCAATACTCAAACTCAAATCTCATCATTATAGCAAAAGAAATATATTTGTATGTTAAACATTAAACATAATCTGTTTTGAGTTATCTTTATAAATGTATCTTTTTACCTCCGCATTCCGCATTTCGTGTGTGTTCGTAAGATTTGTGATTTGTGAAACAATAACAAATGACACTTTTAATCATTGCATATTAACAAAGTTAAACCTTGGCCAAGCTGCGTGTCGACCCGCACTCCGTCTATAAAGTGTATCTGAAGTATTTTATGTATAATTGATGGGCGCAGAGCGCGAACTGTGCCACCTAAAAAAATAACTCATTAACTAAATCCGCTTTTAATAAATACAGTCAGAAAGCAAAGCCAGCCACTAGGCAATGTCCCTCCTGCCCCTCTGATGCTGCCCCATCGACCAGCAAATTAATCAACCTGACGGAACGCGACGTTGTTGATGATATTGGGCGACTGATGCTGACATTGATGCTGCTGCCACAAGCAGCCCAATACAATCAGTCAGACTCGTAGAGCCAGACAGCAGCAGGCAGCAACCGTATCCAACTGTGCGGCATCAATCTGTGGCAAGAGCCGAAGCCGCAGTCTTGGCTCGAAGCTTGCATTTAGCTCAGTTTCTTGCGGCCGAGTGACATGCGTGGAATGTGGACCCAAAAAGATAAAAAAAGAGGGAGAAAAACAACGAATGTCTAGAATCAGAAGCGTTGACATGACAACTTGAGATGCACAGCCAAGATAAGCGCCAACAACAGCAGCTTGCCACATGCAACTTTCTAAGCATGTGGCACGAGCATGAAAAACCTTTTTAATGCGCTTTTTCTCTTTTTGTCTCGCGACTGCAAGTACTTACAGCAATTGTATTGCCCAATATATACCTCTTGGCTTCAAGTCACGCTGCTGCCTGACCCCTGGACACCTCCCCCCTCTCTCAGCTGGTTTTCACGCATTGCTGTTGTTGACTCGTGCGCTTAATTTTCAACAATTTGTATTATGAAAATGCAATGCATTTCTAATGAAAATTGCCCGGGGCATGGTACGGAGAGGGGGGCTTTGTCATTGATTGATTGGCTTGTAAAAATCTGTATAAGAAAACAAGAGCTTTTCACTCTCGTGTCAAGTCAAGTAGATGGGCAGCTAAGACAGGTGATATGCGAGCAGATGCCCTGTAGCAAGATGTGAGATAGAATTAAAATATTATGAAAATCTTTACTTAATCTTAATCTTAGATTTCACTATGTTTTTAGTTGAACTGTGGTATGGGTTAGTAGAGGATATGGAATTTATGCTGTATATAAAGTTTTCTATATTCTAAAGACAGTTCAGAGTACACTCTATACTATTATGATATACGACATATGCATGAAGTATATATAGTTAACAGCCAAAACTCGTTTTGAGCTTTGTCCTTAAATACTATGAAATCTTTAGGTGCTCTAGCAGATATATCTTGTATATAGAACATTAGGATCACATAAGTAGATGAAAAGCTAAAGATTATATATATTTATTATATAAAAACTTTTGATGATACTTTGAAAGTTTCAGAAATGTTGGCAGAGGTCTCTTATATACTATAGAATAATAGGATCATATAAGTAGATGAAAATCTGAAGATAATTATATTTATTATAAAAAAAACTGCTTTTTAATTTCAATATGGAATACCATATATTGATTTAAGTCTTCATAGATCTACAACTTCTCAGCTCTGAGAGAGTGTTTGATTTTTCATATTTTCTATGACTGATTTCCGTGTCGCTGATGTTATAAGGGTAATCTTTGCTATATATATGGACTTTCTAATTAAATCTTGCTTAGATCTTAATGTTACTTTAACTTCACAACTTAAAATCGCTTGATGTCTTTAAAGACAGTTTAAAGACAGACAAAATAATAAAAAAAAAATTTGTTTAATCTTGTATATTTTTTATGCAGACTCGTATAGTCAACCTTTTTTAAATAAACAAATAAATAAATATGCTAAACCTTTTTACATTACAAATTTACATTAAAATTTCTGCTTATAGACTACCCCATTTATTCACTTCAATATTTACAGGGTACACAAAGTGTATAACAAGTCGTCGTGTTGCGCTTGTAACGCATTTCGTAAGCTCACTTTTTGGATCTTTGGTCTGGCGTAAATGATGCTGACAACGCATTTGATTAACACGATTAATTGCTGATAAAAATGTCTGACAGTTTGTTGATGAGGCCCCCCGACACGCCTACCCCGCTTAACTCCTTTCTTTCAGTAAAAAAAGTAATAAAAAAATGAATAAATAATATATGAAAATATGCTCATAAATGCATATTAATTGAAATAATATATATTTGTTCTTTTTTTAATTGTTCTTCTTCTTCTTCTACTTGCTGTTGGCTTCACTCCTTTCAATTAGTTATGAAAAATGGATTTCTCAACGTGCGCCACAGCATAAATTCATCAATTGCAGCTGCAACATTTACTGTCATTTGTCCAGTTGCTTCTTGTACCCTGCCTCTCGTTGGCTACTGTGCGCTAGGTGGCGCCACCCTGTGGCGTTTGCCTGTCTATCTGTCCGCCCGCCAGGCCCCACCGCCCCACCCAATCTGTGGCCATCAAACGATGGCAGGCAACAGCTGTCAACTGTCGCACACGACTTGTCCTTGTCAGTCAATGGCTGCCTCACTGCCACTGCCTCTGCCACTGCCTCTGCCACATGGCTACACGCCACATCCTACTGCCCGATCCCTGATTCCTGATCCCGGATCCCGGATCCCTGCGAGCCTTTTGAGCATTTTCTATATTAAACTTCACATTTTTTGACGTATGCAGCTGCAATTGGTATGCAAATTGCTGGCGGCACGTTAGCCCCACAGCGCAGATTGAGTTGCGCCGCAGATTGTGGCATCTTCATACATGTATGTATGTTCCTGCCACTGCCGCGTTGCCATATTGCGTATGCGAATTCCCCGGGCCTCAAATGACAATAAGATGCGAACAAATTGAACCCCGTTTTTGGACAGCATATTAATAATTTTAGATCGCAGCCAAAACTAATGGGAAACTGTGGAAAAGTGGTGAAAAAGTTGTGGAAAGTCTTTAATGAAAGTTTTAAGGAAAGTGAATATAAAAAGTAGCTTAGAAGTTAAAGTAAATGTGAAGATATCTTTTCTTTTGGGCGAACACTTTATTGCTATTCTAAGTTAAGAATTTACAAGAGAGAAATTTCAATGAGTGAGAAAATGCTACACGATAAAACTAAATTAATTTAAAATTGTGGAGTCTACTAATATAACTAAGAGAATCAACTTTTGAAAATCTTAAAAGAAAATATCATGCTTATTTTAAGTTAGTAATTAAATTTTACTTAGATCTTTATATATTAATCTGTTAATGCTAGCAAATATACTTTTTTCCCTCTAACAATCGATTTCTCTTGCTCTCCTTTTATTTTATACTCCCCTATCTCTGTCTGTCTTTCTTTCTCTCTCTATGTATCTCTCTCTCTATCTATATCTCTCTTTCTATCTATCTATCTATCTATCTATCTATCTCTTCCTCTCTCTTTCTCTCTCTCTTTCCCTCTCTCTCTCTCTCTGTCTGTCTTTTTCTCTTTCGTTTTCTCTCCATTTTTCTTTGTCTCTCTCTCTCTTTTTCTCTCTATCTCTCATTGTCTCTCTTTGTCTCTTTCTATCTTTCTCTAAATATCCCTGTCTGTATTTCTAACTCTCTCTCTCTCTCTCTCTCTCTCTCAGTCTTTCTCTGTCTATCTTTCTCTCTCTTTCTCTCTCTCTCTCTCTCTCTCTCTCTCTCTCTCTCTCTCTCTCTCTCTCTCTCTCTCTCTCTCTTTCTCTATCTCCCTTTGTCTCTCTATATCTTTGTCTCTCTCTTTCTCTCTCTCTTTTTCTATCCCTCTCTATCTCTCTCTCTCTCTCTCTCTCTCTCTTTCTAACCCTCTCTATCTCTCTTTCTCTCTCTCTCTCTCTCTCTCTCTCTCTCTCTCTCTCTCTCTCTCTCTCTCTCTCTCTCTCTCTCTCTCTCTAAATCTCCTCCTAAACTTCTGAATATTTCCAATCTGAAATATCAGACTCATAATTACTACGAATCTTCATATTATTCAATCAATTATTTCTACTATTATTGTAGCTTTGGAATTCGCTTGTATTTCCTTTTTCTTGCATTAGTCAAAGATCTCTTTTAAATGCTTCAACTACTATCCCAAGTATAGCCACAGTTCCACTAAATTTGTACTTATAAAAACCATGAAAAATTCCACACATTAAAATCAGTTCAACTACTCATACTTTCTTCCAGCTCTATCCCATTCTCCTTCGATCACACTCTCTCCTTAAATTCTGCACTTATGACAGCATCAAATAATTTCATATTTGTTAAAGGGATTAGTGTATATGCGCCTCAAAACAAAACACGAAACATGCCACACACACAAAGAAAAATTACTTTCGAACAATGCGATTGAAGCTGAAAGGCGAGCAAAAAGCAATCTTATGCTCAACAAGCGCAGAGACAGCTACAGTTACAGATACGGATACACAAGGCGAGACAGATTCAGATACAGCTACAGATACAGATACATTACGCACTGTCGAGCTGAGCTGGCAGAAGACACATGTGGCATCGTTTTACATTTTGAGATGCATGAAAAGAAAAAATATAAAAATTGAGCATAAAGCGTGCTTAATTGTTAAAGAAAGTTCCATTACCATTTCCATTTCCATTTCCAATTCAATTTCCCTTTGCCAGTGCAACGGATCAGAACAGATCAGACGCTGGAGTAGCATACGAAATTGTGGAGACTGACAAAGGACACGCCCTCTTTGGGCGCAAGTGCAAGGCGTGACCTTCGAAATTTGAAAAAAAAAAACAAGAGAAAAAGTGTGAAAAACCACACGCACAATTTTTCAGCTCTACGTTAATCCCATTTTCTGGGTCTGCGGTAATTTTAGTAAAATTAATTGCATGCCACCAAAAAAAATGGAAAATGTTCAGCTTCAGTGGCAACCACATGAAAATTGATACGAATTGTGTTATCTATAGACACTAAAAGAGTTTTCGAGAAATGAGATCTAATTGAGTATAATATGCATTTGCATATAGCTTAGCTGATGCTAAACGGACTTTTTAGATAAATGTGTTGAGATATGGTATAGAGGGAGTATAAAGCAGGTTTCTTAATGATCGTATTACTAACACAATTTATGCCATCGGCAAGCAAATACTTTGATTCGATTTCATTTTCATCTCTCTTCTTACACTATTTAAATAACTGTTGTAAAGGGAATATAATTAAATTTGTTGATTTATATATCAGCTTACAACAACTATACCCAATATATCGATCGAAATATCATATATATTTTATTAACTAGGCTTTGTTTCGATTCGCTCGATTGAAGAGATCTCAAATATATTGAGTGAATTGTAAAATATTATTTGTAAAAAGGGTATTATAATTTTTGTAAGAAGTTTGCAACGCAGAGAAGGAAGCATCTCCGATTATATAAAGTATATATATTCTTGATCAGCAAGACGAGCTGGGTTGATATAGCCATGTCCGCCAGCCCGTCCGTCTGTCTGTCAGTCTTTCTGTCTGTCCGTCTGTCTGGATCAACGCAATCTCCTCCGAGACTATAAGAGTTACAGAGCTGAAATTTTGTCCATAGGCTTCAATCTGCTGCAGGCATTGTATACATTGGATTCATCTGGATCGGATGACTGTATCCTATACCTCCCATAGGATAGATCGGTTTTAAGATATCTTTTAGTGGTAAAATTTCGATGTTATTAAAGTCAGAGAGCTAAAATGTGGACCATATACTTGTGTATCTCACCTCCATACAAAAATATATAGTATAAAGAGCTATGTAAATTAGGGGCGTGGCAAACCGCTTAAAAATATATCGTCTACAGTTTAAGAGTTAGAACATCCAAAATTGGAAAGTAGGCTATTGTTGAGCTCCTCTTAAGATCGAAAAGTTATATATCCACTACCACTAGAGCAAATCGGTAATGTCTATATAGTGTTAGATATAAATTCTCTTAAACCCATCCAGAGACTTGAAACTTAAAACATATATTTGTATGATTCAGACCAATACATAAAGATAAAGTATATATAGTTACGTATATGTGAGAAATCTGATATATTTTACAATTTTACATCTAGAGACACAAAAATGAACAAATACGTTAATATTGGCCTCTTCTCTAAATTTATCAAAAATAATACTTATCCACTTATGTGGTCTCAACAAATAATTGACTATAATTAATTTCGATTTATCCCGGATTTAATAAAATTCTCGCAGAGTTTCACGCTTTGCAGCCATTTTTGTCGAATAGGTGGGTCCCCATCGAGAGGGAGGGCGTTGCTTGGCGTTTGCAGCTCTTCAGCTGCTCAGCTTTTTAGCCAGCCTCTTGCTCATTGGCACTGATTCGTTCAGGTGGCCAAAAGTGGCTCATTGTTGTTGTTGTTGTCGTTCCTTGTTGTTGTTAACTCGTTTGCTGTTTAAAGTAAACTGGTTTGTAGTTGGCTCTTCTTTTGGGTCGCGGCATCAGCAGCTCTTTAGCGCTCGTTCCAAAAACTTAAGTGTTGGACCAGTCGCCGATGCCTCCACGCCCAGCCCCCTGCCCAGCCCCTGAGCAAACTTGCAGCGGATCAGAGCTGAACCGGATCAGATCCGAACAACTATGTATACACTTTGAGTGAATCTTTTATGGCACTGCCTACTTTGTGTTCTGACTCTTGAAGCCAGGTTTTTTTTAGAGGATCTGAGTGGAAAGCAGCCTGAAGTTTAGCAAATCTCTGACAAGCGCAACAACCGACGGCAGTTGAAGAGCTGTTTGGCAGCTTAGAGCAGTCTAGTGTAGCTGTGGCATATGTTGGGTATTCTTTATTAAAACTAGATAACACTCTTTATGTTGTTTATACAGAATTTAATCCTTGCCGAACCTATTTTATGTGGCATGTGAGTGTGCTATACTGTCGGGATCGGGATTTTCGGGAATCCCGCGGGTCCAGAAAATTTTTCGGAAAGATTCCGAAAAAGTGCGGGACGCTCGGGATAAGTGCTTGATCCCGAAATTCCAGCAGGTCCCGATAAGAAAATTATTAATAGATAAAATTGCTTGTATTTATCAAAGAACAGAAGAATGATATTGATGAGGTAATTAATTCTAATATAAATCCTGTTAAATTTTAGAGAAGTTAAAATATTTTTTTATTTTGAGAACAATGCAATGAATTGTCTTTGTTACAAATGCTTGCTAGGGAAGTACTTGATGTTCCAACATCTTCGACAAGGAGTGAGAGTGTGTATTCTACTTCTAGTAGAATTTTGGAAAAAAGGAGAACACATCTCAGAGAAGAAAATTTTGAGAAAATATAATATTTTTAAGTAAGAAATTTTATCTATCATAAGAGTTCTAAATGTTGAAAAAAAATTTCCGGGAAATGTCGAGACCCGCAGGAAAAATAAAAAATTTGTCGGGACAATCGGGCGGGAAAATCAAAAATTATTTCGGGACGGGATAGGTCGGGAACGAATTTCTTTCCCGATCCTATCTCTATGTTATACCTAGAGCTAGGCGTCGGGATCGGGATTTTCCGAAGCCGAAAGTGTCCCGAAACGATTTTTGGTATATTGGAAAAGATTCTGAAATAGTCCGAGACGGTTGGATAAGTGATTGGCCCAGAGATTGATTTAAATATTCAAGAGATATGCTCTGAGATGGCGGCATTGCAGAGATAATCGTTCGGGACCCGCTGGTCCTCAAAGCATATCTCTAGAATCTCTTACCATGCTAAAAAAAAACCAAAAAAAATATAAAAATCGTAAAAAAATATTAATATAAGCATTTATTATTAGAATATTCAATTTCCTTTAATTTAACTCAGAAACTAATTTTTAAAAATATGCATAATAAGATATTATGATAATTGAGTTAGCTAAAGCTATATTTATTTGTATATCATACTCATTTCTTGTTAACCTCTGCATATCTTTAATATCTCTAACATAAAATTCTATTATACCATTCAATAGTTCTCTTCACAATCGCCATGACTAAATATACAAACATTATCTATTGTTACACCTTTGGCCACTATTTGCATTTGACTGCGTAAGCTTTACGCTATGCACAAATATGGGCTGCAATTTGCCATGTAAAATCGATAATCATTCACAGCATTTATGTGTAAAGCTTTTGTGGCACGCCCCCAAAAAAACCAACATCAGACGCCCACACGCCCACACACACCTGAGCGACGTGTTGTAAACAAAATGATTTGCCATAAAATTATCATAATGCCGCCACGAAATGCGCCAACAACATGTTGTCAACGGCAAAAGTCGCGGCGCAACCGCCAACGACAATGGAGTAGACACACACACATATATATATATATATGTATGTATATATATCTACACATTTACAGCCCAAAATTGACGAGCGGCAAAATGTAATTTTGTGCCCACTGGCGTTATTTTTTTCCTTCTTTTTTTTGTGTAGCTCACAAACACCAATCAAAATGTCCATAAAGTTGGTTTTCATCTTTTTTTTTTGAGGGGGGCCTACACAGTTGAACTTTGTAATACCGAAATGGTGCCTAAGACCCCTTCGAACAGAGCCCGGAATTTGAAATGCGTCTTTGGCATTGACAATGAGCCGCGGGCTCTGTCGTCCGTTTCGACGGGTCAGTTTGTTATAAAAATAATTTTTATTTGATTATATTTTGATTACGCTTCCACTTGCTACGCTGTGCTGCATGTCGTCCACCCATGCCACGCCCCTGCCTAATCGATTTATATTAGGGCTGTAATTATGCGCAAATGTGAAGAAAAAATTTACATGCAAATCAGTTTGGAGCTTGGCCGAGAGCTTTCAGCTGCCCAGTTGACCAGTTATCGCCATTTCATGCTCTGTTTTGGACTGTGTGTAGGTTCCCAACACACACACACACTTGCACACACATGCACACACACTGAGGTGTGCCGCATGCAACATCAAAGTTAAAATTAAATGCGCGGTAATTTGGCAAAAGGCTCAAAGGATGCCGTTGCCGACGTGAAGATGGCCTAAAGGAGGGCTAAAAGGGGGGTAAGAGGGAGTTAGGGGCAGCATGAGGAAGTGTTGCTGCGATTGCCTTTGCCATTTGCCGACGAGCGTGTGTTTTGCACAGGTTTTCCTGCGCTGCGCCAGCAAATTGTGTTTTGATTGAAGTTCAGCGAGGGCTGGTGGCCGAGAGGGGGTAGAGTGAAAGAGGGAGAGGAGAATCTGTTGCATAAAACTTTATTTGTAAATTTAAATTATGCGTTATAGTTGGCGGCTGATTTGCGGTCAACAATTTTGATAACTCTGTTTTACAAGTCCATTTTTTCTTTGGCAAATGAAGTTCGAAAAGAGAAAGAAATCAGTTGATGGATTTTCAATTATCAAACTCTTAACGGAAAAATATTGTAGATGTAATGGAAATCTAGCAGAACCCAAACAGAAACAAATTTATTCGAAATACTATCTAAAAAGAAAATAAAATCAAAGATATTAAAAAAATATTTTTTTCTGCTCAAAATAAAATATTAGAAAAATTTTTTTTCTGTTCAAAAAAAATATAAGAAAAATATTTTTATGCTCAAAAAGAAATATTAGAAAAATATTTTCCACTCACAAAAAAAAATATAAAACAAATATTTTTCTACTCAAAAAAAAAAAGTTTTCTCTATAAGCAAACAAATTATTATAGAACTTAATTAATGTATATATCATAAGCTATTCTATTCTTTCTACTCTGTCTACTCTATCATTACTTTTGCAAACCGCAATTCATATCTTCTATATAAACAGGATGTCTCTCTTCAACGATTTATAGATAACTCAATAATATAGTTGAAACGCCTTTCGACAACAATTCCCAAGTATTGCGTGCTCTTTGAGGCAATCACCGACAACAACAGACCACAAAATTTGCTTCAGGGTTGAATGGGAGCAATCAGCAAGCTGAGCTGTAGACAGGGTTGCCACACTTAACAAAGTTGTCATTGGGTATATGGCGTTGCCTTGTGTCGAAGGATTGCGGCACGCGTTGGCAATGCGGTTAGGTTTAAGCTAATAAACTGGTGGGAAAAGGTAATTTTATAATTTTTTTTGAATATAGCTTTAATTAGATATTTGCTTACATCAATATGAAAAGTTATTCAAATTTTACGTACATACAGATAGATAAAAAAAATTTTAAATTAAAAAAATATTGTCCGTGGCGGGATTTAAACCTGAGTGCCCTGACCATGGGAGCCACCGTCTTTAATTTCCCATTTATAATGGTTTCAGTGTATAAAAATATTAAAAATAAATCGAAGAGATAAATCAGTTTATAGTATTTATAAATTTTTAATAAGTTTCTTTAACAAAATATTTTACAGCAATTTTTAATGTTTTCAAATAATGTATTCTTAGGTTAAATTCTGCTTAAGAGATGATTTAAAGATCCTATCCTTAAACCTGCCATTATATTTGCTATTGATAAAGTACTTTTTCAAAGAGTTTTTATTATCTTGAATTTCTGCAAGCTTTGTTTAACATATTTACTAAGATCACTATATATTTTATATATATTAAACTTTATTCACATTCATTTTTCTTTGGCAAAAGCTGAGTTTTAATATGTTTAAATGCGGCAACTCTTACAGCAAAATCTTAAGCCGCTCCATAATTCCCGTAATACCCATTACCAACGCGGCTAGTCTCGACTTGTCTGTCAGCTTAGGTAAAGTGCGTTCGTCATGCGATTTGTGCATTTGGCTAATAAATGCGTTAATCTAGACTAGACTCCTAACTAAGTGACGAGCAGCTAGTCTGGAAGACCACACCACGTCGTGCCATTAGGCGAGGCGAGGAGGCAGCTGAGCTGTCAGGTTAAATGCCCCCCAAAGGCCGTAAGAGCTGGAATGTAAGTATGTGCGAGGACTCCCCGAGGTGTGAAATCAACGTAAGTGAGCAGCCTGGAATGCTCACCAAATGGAGACGGAGACGGAGACTGAGCCCAGAACTGGGCTTCATATAATGTCCTGTTGTGCAACATTTTATACAAATGATTTAGCATTTGCCCCCGAGCTGCTGCTGTTGCAGTTTATATATGTATTTATACACATAAAATCGTGTGACATATCCGCAATTTTTTAAGCCGCGTTCAAGTGTCAAAATCGACGCCCACCCGCTGAGACGCCCAACTGGTCGCAGTTCTCTGGAAGCAGCGCCAGAGTTGCCAACCTCTTTGTTCAACTACAGTGTGTGTGTGTGTGCGTATGTGTGTGGGTGTTTGGCTGCTGCATTAAAATTCGTGGAATCAAGCGATGACAAAAGCTTTCAGTGCTGTCCCCCCCGAATTGTTTCTTTTTTTGCTTAACTGAAAGCTGAAACGATTTCAAAATTTATTTCTAATAATTCGCGTCCCAAAATTGGCCACGAGCAACTAATTGCTGTCGATTAAGTCGCGCCTGCTGACAACTTATTTATGATTATATAATTTTATGCCATTTATCGGGGTAGACCTAGTCAACTTTTATCCATTATCTGTCTGGCTGTCTAAATGCGTTAATGAATTATGGCTAATATTTATATTATTATTATAATTGTTGTTATTGTTATTGTTATTGTTGTTGTCTGACGACATTTTCAATGTTATGTTTCGCATATCCAGTTTTGAAATTAAGTTTTATAGAACATTTATTAATACTCTACCTACGCTAGAGATATTATAAGACTTGTCAAATTCTAGCTTAAATTTGCTGGAATTTGATTAGCATTTTATTTTGAAATAAATATATAAATATATTCGTATTTAATACTCTTTCTACTCTAGTTGTCATATTCATTGCAATAAGTATAAAAGCTTTTTTGTTCATATATAATAAGTTATGATTATAATTTCTTCTTTGGATGGATTTTTATTTCGAATTATGATTGTTTTTTTGTTTTATAGATTATTTAAATTTTTTAAGTGGTGATTCGCATTTCCAATTTTAAAATTTATAAATAAATTTAATTTAAATAATATATAATAAATATTAATAGTCTACCTACTCTTGATATTATAAACCTTGTTGAATTCTAGTTAAAATTTATTAGAACTTGCTTAAAATTTTTATCTTATACAGTTTTTTATATCTTATGGATTTTTAATTTAAATATATTCATATTTAATACTCTTTCCACTCCAGTTATCATCAAATGTGCATTAAATATTAAAAATTTGATCTTATATAACTGATTCGAAATTCTTCTTTGGATTGTTTTATATTTCTTATGAATATTTTTCCATCAGAAAGATGTTTTACATATTTCAAGTTCCGATTCTCATTTCCAATCCTAAGATTAAATTTTATATATAAAATGTAATACTGTTCTAACTCTAAATGCCATGTTCAAAACATGGTCAAAAATAAGCTGATGTAAATAACATTTTGATTCGAATTTCCTCTTTCGATTGTTTTGCATTTCAAATTATGAAATCGCTTTTATCTTAATACTTTTCAACATTTACTTTGACCGCACTCGCATTGCCAATTTGAATTTAAATCCTTTTTTTTCCATAAAAATGTTTTATATTTAACTTAGACAAGCTTCCTGTTACCTTCAGTGGCAACTTAATCTATAGTTTAACATTGAGTTTAAGTCGGAAACTAAAAATGTCTATTATTTTAAGTCAGAAAATCTATTATAGCTCTAGTTAAAACGATATTTACAGTGGATACATTGACATTTTAGTAACTAAGTTAAAAAGCTAAAGTTATTTTAAACAATTTAAGTGATATGCTTAGAGTTCCTTTCTTAAAGATATCTTAAGAGTTAAATTCCAAAAAATCAGATAATTTCATGCATTTTTTCAACATGTCAACATCTATATATATATATTTCAATACCATTTTTTGTAAATTTTTAATTTCGAAATATTTGTTGTATCTTCTTGTCTTTATGCTCTTCATCTTTCTATTATCAATTCTTGGTGCATTGTTTGCCAACGTCCCGCTCTAATAGAATCGCTTGTTATCAAAAATCTCAGCATCAGCCATCTAGAAGGTCAACAAGTTAGCCAGAGCACAGCTTTGTGTGCTAAAGCTTGAAGCTGGACTTGGACTTGATCATCCTGAACGGCCAGGTGTCCACCGCGTGATTGTGTGAGGGCGGGCGGTGCTGCTTGATCGCCAAGAAGCAGCCACAGCCACAGATTCAGATTCAACTACAGAATCAGATTCAGCTTCGGCGGCTGCTGCTGCGAAATTCTTTTGTTCTATGCCGTCAACACTAAATACTCACGTCAGCCAATAAATCCACTTCAACTGTTTCAAGTCGCAATCTTCAACGCCAGATCTCAGATTGAGATCGAGATGTGAGCCACGCTCTCTCTCGCTCTCTCTCACTCTCACGCCCTTTCTCTCTCTCTCTCTCTCTGTGGCTGTCTGTATTTTCGCACAGCTTCCAGCCGGTTGGGCAGCTTTTGGCCGGTACCCTTTAGGTGTCAAAAGCAATAAAACGCCGGCCTGTAATCAACGCGATCCTAAATAGGTGTACAAATTACACCAAAGTCCTTAATTATAGCGAAACCGCCAGAGACTCTAAACCACAAAACGCTTTTATCATGGGCGCAACGGTGGTGCCAGTGGTGCTGACTCTCAGTCTGTGGTTTTTCACTCTGCTTCTTCTTATTTACACTCGCCGTATTCCAACTGCTGTGTGTGTGTTTGTGTGCTCTCATAGTAAGCTCGCAACTATTAAGAATTTGGCACGGTCCCAAGGCGCTGCTGCTGCCGTGGCATATAACTTACACCCAGATCGATCAGCGCAATTGGTGTAAATGTACTTTGCTACAACAACAAGAACAACAACAACAACAGCAACAACAACAATAAGCAGGGCACAACACTTGGCGCTGTGGCTGCCCCTTTGCCATGCCGCACGTTCGTGCTGCGAAAATTACATTTGATCGATTTGATCGGCGCTACAAGATCAAAGGAAATGAAAGACGACGACGACGACTGAGGATGAGGATGAAGCTAAAGCTGTGGAGGACTTTGTTGGCGTTGAATGCTTAGCAATTGTAATACACGAGTCGGAAAGGGTATAAAAACGTTTCACATTTGAGCTTTTTTTTAGTGAGAGACACAAATGAGCCTTTGTCTCTTAACAAAAAGTTCACTAAGAACTGTGATTAGATTCTCTGAAATGTTCCTGACAATTATGCGTATATTAAACAATATTATTAGCTTTATTATTGGTTTACGTAAATTTGTAGCTACAGCAGAAAATGTAAACTTTGACTGAGATGAACCTTTGCCTAGCTAAGTTAAGCTTTTTGCATGCTTATTGCTCAGCTGGCCAAATATACTATGTAAATATTTGATTTGGGCTTTGAAAGCAAAACTAGAAAACTCAGATATTGCCAACGGAAAGAAAACTAGAATTAGAAACCTCTGATATTACCATTGATACAAAGTTCTTGTAGAAAAGCGAAGCCACAAATAAATATATTTATATAAATTTATTTAATATCTCTTTTAACACAAAATATTAAAGATTTTACTTTAGTTATTGACATATTGATATATTATTTAAAAAAAAAACACTTTACTCTTGTTTAGGATTCGATTTCCGATCCTCTATTTAAAATTCCGATTCTCATTTTATTACATCGCCTGGAAAACTCCTTTCCAGAGATGTTTTGTTCAATAAAATTTTTGATACAATTTTACTTTTATAAAAAATATGTTTATAAGTCTTACTTTAATAATAATTTAATAATATCTTTATTTTAAATAATTTTTTTTAATAATTTTTTTAAATTTTTAAAAAAATTTTTTTTTTAAATTATTGTTTTTAATGTTTTATACTTTTTTGTTTGATTTCAACAAGTTTTCTGCTACCTCAAATGGCAATTTAATGTAACTTTACAATATATTTGTTATATTATATATTATATTTTTTTTAAGTTTTTTTTTATAGTTTTTAGTATTGTATTTAATTTTTTTCTTAAATTTATTTTTTCTAAATTTATGATATATTTTATCATTATTATAATCCATTTCCTTTAAGAAAAATTAAAATTACAATACAATATTATTAGTAATTATAAATTAATCAACAATTTATTTGTATACATTTTTTATATATTTCAAACTATATTATTTATTTATTTCATATATTTTTATCATTATTATAATCCATTTCGTTTAACAAAAAGGTACATTTTATTCGGCTTACATTGCTCGCCTTTTCAGCTTTTAGGATCTGCTAGCTTTCCTTGCTTTGCCTTGCTTAAAGTGTGAAATTTGCTTAGCCAGCCTCAGTAGGGGTGGCCGTAGTTGAACCCCGGTCTGGGATCGCTCGACTTGTGGCATAGGGCAGCTGGTGCTTGAGCCTTAGCCCTGAGCCAAAACGTTTTAACTGCGACCGCTCAGCCTTAGCGCTTAGTTGGTAGCCCAACGAGCCGTGGCCCATGTTCGGCTAGTTGGCCCCTTTGTCTCTCAGTCGCTGGCCCCCTGGTAGAGATCCGATAGTTGATTTGGTAACGGTAAGCGAGGGAAATTCAGCACGCACGACAGCGCTGAGGAAAATACGTAAACTAACTGTGACCATAACTTATGCGAAAAACTCGCAAAAATTATTCGATTTGGCGGCGTAAAAAATGCAGCTACCCAATAATTGTGGGGATGATGGCCAAAAGAAAATAATCAGCAGCTGGCCAAGGCAAGACACACAGTCGCAGTCGCAATCGCAGTCACAGTCACAGTCCCAAAGTCGGGTCTACTGCAGAAGCTGTGAAAGTTGCGGCGAAAGAGTAGCAAATCCTTTTCTTTTTACAAAATTGAATACTACTTAAGTCACATGATCATCATGAAGCTCGTAACTAAGTCCAGTGAAACACGTAGGCGGCAAATGTGTAATTTTATTTTGCCAGTGAATTGATATTTATTTTTATTTTTTTTCTTTTTGGTCAGCACATGATGCACAAGTAGTCAACAAATACGGATAATTGGTCAAGTGGTGGGAAAATTTCACTCCATCTCTTTCTCTCGTACTCCTGTCAAGTGATTGCGACTTGTCTAATTGAAATTCCCATGCTTTGGGGAACCAGTCTCTAATGGGCAGCCCAGCTGCCACAGCCAGCATCCGAGCCGGAGTCACATACACAAGCCAAAAGCTGGCCGGGCACAATTTAAGCCAAATCACAGCAGAGCACGCACACGCACTTCTAGCAGGAGGAGGGTGGACGAACTGAGTTCTGGATTGGGTTACAGGACAACTGGCGCAGCATCAACAACAGCCATTTTCGTGATTTTAATTGTCCAGTGCGTGCTGCAATGTTCTTCTCTCTCTCTGTCTCCCTCTCTCTCTACCAGTTGTCGTTGCGATTACGCAATTGTTCTCATGTGACCCATGGCAATCAGTTGGCTGTCTCTGTGCCCATTGCCATTTTTAATGCTGCTAACGAAATTTAATTGGCCTCTAAATGATTTTAATTGTGCCACTGATGTCGCCCATAAGTTACAACGCAAATTGCCAACAATTGTTTGATTAAACTCAGCTTCATTTGAAATTATTGAACAATAGCTGCAAGTACTCATAATTCTAGATAAAAGCGCGAAAATATCTAAGTTGCATGTTTTTTAAATATATAAAAATTATATGTATTTGATAGATTTTCAATTTGATAAATAACTATGGAGCATGTTGTGTTGGAAATGGAAGCTTGGAATGCCTTTCAGTATTTCGAATCTAAGCTGAACAACATCTAATATCCTCGGCTAGTTCAACATTCTCTTGCCTTTAATCTCATATTTGTGGAGAACTGTGTGTCTCAGAGCTCTGAACAAAGTGGGCTTAGGAAAAATGAAGGCGCAAGAATTCCTGTAGAAACTAGGCTAAGGAGGTCCTTTAGTTAAGATGCTTAGATATTATCGAATCTTTAGAGCCCGAGTTGAGAATCCTGTCGAAATTGAGTTTTGTGCGACGTGATAAGCCTAGGAGATCAAAAGTACTCTAGGCTTGAGATCCACAAAGACGCTGAGACTAGGACTGAGACTGGATTCTTCGTTTAATATCATATGATGAGAAACAAGCTTTTAAGCTCCTATTGTTAGTTCTTAGAAGAAGACGTAGAAATAGATTTAAGCGAGAAAATAAAAAGAATAGAAAAACTTTTCATAGAGAGTCATATATCTATATGGCTGATGTTATTCCCAAGAAACGTTCGCTAAAGTACTCTGATGAGTCGAGTAATATGCTTTTGAAAAATCTCAACTTCATGTAACATATAAATTTAGAAATAGATTTAAACTCAATCAATCTCTAGAAAACTCTAAAGCGAGAAAAGAATAAGAATAGAAAAACTTTTTATAGACAGTCATATACATATCTATGAAAATCATATATCTATATATATATTTATCTATATTAGAGATGGGCGTCGGGATCGCGATGTTCAGGAATCCCAGGAGGAAATCCAGGAGGTCCCGAAAAAATTTTCGGGATCGGGCGGGATGGAATTGATTCTGAAAAAGTCCGGGACGGTCGGGATAAGTGCTTGATCCCGATATACCCGCTGGTCCCGATAAGAAAATTATTAATAGGTAAAATTGCTTGTATCAAAGAAGAGAGGAAATTAATTTTAATATAAATCCTTTGAAAACAATGCAATGAATTGTCATAGGTAAGTACTTGATGTTCCAACATCCTCGACAACAAGTGAGAGGGTGTATTCTACTTCTAGTAGAATTTTGGAACAAAAAGGAGAACTCATCTTAGAGAAGAAAAGTTTGAAAAAATAGTATTTTTAAGTAACAATTTTTATCTATCATAAGAGTTCTAAATGTTGAAAAAAAAATGAAAAATTTGTCGCGACAATCAGGCGGGTAAATCTAAAATTATTTCGGGACGGGATAATCTAAATCTATATATATATATCCATCTATATGACTCTCTATGTAAGTCATATATCTATCTATATAACTCTCTATGTAAGTCATATATCTATATATGTATATATATATATATATCTATCTATATGACTCTCTATGACAAGTCTTTCTAATCTTCTTCATCTCTACCTTAACACCTAGTTACATATGTAGTTTTACCACCAATCTTTATTCTGCCCTTAGACAATGCTCAGCTCACTAAAAGCTTAATGTTTTCGCATCCGCTTTCATTTCACCGTCTGCCGCATGTCATTTTCATTCACTGGCATTCGTCATCACCTGAATTCGTTGCCCGTTTTGGTTTCTTCGCACATCAGCATTAAATCAAATGAGCCGTGGCAAACAGCAACAGTCACAGCGACGGTGACAACAACAACAACAACAGCAACAACAACGACCCAGTTTTTGGCTTGGCAAATTAATAACCTTTCACCTGAGTTTTAATTTAAATGCCCGCCCCGCATAACCGTAACATTGGCCACTGCCCAAAGACTCCAAAGACTGCAGAGATCTCGGAGCCCACCCTGAGTTTGGTCGAGTGAGCTGAGTGAGTGGAACCTTCGTCAAGAGCTTCGTTCGGGTTTTGGCTGACATTTCAAATTTTGCAAATGTCAAAAATGTCGTTCCGTTGATGCCCCTCATTTGTCTTGAAATTCGCCATAGTCGAGTCGCACTTTTTAACACTTTTCACTTAGACTGTTTCAACTTGCCCCTCTGCTCCCCCATTCTGTGCTGGCCAGCGGGCATATATTAAAATACTCTGCTGCCAGACCAAACGATGTGCCGACTTGAAGTCGTCTTGCACTCATCTGGGACGCTTGATGACCGCTGCCAAACGGGCGGCCAGCACAGGAGTTGCTCATGGAGCCCACTTTCTTGCCATTGCTAAATAATTTCACAGTCTATCAATTAGCGGTCAGAGCGCGTCAGCAGCAGCTGACAGTGGAATCAAAAGAGTTTACAATAAAGTAAAAAGCACATATGAGAAAGTTGCTGATATATGAAAAAGTGAACATGGATCACATATAAATTTATGGAAAAAGATATTATTGAAGGCATGTGAGCTAAGAAGAGACTTTTCAAGAATGTACATGAAGTGTCTGTAGAGCTGATAAAAGTAAAAGACGCTAGGAATAGGGAAAATTTAAGTAAAATTAAATTAAGTAACCATGGAGGACATATAACACGATATTATTGAAGGCATGTGAGTTAGGAAGAGACTGTAGACTGACTGTATACAAGTGAAAGGCTCTGGGAATAGGGAAAAATTAAGTAAAACTAAAAAAAGTATCCATGGAGGAAATATAACAAGATATTATTGAAGGCATGTGAGCTAAGAAGAGACTTTTCAAGAATGTACATGAACCGTCTGTATAGTTGATAAAAGTAAAAGACGCTAGGAATATTGAATATTTAAGTAAATCTAAATTAAGTAACCATGGAGGACATATAACAAGGACACCTTGCGAGTAAAGCAGGACGGCCATAAGCTAATAAAAAGAGACTTTTCAAGTATGTGTATTATATATAGGGAAAACTTAAGTAAAACTAAATTAAGTAACCATGGAGGTTATACAACAAGGACACCTTGTAAAGTAGGAAAGAAGAGTAAAGCAGGAAAACCAAAAACTAAAAAGAGACTTTTTAAGTATTTGTGAATTAACTGTATGTAGAGCCAATGTAAGTTAAGCTTTCTGTGAATATTTAAGTAAATAGGTAACTATGGAGGACAAACAACAAGGCAAGCTTGCTTATAAAGCAGGAAAACCTATGCTTCACATGGAACATTTACAAATAAACATAAACAAGGAGTAGATTTTAGCAAGAATAGGCTATAAATATGCATATAAATAAAGTAACAATGGAGGACAGCTGAGTGAGTAAAAGGGAAAAGCCGTTTAGAACTTTAAAAATAGATTACTTCAAAGTTATGTTCGTAGCGAACATCAAAAGTGATGCCCACTGTACAAGTTAGTAGGCCATTTTTCATACTCATACAACAGCATCAGCGACAACGACAACAACAGCAACAACAACAACAGTCGCTGTCGCAGCTTTCCAACAGCAACATATCTACTTGCTGTTGGCTGAAGACGTGAAACTGTAGAAGAACGTGGAGAGACCGAAATACTGAAGACAGGCTCTTATGACCTTAGGGGCTGGCAAAAGGTGGTCTCGCTGATTGTTTACGTCTGCGCTACTCATAAAATTTCAATTAATCTGCGTGTCACTGTGCAACACCAACAACAACAAGAACAGCAAAACAACACACGGAGAAAAATAGAAGGAATAGCAAATTTAAAACTTGACTGTAAATTTTTTTTAGATGAAATTAATTTTTAAAGAACATTTAATTTTTTTTTAGTTTAAAAAATTATATAAAACTATTACACCAAATTTTTATTTTTTAAAATTTTTTTTGAGTACTTTTATTCTGGTTTTAAGCATAAAAATTCTTGGAATAAGTATTTTAATACAAGAAATATATTTTTCTTGTAAGCTCAAAAATTTCCTTTATAAATTAGATTACTTTAAACTAAATTTTTAGCATAAAGAAGAATCAATTTTGTTTGAAATCATATTGCCATTGAAGATTACAACTATTGACAACGTCTTTTCTCTCAGTGCACAGCGCTGTGTAGCCTATGCTAAATGACAGCGCCTGCGTATTTAATGAAATGCGAAGATCCAACGACATTCAGGTTGGGTTTGTATTAATAACGAGACTTTGAGATTTGTCTCTGTTTCACTCTTAACGTGAAATGCCAGATAAAAATCTTCAGAAAAACTCTCAGGCCAACTCACGGTCTCAGTCGCAACTTCAAGCTCTCGATAGTTGCGCACAAATTAATCTTCTTCAAATTAGCATCTTGATTAGCCAATGAAATGTGTAACCCCATACCCCCATGCCCGAATAGCTATAGGGTAGTCCAACACACACACGCACACTATATAAAATCAACTGATGATCATTGATCATTTTTGTTGTCGCTCGCTCTCTCTCTCTCTCTCGCTCTCTTTCTCTGGGTGCCCCTCTGCTGTTGATGTGATTACAATAATTAATCTTGCTCGAGATTATGTTTTTTTTCTCTCTCTCTCTCTCCAGCAGCAACTGTTTCCGATGTGTAGATCATTCCACGTTTGGGCTCGCATTGGGGTTTAGCTTGGGTTTTGCTGCTGTTTGAGTTTTCTTTTTTTTTTAAGGCGCCTGGCGTCAAATTAAGTGTTTGTGTCGCTTGCCATTAATCAAAACATATCACAAATTTCGATATGAAAAAGTGTTTTGTATTAAAGCCACAACTAACTACAACTTGTTCCATGTCGTGTTCGTTTCATCTGGGTGTGTGTTCATTGGCTTATACACATATGTAGATGTGTACCCTACTAAAGGGTGTTTCAGTTGTGTCTTGATGTGTGTAACGCTCGGGAGGAGATAATATAAATTATATATATTTATATATTGTTGATGTGATTAAAAGTCCAGATTGCGTTTTACCTTACTCAACGCAAGCTAACATCATGTATTTTTACTTAGTTTCATTACTATATTTATATTGTTTTTTAATCATATAGATCCATAGTTAATTTCTTACAAGAGAAACTGTCTTATAAAGCCAAATATCTAAACTAAAATGTAATATTGTGGAGATTATTTTTGCTTCCTATAAATAAACCAGGTTTTCTATAGGACCTATCATATAACTCTATAGGAAGAGTTTTTCGACTATTTATTTGAGTTTTTAAAATATTTTAAGCAAGATAAAAGATATAAAAGATATAAATAAACCAGGTTTTCTGTAGGCTCTATCATGTAGCTCTATAAGAAAAGTTTTTTGACTATTTGTATAATAAGTTTCTTAAAATATTTTAAGCAAGATAAAAGATATAAAAGATATAAATAAACCAGGTTTCTATAGGCTCTATAGTAAAGCTCTATAGGAAGACTTTTTTGAATTTTTTTCATACAAATATGAGTTTTTTTTTTAATATTTTAAGCAAGATTAAAGATATAAAAGATATAAATAAACCGGGTTTTCTATAGGATCTATCATATAACTCTATAGGAAGAGTCTTTTGACTACTTGTTTGAGTTTTTAATATATGTGAATTAACCAAAAGCCATTAACTGCAATATTTTATCAAAAACTTAAACTATTTATTAATAAATCTAAGAACAAGGTATCATATAAAAGCTCTGCTAAGACCTATATGCAAAAGGGTACTTAACTGTCGCTATACACATGATAGTTGGTTCTCTCATGTTTACATTCATTTGATGCCTTTTCCTGGTCTGGAAATGTCACCTGCTGTGCCAAACACCACACACATGTTGTGGCTGTGGATGCTGTTGCAGTTGTTGCAGTTGCGCGCTTCCTGGCGCTGGTTGTTGTTGTTGTGGCTGTTGCTGGCTTTTGATGAATGATGAACAGGGTCTGAGAGACTGTTGCCTGTTGCCTTTATTGAATTTGAATTTATTTGCAGTTAACATGCAGCTGTCCATCTTCGAGCAGCAATCTTGAGCTATCTCTTAGCTATTCGGTAGCCGAGTTGAGAAAGTGGCATTAATCATGTCTTTTTTTTTTGGTGCAACACACGAAATGCATTGAAAATCAGGCAGAAAATTTATGAACTGGCTAATTGTAGGCAAATTTGACAGGCGCTTGGCCATAAACCTGGCTTGGGCAACAGCAAAAACTGTTTTACATGTGCGGCAACTTGTTTGCTGGCTTATCGGGCTAAAAATATCGTTGGTGCAACGGCAACAACAATGTCAACATTCAGCAATCAAGTGACAGCAGCAAAAGGCAATTATCTATAATAAAATACAACAACAAGAGCAACAACAACTATGCAACCCGTTTGCGACCAGTTGCTGTTTTCAACACTTTGCAACCAAAATGTGACACCTGCAATTGTTGTTGCTGCTGCTGCTGTTGCTGTTGTTGTTGCTGCTGCTGTTGCTGTTGTTGTTGCTGCCGCTGCAGTTAAAGCCAAATTAAAATTCACTTGCTCAGTTCAACACCTTGGTCAATTTAAGCTCTTGACACACGCCCGTGTGTGTGTGTGTGTATGTGTGTTAAAGTAATTGCCAGAGCTGTTGATTTCCAGCTATTTGAAAAATTTCAATAGGAAATACACAGAATTTAAGTGTTCAAGTGAAACAAATACTTAGTAAATGTAATTGACAACCAGTTTGACATGCGTTTAAATTCATTTTATTTAAATTCATACAAATCTAGTACTTCGTACTGTACGGTATGCCAAGATAGATATGTTCTTCAATTGCTTGAGCTTCACTATAAATTTTTCATTGATAAAATAAAATAGAGCAGGAAAATTGCAGCATGTTTGATGTAAATAAAATAATAGATTTTTTTAAATTAATATAATTCTTAGAAGTAAAGACACATATGAGAAGTAGTTGAATTTATTAGCATAAGACTCTAAAAAGACTTTAATTGCCCTTTATAAACAAAATGATTTTAGGTATATTTATTATTGTATTATAATGCACAAATATTCATAAAAAATATTAGATATAATATTTATAAAAATTTCACTAATTTGTTTAAAATAAATTAGAATTTTTTTGTTATTAAAATAAAGTAGTTTTTGCCACTATATTAAATAAATCTAAAATTGCAGTTTTAATTTAGCACACTCACCGCAAAGCGCCCTCTAGCGGCTTTAAAATTAAGCAAGTAGCGTAAGAAACTACCTTAGCAAAGACAACAACCACATTAGAGCAGTACGAATATAGAGACGTATTTCCGCCTAACTGTGTGAAAGAGCTAAGACTAGTAACTGCACTGAAAGAAAATTTTGCAAGCATTTGCTATTTTAAACTCTATATTAAATAAGAAAACATTGATTTATGATATTAAAAAGTTTTTATTATGAGATTTTAGAGTAAAAAATAAATAAAATGCGTTAACATTTAAAAGTTTTCTTTGTTATTTAAAATACGACTATTTATTTACACATAAGTACATATAACAAATTTAAGGCGTTTATTTCATTAGTAAATACATATAAATTGTACACTTAGAGTTCGAATAAAAAATAATTGAATAAATTTCACATATAATAAAATCTTAAAAAAATAAAAAAAATAAAAAGCAACGCCACAAATATGAAAAGCTTAAAGATATAAATTTAGTCGAGTGAAGCTAAAGCTAAAAACTTACGAACTACAAAATACGAATATAAATATTGCTAGACATGTGATCATCATAATCATCTTCTTCTTCGAGTAGTTTAAGCTTAATTATAAAATATTAAAATGCTTGGAAGTTCTTGTCAAAAAGTTAGGCAAATTGGATGACTTCGATGGAGATCCAAAAAGGATCTAAAAACTTACTTAGCTCAAATAATGGAAAACTCGTTTTGTTGTTTGCTTTTTGGTTGGAATGTTGTTGTTATATAAAAATTGTTTGTTCTTTAACTAAATCGAAAGGAAAATGCTTACAAATTACCAAAAACAATTTCAATATTCTAGCTAAATTCATTTAGTTTAAGTGAAGCTTAATTTAAAGTTTTCTTTTGTCTGGGGTGCGGCTTAGCTTTAAAGTCACTTAGATTTAGGAAAGGCAAAAAGACAGTCGAGATGGGAGAGTTGAAGAGTTGAAGAATTGAAGAGTAAGATGGTTTTGTTTTTGAAGGGAAGTAAGGAAGAGAAGTTTTGGATAGAGTAGAAAGTAGTAGAGCAGAGTGGGATGATGCTTAGACCTGTAATCGAAACTCGTTTAGTAAGCCAATGTGTAAAGCCCTAAACTCAAAAGCCAATCAAATTCAAATTGTAGTTCTACTTTTTGGCAACTGCCTTGCCCTTGCCCTTGCCCACCTGTGCCGGAGCTTGAGGTGCGCCGCCGCCCTCTTGCGAGCCGCTCTCCGCATCCGAGTCCTTGAGAGAGCCGCCCTCCTCGTCGCCGACGAGTGCGCGATACTTTTTCGCAATCGCCTCCCAGTCGGCGACGTTCTCGATGCGATTCTGATTGGCAGCCGAGAAGCTGGCCTGTGAGCCAAGAGGTGACAAATGCACCTGCGACAAGGCCACCGAGTCTGAGAATTAAATGGAATTCAGTTATCTATGTTTCTCTAAATAAATAATATCATAGAGTTGGAAGTTGAGAAAGAAATTTTGAGCTAGAGCGCGCCAATTGTAGATAGAGTAGAGCAGAAAGAGAGAGAGAGATAAAAGATAGTCATAGTTACGTAGAGAGAGAGAGAGAGGAAGAACGAGTGAGTTGACGGACGAACGCTTGTTGCTACAAAACTCTTGCACTTTTACCAACGTTGAGCGTAGAGGCTTTCTCTTTTAGGTTTTTAAGGGGGTCACTCACTCGTAAGGTAACGATACATACATTGCTCACCTTTCTTGATCTTCGACAGCCATTTGGCACCGGCTTTTGTGCGTGGACTGGCCTGACGTATGCCCATCATCTGAACCAGACTTGGACGCTTCTTTTTCTTCATGCGTGCCTGTGGCGTGAGCATATGATTAGGGGGAGAGACGCGGGACATGACAATCAAACAAGAACATACAGAGACAAGAGACACAACACATTGATTAAACATCAAAAGCAGCAAAAGACAGAAAATCATAAAAAATATAAAAATATTGCGATCAAGTGTGCAAAACATTACAAATATCACCGGGTGGTGCAGCAGAGGTGGTGCAGTTACAGGCAACACACTTAAAGCATTTGTAGACACATTTGTTGCTAAATTAAAATTGGGATTTCGGCCCCGTTTGCAGTTGTTGCCAAATTGCTTTAAATGGTTGGCAGAAAAGGTCAGCAACTACGCGAGTTCTGATCGCTTGACACAGTCTGATTAAGTGTTTTTTTGTCTCTTCTTGTTTGTAGTTATTGTTTTTGTTTTTTCTTGATATTTTACCTTGACCTTCTCGACGATCCACATAAACCAGGTGGTAACTAAATTAAGCGGCGATGGCGCTGTTGTGGTGCGATGCATATTGCGTATAAGCTTGGATAGGCCAAATTTCCATTCGATGTCGGATTGTGCCTAGTATTTCATAGGTTTTTCGCATTGAATGATCATATGATATATGAGACATGATATATATAGAATAGAAACAAGAACACGATTTACACAAATGAGTTTCATGATTTTTCAAGCATTCACAATTTACTCTTTTCTCTTTTTACTCTTTTTTTTTAAATATATATATATTTAACTTAAGCGCTGCAACTGAGAAATTTCAATAAGAGAAATACACAAATGTAGACGTTGGTTTTGCTCAACAATTTCTAACACTAATTTCCTGTATCTGAAAGATACTCATCGTGAAATTGGTATACAAAACCAGACGCATTTATTGGTATATTTTTGGATATACATATAGACTTAAACATAGACATAGACACAGAAACATGCAGCAGTTATTTTATTTTGTTAAAGCATGCATTTGCCAACACTGGCCACGCGCTTTGCTCAACACTAGTCACAAAAGCTACTTTCAGCTAGGCACTTTGCTAATTCTAAAGCTAAAGAACACAGACGAAATTTTTTTTGGTTTTTAGCAAACACTAATTTGTATCTAATCTATAAGCCAGAGTGCTTAATCTGAGAGATACAACTTTGCACAGAGATTGTATCTGACAGATAGCTATTAATTTTGTTTCTCGAAAAAACCTGGAAGATGCAAGTCTGGGCAGTTGATGGATCTACAAAAGTTGCCACAATTTTTTATGCTAAAGAAATAATTGGGGAAATATTTGTTGTTACTCTTATTTTAAATTATTAAAATAGTCACTACAAGCGAGATGATAAGTTACAAGTTTCACAGCCTTTGTTCTAGCTCTAAGTCTCTACTCTAAAAATATCTCCAAATTGGGATTTTTGAATATTCTTCTGTGTGACTCAATTAATTAAGTTTATTTTTATATGCCTTATTTCTAGGCTCCTAGACTTTTTTAATAAGCTTTTTTGTTTGTTTCCTATGCTTATTGAAAACTTCTTTCTTGTCGCTCAACTTCTTGCTGATATTTTCATTACCTTTTCTAATATATATCAAAAATGCATATCCATTTCTACTTAGCTTCTCACTTCTTTAACTTCCGAACTTTCTTTTAGTTACTTTCTTGTAGCAATTCACTTCTTAATGATGTTTTCTATTCTATTCTATTCTTCTATTATTTTGAGCCTACTCTCAGATCTTCTTCAAATTCCTTATCACTTATACCTTTGCTTCTCACTTTTCGCTGCATTTGTATATCAGAATAAACCTAGCAAAGACTTGGCTAATAATATATAACTTTGTTATCATATATTCAGTTAATTTTCATAAACTAAGCACTCTCGTTGTTTGCTGAAAAAGACTTGAAAATTAGTTAAATATCATTCAATACATAGCTTAGTTATATGATAATATAAATATATATATATATATATAAGTATTTGTATAATATTATTTGGAGTAGCATAAGAAGTATTAAAGAATAAAAGAGTTTTTTTTTTTTGTTATTAAGCGCTATTAGCAATACTACCTGAATTCTTTGATAGGTGTCTGACATCATAGCAATCAGCAGGTTAATGAGTACAACCACCGATACCAACATGTATATGCCAAAGACAATTTTGAACAGATACTCAACCCAATACGGTTGAGTGGGCGTGGCTAAATTTTTGATTTTATCAACTTGCGTTTGCTCCGTCGTCGTCTGGCCAAACACGGCGAAGAACAGTAACTCGAATGAGTTAATCGGATGCATGCGCACTGTGTCGTGTCGTTTATTTCCGTTTTTCGTTTTCCGAATTCCGATTTCACATTTGACAGATAGCCCAATCCAAAGACCCAAACCCAAACCCAAACCCAAACCCATAAATACCAAATACCGAATCACATTCAACCCCCATTAGATATAGGTCGACGGACACCACACAGCGTTGAAATTGGTTTTGAAAAATAAAAAGATAACGGACGCCCATTTGACATTGTGGTTGGTCAATTGGCCAAATCGCGTTTCGATTCGATTTGGCCCCATCGAAGCAACCCCCAAGCAAACAGCAACAGCGCCAATTGCGGTTAACGGGGTTGTTCACACAGCATTAAAATTATAATTGAATATGAAAATAATATTTATATTGTATATATGTAAATATATTGAAATGAAATCATAAATATATATTTATATAAGGGAAGAGAGAGAGAGAGAGAGAGAGAGAGAAAGAGGGGGAAGAGAGAGTGTTTGCGATTAGTGGAGATTGTCAATACAAACCTGTATGCGCTGATAAGTATCCGACATCATGGCAATTAGCAGGTTAATGAGTACAACCACAGACACTAACAAATAGATGCCAAAGACAAATTTGAACAGCACCTCGGTCCACTCGGGACGCAGATGTCGCATGGGATTGATGTCCACGGTGGTCGTTTGTCCGAAAACAGCGAAGAACAGACGCTCGAAAGCCAGAAATGGTGTCATGGGTCCTAACAACGTCCAAAGAATTTTGGTTTTCTTTCTTTCCAAATAATTTTATATATCTTTTAGCATAATTTACGCACACAACACGAGCTCTAACTGTGAGGCGCAATTTGTGGGCATATTGATTGCTTGATTGATTGATTGATATTGATATTGGCACAGGCGTGTGTGCAAGAATTCTTACGAATTTTCTTTTTTGGTGGCTAAAAGCAGCAACAATAACAACAACAGCAACACGTCAGGCATTCGATTGAGTTTCAATAACTAATTATCGGTTCAACACACATACGACAGCATCGATAATTATCGATATTTCGTGTCGGTTTTCTTCATATGATTCGTTTCGCCGTTTTGTGCAGAAATTTATTTGATTTTTGTTTTGTTTTTGTGTTTGCCAAGCAGCGGCACAAGCTTTAAGCCCAGAAAAATCTTGATTGAATTTCAACATTGATTTGAATATATATATATATTTTGTGTTCATTATTTCTGTTTTGCAAAGACATCGACATGCAATATTGAATTGTTATTTTAATTTTAATTATTTTGTACACGTTGCGCAAATGTGTGAAATGCATTTAATTAAAATATAAAACTTAGAAAATGATAAAGCAGAAAATTAAGTTCGTAAAAGGAAATAATTAGATAAAACTAAATAGCTTAAGAAATTTTATTATATTTATAAATATTTTGTCCCAAGACTCTTTTAAGTACCTGGCATTATAAATTTTTAGAAAATTTAGTTCTATCTTCAATAATGCAAATAGATCTGTTATAAAAATATGTTGTTCTTGGTAATTCTAATGAAAAATTCTCAGAGATTTAATTTATTTTTCTTAAAAAACTAATATTTTATAAGATTTAAAAAAAAATGAAAAAACTGTGTAAGTATTAAAAAAAGTATTTGGTCCTGAGGAAAATTGTTAACAACTTCTACATAAGTTAAGGTAAAATATTCCAGAAACAAATTCCTCATTTTAAATCTGCTTATAATTCCATTTCTATAAGGCATCAATTAGATCTCTAGGATCACTTTTTTAAGCTTATTAAATATCTATTCACATCTAAATTAAGTAACTTTTAAAAGTATTCTAAGTTTCAACTCAAAACGAAAGGAAAACGCATGCTTTTTAGACACAATATAAATCAAGCAACTAAAGCTTTTATAATTACAAAAGAAAAAAATACATTTATAATAATATAATAATGTAGCAGATGATACCTATAAAACATTGATTGATCCACAACATCGAGAATGCACAAAGTATATATATAAATAGTTATATATATATGTAGAACGGAATCCGTTGACCATGACGAACAAAACATGCCTCAAAACGAAAGGAACTTAAAGAGAGCAAGAACAAGGCTAACATCGGGTATATAAGTATTATGTGTGGGATTTGTAGCGATTGCTTTTTCCATTACAACTGGAAAATAAGATAAATGACAATAAAAACTTTTACACACAACATTGAAGGCAAGAGGAACTGCGGACGGCTGGCCCAAAAATATGCTAGGACCGCCGACCTGCGGATAAGTTGTGAACGAGTACATAATAAGTATTATATGAGACAGATAATAGAGCCCATATATATTTAGATGAGGGGCCCATGCAAATAGAGTCTGAAGGGAACTTACGATCATCTTTGTGTTTGCGTCGGAATTCGCTGAAGCGACTATCTACATAACTCTCCACGGGCGGAGGTCTGGGAGTGGGCATATCATCTGATACAGGTTATACAGAGTGGTAGAGAGAGAGAGAGAGTTATTAGTTTGGGGAGTTAGGCAGGGGTTTCGATATAGCAGAAGGGGGCGGGGTAAGTGGGGTATGTGGTTGGGTTTTTAACACATGACGACATCAAAGAGGATTGGTTCAGTTTGGGTTTGTTGTAGAGCATGCAAATTGTTGTTGTATTTTGTGGTTGTAGTTGTATTTCATAGGTGAACATTGAGCACACAGTTTCATTCAAGGCAGATACAGATACTTATCAAGACACATTGAACTTTAATAACAATAATAATAAAAAACAAACCAAAAAGGATGTTGCGAAAACATTCCAAAACACAAAATATAAACTGAAGAGATTTTCATTTTTTTTTCGAAAATAATTAGAGAGTTAAGCAAAAAGCAAACGTCTGGACTTACCGTCACTGAAGTAGCCCCGATTGCGGTTCTTCTTCTCGAAACTGCGCAGATCCTCGGGCGTAAAATTGGCAAATGATTGATTCAGCGCCACAATGTGCATGGAAAAGCCAAACACAAAGATGGCGAGCACGGCGAGAAATCTCGCCAGATCCTTAAGCAGATCGCCAATGATAATGGCCCAGGGCCCGAATAAATGATGGAACGACAGAAAGTCCAGGATCTGTACGCAGGCCAGAAGAAAGGCCAAGGCGAAGCACTGATTACGGCAGTAGACCAATGTGGGCCAATACTCCTTGGAGACGAACAGAAAGGCCACAACGTGTACGCCGACGCCGGCCATGCCCAATAGGAGGACGAGTACCTTGATTGATCCCAATCCCGATTTGTCCGAGGGATTCGTCAACTCGAACAAAAGTAGGCCGCTCAACCAAATGAGCAGGCCTATTTCGTACCAGTAGGGGACCAGACTCAGACGCAGCACCGGGTAGATGGGCGTTATGCCCACAATGCTCAGGTGTGTCATGAGGTATATGTGCGAGGTGAGGTAGGACATGAACTTGATGATCGGCACCTTGTTGAACTTGTGCCCCATCGGAAACGTGAAGCCAATCCACACGGGCGGACAAACGATAAAAGCGACCAGCAGCAACATTATCTTCCACGACGCCCATGTCAAGGAGCCGTGCCACAGTTCCTAAAGCGGGAGTCAAGATTCAATTCTACAATTAATCTGGCTTAATTAACTTTGTTGGATTGATCAACACACTTGCAGATATCGCTGAACCACCGTATGTGCTATGACTTCCTTCTGCTCGTTCTCAATCAGCACGTCGAGGAATTCCATGTTCCGCTTGTCCGTGGCCTGTAGGATCTTGCCAGCGGAATCAGAGCCGGCTGCTAAGGCTAAAAGTTCCGTGGCCATAGCCTCGCATTGCTTGCCTGCTGCTACTAGATCCTTGGCGCGCTCCTTCTCCTGCAGTGTTATAAAATGGAAGAGATTAGCTAGCAACCTTTGTGTAGATTCTATCCGCTACTTACCTTAGTCGAGAGTGTTATGTAGATGTTGGATAATTTGGCTGCTGTATCCACGGGCGCTGGTGAGACCAGCACAAACTCTTGTATTGGCTTATTGTTATTGTTCTTGGACACGACCATCAGATTGTAGACAAAGCGCTTGTCCTCCATCAGCCCGTACGTGTCGTGCTCCTTGTTCATCAGATAGCGCAATACCTCGTTGTGACCCTCGGATGCGGCAAACCAAATAGCCGCACAGCCATAGTTAGTCTCGGATTTGGGCGAGGCGCCCGCCTCGCACAGCAGCTTCACCACATCCAAGTGGCCGGCTTTGGCAGCACAATGCAGTGGCGTCCAACCGTTGCGATCGGTTGCATTTATCTCAGCGCCCTGGCCGAGTAGGATCTCCACCATCTGGAAATGGCCGTGCATGGCTGCGATATGCAGACCAGTGCGACCATTACGATCCGTGGATTGCAGGAGTTCCGCCGACCGACTCAGAAGCAAACCAACCACTGACATGTGTCCACCGAAGCAAGCCAAATGGAGCGGATTGTAACCCTGTAGGAAGAGAGTTTGATCAGTGAAAGGGAATACAAGAAATAAATGAAGAACACTGCCTTAACCCTTCGGAAAATTGTTCTTCTAAAATGGGCTTAGGCTAGAGAATTGGGCGTCGGGGTCGGGATCAGGAAAACATTTTCGGGATCAGGTGGGATGGTAAAGATTCTGAAAAAGTCCGGGACGGTCGGGATAAGTGGTTGATCCCGAAATTCCCGCGTGTCCCGATAAGAAAATTATTAATAGATAAAATTGCTTGTATTCATCAAAGAACAGAAGAATGATATTGACGAGGAAATTTTTTTTTTGGAAGGAGAACATAAAAATTTCAGAAAATATTATTTGTAAAAAAAAAAATTTATCTATCATAAGAACTCTAAATGTTGAAAAAAATTTTCGGGAAATGTCGGGACCCGCGAGAAAAATTAAAAATCGGGCGGGAAAATGAAAAATTATTTCGGAACAGGATGGGACGGGAACGAATTTCTTTCCCAATCCTCTCTAGTTTAGACCATTGAGAAAATATTACTATACTAAGATTATTTGGCTTACGTTCTCCACGGTAGCTGCATCCACTTGTACACCCGCCGAGTTCAGCAGCAATCGCACCACATTCTCATTGCCCGAGAAGGCAGCCAGATGCAGTGGTGTCATGCCCGACTCAGTACCCAGTTCTCCGAATAGACTTTGGCCCGTTGGTGTCTCCGACTTGACCGTTGCCGGCACGCTGGTCAGGAGTTCGCGTACGGTGTCCGCCTGGCCGTAGTAAGCGGCGACATGCAAGGGCGTTAGGCCCAGCTTTTTGCTATTGATGCGCAGCGAGTTGGTGCTCTTCAGCACGTCCAGCACCTGGCCATGCCCGTTCTGGGCGGCCAAGTGGACGGCCGTGAAGCCGGCCTTGTTCTCCTCGGTGCAGGAGGCGCCGGCGCGCACTAACGCTTTCACCACATCCGCATGTCCGCCCTCGGCGGCTAGTTGTAGGGGCGTGGCATCGGTCAATTTATTTCTAGCTGATATCACGCCGGATCGATCGAACTTCATGAGCTCCTCGATCACCTTGACGGAGCCCTGCATGGCAGCAATATGGGCACAAGTGTTGCCATCCTTGCTGGTGGCATTCACCAGAGACGGATGCTGCTGCAAGAACAGTTTGGCCACTTCAGAGTAATTGTTCTGGGCGGCGACATGAATGGGCTTCTGGCCCAAATCATCTGTCGCATCGATATTGGCGCCCAGCTCCAACAGCAGCTGGCACACCTCCATTTGACCGCTGGCCGCTGCCAGATGCAGCGGCGTCTGTTTGCGCAGCGTCAATATGTCAATCACCGCATTGTGATCCTTGATGAGGAATTTCACCAGATGCGTAAATCCGTTCATCGCCGCCAAGTGCAGGGCGGTACGTCCGACGCGGGACTTTGAATTGATGAAGGCCTTGTTCGTTAGCAGCGCATCGCACACATGCAGATAGCCCCGTTCCGCGGCCAGATGCAGCGCCGATCGTCCCTCCGTATCGAAGACATCGACCCTCGCATGATTCGCTAAAAGGTTGTTGACCAGCTCCATGTGCCCCCGATGGCAGGCGATCAGCAGTGGCGTCCAGCCTATCGACGACTGCCGATTCATGGCCTTCTGTATGTCCGTGGGATTCATGTGCGAGATCATCTCCATCAGCACATCATTGTTGCCGGCCACGGCACAATAGTGGAAGGCCGTCTCCAATGCATTCTTCGTCTGCAGCGTCACGTCGGCTCCATTCTCGAGCAGCATGCGCACAATTTGCTTATCGGATTCGGGTATTTTGACCTCCTCCTTGGTAATTTGGCAAGTATAATGCAGCGCCGTGGCGCCATCATCGTTCACAGAATTGATGTACGTAGTGGCCTTGTCCGGACCGTGTTTCTCCTTCACTGTCTCAATCAGATGGCGCACAATCTCCGGGTGACACGAACGACATGCCATATGCAAAGGTGTTTCCCCGGTCTAAAAGAGGGGCAGATTGAGATAGGTTTACTTGGGGTTTTGTCTACTCACATTGGATTTGTAGAGTGGATCGCCTCCATCTTCGAGCAACTGCATCATTGTCGCCAGATTTCCATGTCGAGATGCCACATGGACAGGCGTTAGGCAGTCATCGGTTGTTAGATTCGGACTCGCTCCGGACTTCAGCAGCATCAAAGCGCAACGATCGCCGTCCTTAACTCGCGCAGCAATATGCAACGGCGTCTCCCGTAACTTACCTCCACGCACATGCACATCGGCGCCAAAGCCGAGCAGCGTTTCCACAACAGCCGGCTTGGCCGATTCCACAGCTATATGCAGTGCCGTATAGTTGTCCTGAAAAAGGAATATTAGTTGAGAAGATTTCCTTTTATATCTTATTTCGGGGGTAGCTCAGTAGACTTTATAGGAATGTTGTATTGGGTCGTTCATTAAGTAATTTCGTTTCATGACAACAGCTGATCTTATTGAATTCTTTCGCAGCCAACTTCGCGCTTGACCGCTTTACCGCTTTAAATTTCAACAGCTGGTATAGTAAAGCTTATTTGTATAAAATTTTGTTGGATTCACCAGGATAATGCGATACAAGTTCGATGACTCGCCAAAAGCTATTGCAGCTTGAAAGGGATGTGCTACCACACCCACCATATTCTCTAGACTTGGCACCTTCCGACTATTACTTGTACCGGTCTCTGCAGACTTTTTTGGATGGTACAACATTCACCTCAAATCAGGACGTCAAAAAACACTTGAACCAAGGATCACAAATTTTATGAGCGTGGAATCAATGTCTTGCCCGAAATATGGCAGATGAAAATGGGGAATACATAATTTCATAAAATATTCTAAAAAATAAAAAAAATCGTGTTTGAATTGCACTAAAAACAAGTAAGAACGCTCTAGTCGGGTCTGCCCGACTAGGAGATCCCCTGAACCAAGTCCTAGGTGATGTTTTAACCAATCTAGCTTACATCTTTTATCTATACATATTACCCTCTGCGCGCATACACACACGCACACATATACATACACAAAAACAAAGTCAAAATATCGATTGTTATCAATAATAAGGAAATTGGATGAGTTATCGAAAAAAAAATATAAACTTGTACTGCGTATGGTATACAAGAATATATATCTAAAATTTCAAATCTCTAGGTTTACGAGATCACTGCGTTCATACGGACGGACAGACGGGCGGACGGATATGGCTAGATCGACTCAGCTCGTCGTCCTGATCAGGAATATATGTACTTTATATGGTCTGCCACGTGGTTTTGTGACAATGTATGTAACAGGCAGAAGGAGGGCCTGTTACATACATTGTCACAAAACCATTATACCCTGTATTCGCATTTTCAATGGGTTCAGGGTATAACACGTTAAAATTCAACGATCGAAATAAATATTATTCAAGCACTGCGGAAACAAAACTTTGATTTAATTCGATTTGATTCTTTAACTCTTTAGGACAATAGACAGTAGACATGAAGAGCATACATGCAGTCTATAAATACATTTTCAGGTTTCAATTGTGACCCTTCTTTTCTTGTGGGGTTTCTTGTGACAGAATGGCAACGAGAACAATTTCTTGAGTGTGCTTCTTTTTTTTGATTTTGGCACCTCCTCGTTAGGTTTGTCTTTTGGCTTGAACAAATTCGTAAATGTTTTGTGTTCGGCTTCTTTAACAGGTTGATTACGATCGGCATCCAAGAGCTCCTGAACGCCACGCAGATTACAATACTGATCGATTTGACCGCACTTGCACTTGGGTCGCATAAAAGTAAGTTCTAGGAGCAGGGAGGCACAGGCTTTGCTGTGCCGTACTAAGCTAGCGTCCTCAATGGACTCGTTCTCCTGGTTGTGTCTATCTATGCGCCTTGTGAAGGGCATAAGGATGATTGGCTTGTTGATAATTTTTCGTATCACGCTGGCAATGGGCAGACAGATGGGGATAGCCTGTGTCATAATCGGCTGCTTCTCATAGACAGATTCAACGACGTTTGCCACAAGTCTCATTAGCTTTGAGTCCGTGGACCAAGCATAGGGATCCATGCTATCGAACAAATGAACATTCATAACGGTGTTCAGTCTCAAATCGCGTTTCAAGTTCTGCATATGTTCTTTGACGGCTTTGAATACCTGATTCACTTCCTGATCGGGCACCAGTCTGAGTGAGAAGTTGCCCATCACTTTCATGGGCAGCATACGACGGCAGCCGGGATGGCTGTCCGCTCCCTGGATCCCGTGAAGAGTGAGTGCCGGCTTGCACCAACGACTTTGCAGCAACTCGACCTTGTTCGACTCATACCTGAGCCGGCGCACAAATAGTTCTTCCTTGTATTCGTAGATCCTGAAGTCGGCCGATTCGAGCAGATGCCACTCGGCTGTGGTCAAGCGCTTCATGTTGGTTTCCACGTGGGATATTTGAATCTCGTGTGCGTCATTCACCAGCCCATTCATCAGGTGACACAATTCAATCATCGGCTCAAAGAGGAGTCCCCCGGCCAGACCGCTCTCCACAGTCTTGTTGGCGCCTCGCAGTTCCACACCGAAGTGTGCCCAACCGGTGAGGCTGCACGCGATGACTGGCTCAGTATTGTTCACCCACGAATTGGCATCGCATACCATGAAGTCTACATCTTGGAAGAAATCAATCCTCGATCGCATGTAGTCCGGCACACCAGGGCTGCCCACTTCGTGTAGCATGTTCACTACGAATTTGATGTTGATGGGAAGATCCTCGTGGACCTTGAGCCAACATTCGATGGCATGCAGCCAACCCACAATCATGCCCTTGCCGCTGGTCACTCCACGGCCATAGAGGAGGCCATCCTTGAGGACTAGCTTGAAGGGATCAGTTAGCCAGCAATCCGGTTGGACAGGCAGCACATCCAAGTGGCCATAGATCAGTAGAGTGTTCTTGGTGGGAGAGGAGAAGTATCTGGCGAAGAGCACCTTCTGATGCGGCTCCACAAAACAATTGGCCGGATTGTCCGGTATGGGATGCTCGTAGGTCTTAAACTTCAGCCGAGACAGTCGACTCGCCATCCAATCGAGTGTCGAACAGCTTTCTAAAAGTTGATCCGGCTGCACCGACACCGACTTGAACTGGACCAGCTGTTCGAGATCTTTGAACATATCTTCGATTTGCAGATCGACGGCTTTGAGCACTTTGGCCTCATTCGAAATGATGCGATCCCGTTCATTGTGGAACGCCTGGCTCGGATTGCGTAACTGACAGTCTTCACAATAGCATTTGATTGGCGACTCGAACTTATCGTCCTCTTCAATGGTTCGCGTGGATATACGTGTGGTTTTCCTATTGCTCCTGCGCGATGAAACGCTGCTCATTGATCTCTTGGAGTGCATTGAATCTCTTGGAGCATGGGATTCGTTCGAAACATTTTTCATTTTGCTAATTCACAATTTTTTTATACTTGTACAAATTTTGATAACTATGTAGTAGCATATGAAGATTTTAAAAATGTTTGCTGAGCCAATGAACTTTTTATTAGCTTTGTATTTTATAATTTTGAATTATAAGTCACTACGTTGTAGTTAATGTCTTTATTGAATTATGTTAACACTGTGTACAAGCAACCAAAGTGTCGTGCGATCAGCCAAGAGTTAGCAAATGCGAGCAAGCGACCAAATGTCGTGCTGTCCGCCAAAGAACAATTAAGAGACTTATAGTTATTAAACAAATTCCTTAAGAGAGAGCGGCAGCCACATGAAAAGCTGTTCTTCCAATTGTTTTGCTCTCTCTTTAAGCTGACCGCTCATCTTTGCTGCTGGTGCTGCGGCTTCTGGGGCTAAAATATAGTTATACCCTTGCAAAAAGGGAGAAGTTGCAATCACGACGAGCTGAGTTGGTCCGTCTGTCTGCCTGTTTGTGTGGAGCAACGCAATCTCCTCCGAGACTATAAGAGCTACAGAGCTGAAACTTTGCACATAGGTTCCAATCTGCTCCAGGTATTGTATATCTCGGAATCATCCGGTTTGGACTACTAAATCCTATAGCTACCATAGGATAGATCGGTTTTAAGAAACGTTTTATAGGGATAATTCCGACGTTATTAAATTTGTGTTCTCGTGTATCCCTCCCCCATATAAAGAATAGAAAGAACGCTCTAGTCGGGTCTGCCCGGCTAGGAGATCCCCTGAACCAAGTCCCAGGTGGTATTTTAAACAATCTAGCTTACATATTTTATCTACACATATTACCCTCTGCGCGTACACACACACACACGCACACATATACACATACTGCGTAGATGTTTTAGCGGCTGCGCTTGGGCTGCATTTTGGGCAGCACTACGACAAACTGATTGTTAAATAACTTCGGTTTTAGATCTACTTTCTTAACGAAATTTTCAGGACATAATATTGACAACCAAAGGTATATATGGGAAATCCCAACTCCCTTGAAATATTTGAAATACGTTTTTCCACTTTTCGGTCTAATGGGAGAAGGTATCCAAAATTTAAAATGTTTATTATCAAATACAGATATCACAAACACCACATAGTGAATTTGGTATCTTTAACTATTATGGTCTTTAAGTTATAGCTTAAAAACAAAGTCAAAATATCGATTGTTATCGATAATAAGGAAATAGGATGAGTTATCGAAACAAAAAATTTACTTGTACTGGGTATGGTATACAAGAATATATATTAAAAAAGTTCAAATCTCTAGCTTTTGTGGTTTACGAGATTACTGCGTTACGGACGGACGGAAGGACAGACGGACGGACGGACAGACGGACAGACGGACATGGCTAGATCGACTCAGCTCGTCGTCCTGATCAACAACATATATACTGTCACGCCTCCTTCTGCCTGTTACATACATTGTCACAAAACCATTATACCCTGAATTCCCATTTTTAATGGGTTCAGGGTATAGAAACAGTATTACTTAGTGAACGAGCCAATAGTAGACTCCATAGACAATGCTGCCAATAACCTTTGCCCTCTCTGTCTACTCACATTGGTGGTAACATCCACTTTCTCGCCCTTCTGCAGCAGCGTGTTGATGATGCCAGTGTGTCCGTAGGCAGCGGCAGTGTGTATGCTGCGGGCACCATCCTTGTTGGGCATGTGGAGGTAGACGCCCTTCTTGAAGAGCATCGTGGCGCACTCAGCATGGCCATTGAGTGATGCGATGTGCATCAGTGTGCTGCCATCCTTGGTGCGCTCGAAGATGCTCGCCTTGAATTTGTCCGCCAGGATCTCGATGACATGCGCGTGTCCATTTTCGGCGGCCAAGTGCATGGGTGTGCGATCTACAGATAGAGGAATGTTATAACTGACGAATAGCAGGTTTTACCTGCGGCTGACTCACCTTGATTGTCCGCTATGGAAGCGGATGCACGCACCCCGTAGAAGTACTTGAGCAACGCCTCGTCGCCCTCCGCGGCGGCAATGTGCAGCGGCGTTTGCCCCTCCCCATTCTGGGTGTCCACATTGGTGCCGTAGTCCACCAGAATGCGGACCATGTCGACGTCCCGCCGTCTGGCGGCCAAATGCAAGGCCGTGTCTCCATTGGCCGTCGTTGCCTAACCGCAAAGTAAAAAGATTTCAAGCTTAAGAAATTGCAGCTCCAAATCAGGCAACACCGATTGCCATCGCCTTTTGGGTTTATTTTTGAATATGCAAATGGAGTTAGCTCAGCTCCTTTGCTTCTGAGGCTGTTCAATATATATTTTAACTGCGTTTTCGCAACACTTTTGACCCACTTTGTTAGCCGGCTGGTTGCGTGCCAAGCACTTTTGGCCCAAAGTCAACTAACTCGAACTTTAACTTTAACCCCTTTTTTGGTTAATTTCATCAACACGCACTGCTCTTGACTCTACACCTATACATATATATACATGTGTGTGTGTGTGTGTGTGTGTGTGTATGTCAGGTGTGTGTGCAAATTGAAAACAACACTAAAAACTTTGCCTCAATGTCACATTTTGCACTGTTGCACTTTTCGCATTGCGTGCGCTGTTGCCGCACTTCACTTGTGCGTAGCGTTGCCATATCGCAAAGGCATTTGCATTTTGAATTTTGACAGTTGAAGTTTGATTTCTGTATTTTGATAATATTTTTGATTTGTGACCCAGTAAAGGAATTAGCATAACATCTATAACTGGACTAGAAATTTGATTAGCAAATCTTTTTGGCACATCGTAAGATGCAAATTTTGAATTTTAATATATGCTAGAATTCATGTGTCTAAAGCTTAAGATATAGATTAGGTAGTTAAAAGGAAAATGATTGATTCAGTGAGTAGAAATATTATGAGAGTTGAAAGGCTTTTTCAGCTAAAATTTTATAATATTTAAATAGAATTAGTGGAATTAAGATGGAAGCAGAAGAGGAGACTAGGCTAAATTAAACTATCTGTTTGCATACTGAAGTTTAGCTTAATTAAATATAGATAGTTTATTAAATAAATATATGCTAAACAGAATAAGATGGAGTCAGAAATAAATGTAAATCAGAGATCTATTCGTCAATGATGTTGTTCAAATGATTGTAAAGAACGGATTCATTTAATATTCCTTTAATTTCTATAAATTCTTAAAAGGTTTTCCTATTTTCGCTTTTCTTACTTACTTTATCATTCAAGAAATGCTTTACTCTATCAATTCCTACACTGAGCTGAAAGGCTTTTCCTGCTAAATGTATAATATTTAAATAGAATTAGTGAAATTTTGATGAAGTCAGAAGACAGCTTAACTAAACTTTCTGTTTGCATCTGTTTGAAGTTTGGCTAAATTAGATAAAGATGGATATTAGATAAACATAGGCTAAACAGAATAAGACGGAGTCAGAAAGAAATGTAAAGCAGAGATCTATTTCCTAATAATGATGCTCAAATGATAAAGAATGGATCTTTTTAATATTCCTTTAATTTCTACAAATTCTCAAAAGTTTTTGCTATTTTCGCTTTTCTTACTACGTGTATAATATGTAAATAAAATTAATGAAATTTGGAAGAAGTCAAAGTCAAAGAAGATAGCTAAACTGAACTGTCTGCTTGCATACTGAAGTTTAGCTAAATTAGATAATAGATAAAGATAGGCTAAACAGGGATCTATTCATCAATAATGATCCTCAAATGATTGTCAAGTAGGAATCCTTTCAATATTCCTTTAATTTCTACAAATTCTCAAAAGTTTTTCCTATTTTCGCTTCTCTTACTTACGTTAAATTTTTTTTTTAAAAGAAATGCTTTACTCTATGAATTCCTAACCATTTTCTTATTTCTATTTATATTTCCTTGCATTCATTCTAGGCATATATTTCTGATTTTATCTCTGCTGGCTAAACTTTATATTGCAACTATTTATATTTATACTTTTCGAGGCTCATATTTATTGCCTTCTTTATCTTTTCTGTCTATTTTCGTAATAGCAAATATGTGGTATTATAAATATTTATACTCACCTTTAGTTGGTCTGCCGTTTGTGCAGCTAGAAGTTCTCGGCACATGGACTGGTTGCCCGACTCCACAGCCAGCAGCAATGGGATTTTGCCACGCTACAAAGATAGATATACTCATATAGCTTAAATTGTTAACATAATTAGAGCTACAACACATACCACATCCACACACACACAGACACACTCTCACGTAAACATAAATAACCAATTAGCCAATTCATGCCTCAAGTGTTAACGGCTGCATGTTTTTGCCTATTTTTAGCCAAGTTCGCAACTTTTCGCGCGAACTTTGAACTGGCAAAGGCGCATGAGAAAGTCCCGCTTAACACCTGCACCCACTCCCTCTCCACCCTTCCCCCTTTGATGCCGTCCATGCGCGCTCAGCTGGCAAGTAAATCAAGTTGTAGAGCAACTTGTGACCCTCTTTTTCTGGCCCCGCCCACCCCCGCAATCGACAAAGTCTTCCATTATGTTTTTGTTGTTGGCAACGAGTTGAGCGCCCTCATCAAGCTGTACATAGTCTCTCTCTTATATATATATCTGCCATATAGGAAGCAGAACCCTCTATAGACGCTGCCAATGTGCGTGCCGATGTCATTGTTAGCCGAGCCGAAAAACTATTCAACTATTTGTGGAGGCTCGTATCGAAATCGAAATGGGAAATGGGAAATGGCAAGAAGAACTTACTACCTAAATACTTTATCCAGCTAATTTCGTCTGACAGCGCCATTAACTGTGTGGGGGTGTAGATGCCTGGGCAGGGCTTAGCTCTAATTGATTTAAATCAAGTTGCCGAATCGCAAAAGTCTTCTTTTTTTTCGTCTAGACTATCAATCGACCCGCATCATACAATAGCTTGGCTAAGTAAATTTATGCTCTAGTCGTCGCGTGCGTTCCCCAAATATCTGACTAAATTTGTACTCTTGCACGTGATGCGACAAATAGTTCCGCATTTAAGCTGATTCCTTGCGGGTTCACCCAGCTAGTTTTGGGCTCTTAAAACCAATTCAATGCAAGTTAATTGGCGCACAAGTAAGGGTGCTGTAATTGAGAGTATGCCGAAGTATGAAATACCCCATATATATTATATACGTGTTGGTATAAGAGACTTCTTACTCTTCTCTGTTTATCACGGTTGGCTTTTCATATTTAGGTGTTGGTACAAGGTTGCTGTAATTGAGAGACTTCCTTCTCTTTTCTGTTTATCACGTTTGACTATTTATATTGGAGATGGGCGTCGGGATCGGGATTTTCGGGACCAGAAATTGTCCCGAAACAATTTTCGGGCTTGTTGGAAAAGATTCTAAAAAACTCCAGCTCGGAGCTCGGATAAGTGCTTGATCCTTACATCAAGGTGGCATGATAAGAAATTCTACGGATATGCTTATGAGCAGAGGTGGGATCATCCCGGACTTTTTTAAAATCTTTCTCAACCCGCCAGATACCGAAAATCGTTTCCGGACAATTTCGGGTACCGAAAATCCAGATCCCGACGCCCATCTCTAGTTCATATATAGGTGTCGGTATAAGGTTGCTGTATTTGAGAGTATGCTGGAGTATGAAATACCCTATACACATATATTATATAGCTGTTGGTATCAGAGACTTTGTTCTTTTTTCATTTTATCAAACGCTTGGTCTTTGATATTTTCAGCGACCTTTCCGAAATTTGACTTTCAATCAAATATGATTATTTTCCGACATGTGCTTTCTGTGATTAGAATAAAAAGTAAGCTAAGTCCAAAATTTCAATATTTTGCTCAAGGTATGGATGCAGTTTACATACTTGGAAAAACCTACATAATTTTCCAAAGAATTTTCCAACTAAGTCTTTACGTAATATCCTTTATGGTATTCGAGCTTTAGACGAAGGTCCCAATACTAAATACTCTCCAAGAATGAAATTTTGTAAGTAAGCAACATCTTTTTCTTATCACAATTTGCACAACAACAAGATACCTCTCACTTGAACATTTACCATATGCACAGGGTATTGAAAGCGCTGTCATTATTTGCTTTTGGGTTTTTCTTTTCGGGACTTTACTTTGATTCTTGGTTTTTTTTTGTTTCGCATTTGCTTTGGGTATATTTTGCATATTGATTTTTCGCATTTTGTCAGCTTTGTGTAGTTGTTGTTATTTTCGATTTGTTGTTTTTTTGTTATTGTTTTTATTAAACTTTTGTTTACGTTGGCACCACCTGGCACCTGGTTTTGAGTGTACTTCACATGAGTCGACTGCCAGCAGCTCATAACGTGGCCATTTACAAGCGCTGCACACAACACTTGTGGCTCTTAGCAAACACACACACACACACAAACGCATACACTCACACACACACACACACTCACATACTTACACCGTCTGCCTTTATGCGTATATCCTTGCCAGCGGCAGCGAGTAGAGTCCTAAGGATATTTGTGGCTGTGCCCGTTTGTCGACTGGACACCAAATGCACCGCAGTTTGTGATCGCGACTGCAAAGAGAAATTAAGAAAGAGTAATTAATATTATTATGAGCTCAATAAATATTGGAATATTGGAGTTGTTAAGTGTGCACACACTCTCTGTGGCTGGCACGCACTTGGGCAACACTTTTAGTGCGTTCTTTTATGTGTCGCCTAAAAGTAGGCAATAGTTTTTTATGCTAACCAGAAAAAAACTATTCACTTCAAAATTCCAAATGCAACTGAACAGAGGAGCGCTTAGTTTTTTGGTTTATAAGCCCATTTCGTGTCACTTGACGGTTTTACTCCATTTCCTTTTTTTTTTTGTGTGCCCCGTCTCATATCACAGATTGACAGCAACAGCGCTTTATAAACTTCCTGCTCTCCTCTGACACTGACAGCTCCTATACAATAAAGCGCAGGCGGGAGGGAGGACAGCAGGTGTTGGTGTTAGTGTTTGCCACGCACACGAGAGGCACCCACTTCAAACTGTTGTTGGCTGTTGCTAAAACAAAAGTTAACATCTGCTTTGCATGTGTGTGTACGAGAGAGACTGTACGAGTATGTGTGTGTGTGCTATAGCTATCTGACTCTGTTGACTGCTGTGCCTCTCTCTTTCTAAGTGCTCTCCTGATAAAAATCAGTAATTTGGGTTAGAAGGCGCCTTGCCACGCCCCGTCATTCACTCATTGCGGCAAAAAACGAAATTAAAATGTTGGAAAAAATAGTTAATTTTGAAGTGAGTGACTAGCAAATACCCTGTTAGCAGTTTGGCTATGAATATATAAGATCAACCTATGTATATGTAGAAGCAAAGAATCATATGAAAAGGCTCTCAAAACTCTACAAATTTTCTGTTATGGATTTGTTATTATATTATACTTACTTATACTTAAATATTATACTCTTCAAACAAGTTTTCGACAAACTTTCGTGTCAATTATTTAATTTAATATCATTTCACATTTAGGTATAATATTCTTAATTTTGATAAAGAAATTAAAACTGGCTACAAAAAATTTTTAGAAAATCAGACTATATTAAGTTGCACAAAATGGTAACAGAACATTATTCATAAATGTAAATTTGTAAGAAAATAATAATAAAACAAATAAATGAAAAAAAAAATTTTTTTAGACATATCTAATGAGTTGAAAACATCTAAAAACCTAAAAGGTACTTTCTTATTTTATATATAAAAGTATATTCATGGTTTATATATTAAAAAATCTAATATTTTTATCAGTTTTATTGTATTCGCAGTGCATATAAAACATACTCTTCATAGACTTGGCTCTACTTGGTATAGAAATTAGATGGTGCTTGGTAACCGCAGTTTGTTTACCTAAGAGCGACTGGCCGTGGCTGTTGGCTGGCTTTTAAATTAGGGTTCCTGTGGTTCGACATTAGCCAAAGTCTTAACCTTGTCGCCACTAATTGGCCCCTTAGCCGCAAACGTGCCAAAGTCACATGCAACATGCGGCAACATCTTTGGCGCTGACCTTTGCACACAAAAAAATGCGTTTAATGGACTTTAAAGTGCTTGAAAAACGATTAGTCATTAAAAGAAAAAGTCGGGGAAAGCCAAAAAGTAGGCAAGAAAGAGAGCTTGAAGAAGCTTTCAGTAATTGAGTATATATTTTTAATGGGTTCTATGAAAAACTAATTAGTTTAAATACGAAAACTTGATATAATAGAGATTTAATAGATAAAAATAAAAGCATAACTATATATAATTATTTAAATTCAATAAATAGTTCAAGAAGTATGTACATTCGATATAGATTTGTATATAGATATAGATATAGATATAGATATAGATATAGATATAGATATAGATATAGATATAGATATAGATATAGATATAGATATAGATATAGATATAGATATAGATATAGATATAGATATAGATATAGATATAGATATAGATATAGATATAGATATAGATATAGATATAGATATAGATATAGATATAGATATAGATATAAATATATACATATATACAGAGATAGCTAAAGACTTATATATATGTAGATTTTGATAAAGGAACATATATAAATATAGCTTAAGATTCAGATATATAACATAGGAATATACTTTTGGATATACTTACGCCACCTGTGGAGAAGGGATCTACGCCGCGTTTCGTCAGCAACAGCTTGACGACATCCTCACGCGAATACATTCCCGCAATATGCAGCACATTGTAATTATCCTGCAAGACAAATTGAATAACAGAGAGAGAGAGAAAGAGCATGAGAAAGAGAAAGAAATTGTGGGTGAGACCTTAAATCAATTGGTAAAAATCATTCGAGTGTCTAAACTAGAACAGGTCAGCAGCCGCAGCTGCTTCTTCAATGGGTCAAAGTCAGTCGATTCGCCAAACCTACCCCTAATCTTATAGCTACCCCCATATCTAGCCCCTGCCGTGCACTTCGGGCACTTTGCATGGCCTGGCCAAGAGGTGCGGCTGATTGGCTTGGCTTTTGTTTTTGTTGGTTCACCTTGCAACACAATCTTTGCATGTGGACTTTCGCTTTTGGCCAGTTCTTAATGGTCGTTAGGTCTGTGCCACACATGCAACAACTGCATCAAAACCCGAATTCCGACTTACCTCATGACCCAGCAATGAAAATTATTTAAAGATAACGACGTACCCCAAATTGTGATTGCCTTAGCCATTTGGCGACACGTTCCCAGTGACTCACGTCTGCTTAAGAGGTGGGCAAAGAGGTGGGCGGGCACCTGGCGCATTTCCATATAGCCTCTTATATAATAAGCCATAACGCAATATGTTACACATACGCCGCATGGGCCAAAGGCGGATTTACTTAATTTATAACTTGACCTGTGGACATTTCTTTTACTTATGCTTTACTTCTTCGGTGCCCCCTCCAAGCGGAAGTGATTCGAGCTTTTTATAGGCAGCCGCCTTGTTATATGCATTAGCCGCTCTAATGCGCTGTCATGGGGTTCGCAATGTGGAGCAGTTATATAATAGTATATATTTTAGGAGAAATGCTTTTCTTTTCACAAATGTTATTCAATATTCAACGTATGCAAATTTCGCTGAGTGTATGGATATCATAGCTAAGTTCGTAGCTGAATTTCTGCAATTTGAATGGGAATGTAAATCGAATTTTGATTTGAACTATAATAAGATAAGGTACTTATCAAATCTTGTTTTAATAACTACCTATACTACACATATTTAGACTCTGTTCCCAAAGGGAAAAAGAGTCTATTGGATTTGTGCAATGTCCGTCTTGCTGTCTGTCCGTCTGTCCGTCTGTCCGTCTGTCCGACTGTCCGTCTGTCCGTCTGTCCGTCTGTCCGTCTGTCTGTATGAACGCGCAGCATTTGGACACTATAGAAGCTAGAGACTTGTAATTTGGAATATATACTCGTGTGTATCCGCGTCAGATCAAGTTTGAGTATTTTTCCGATACGCCCACAGGGGGCGTGGCAAATCGGGAAATGCTATATCTATTAAGACTAAAACGCTGTTATTTTAGTCAATATTGCAGTCTAAGAAATGGGGTTTAGAATATATATTCGTGTACACCACGCGGACGTTTTAAGATATATATTATATATCTACGCCCATTGTGGGCGTGGCAAATCGGATAAAACTATATCTTCTACAGCTTTGAAGCTAGAGCATCCAAATTTGGCATGTGGGTTACTGTTGACCTTCCCTTAAGTTACATCAAAAAGTTATATACCCACGCCCCCTGGGGGCGTACCAAATCGGGAATATATATATAGCGATTTGTATAAATCTTATAATATTTTGAGCGTATTAAGAGCTAGAGACTTGAAATTTGGAATACATGTGCAAGTATATCACTCGGAATCAAAAATATATATTATAGATATTTACGCCCATTAAGGGCGTGGCAAATCGGATAAAACTGTATCTCCTACAGTTTTGGAGCTAGAGCGTCCAAATTTTGCATGTGGGATACTGTTGACCTCCTCTTAAGATAAGTCAAAAGTTATGTATCCACGTCTTCTGGGGGCGTGGCAAATCGGGAATTACTATATCCTTTACTAAAACCGTGATAATTTCGGCAATATTTCCGTCAAAGAGTTGGGACTTGGAATATATATACTAGTATCCTACCTCTACCCAAAAATATATGTTATATATAGCTACGCCCATTTGGAGCGTGGCAAATAGGGTAAAACTGTATCTCCTACAGTCTTAGACGTAGAGCATCCAAATTTGACATGTGGGTTACTGTTCATGAAATTAAAATTTACGAAAAAAAAAAATAATAATAATCATAATGTAAGCCTCCGTAAAACAAATTCTAGTTGACCTAACTGGGGATTGAAGCAGGGTCTTCGCTAACACAACGCAAGTCTGTTTAACCAAATCAAAACACTTCCAAACTCAGTTTGGCACATAGCCACGCAAGAGACGCCGTGGTGTTGTGGGTAGAGTGGTGGCATGCGAAGCGCGTGACCTAGGTTCGATTCCCAGCGCTGACGCGTGATATTATCATTTAATAAAATTTTTTTTTTATTTTTTTTATAACTTCTATGTTATTTAATGGATTTGATAAAATTTTCAGCATAAATCCTTATATTTATTAAAACAAATTCTAGTTGACCTAACTGGGGCAAGTCTGTTTAACCAAATCAACACACCAAACTCAATTTGGCGCAAGAGACGCCGTGGTGTAGTGGGTAGAGTCGGTGGCATGCGAAGCGCGTGACCCAGGTTCTATTCCCATCGCTGCCGCGTGATATTATCATTTATTAAAATGTTTTTTTTTTTTTTATTATAACTTCTATGTTACTTAATGGATTTTGATAAAACTTTCTGCATAAATCCTTATATTTTATTAAAAATACGGTTTTACCTAAAAAATTAAAAAAAATGTAAATGTGGCTTTATTTGCAACTAAACTTTTATTAAATTGATTTTGTGAAATGTGGAGCCAGTATCCAAAATATATAATAAAAACCAAAATAGTATTTTATTTTAAAAAAGCTATATGTAAAATTGTATGACTGTAACTAAATTGATGTAAAAGACATGCTCAAAAAAGGAATCTCAATAATCTCGCATTCAAACATACGGAAAGACGGACGGACGGTCTACATATTTATTGAGCCTACACACCTTTAACAGGAACAGAGTCTGACGCAGTCGGTGGCGCCCGACTGCAACGTTCTTACTTGTTTTATATAATAATGAGGACAACTATCAAAAAGTTAAAAAAAAAAATTTGTTATATAAATATTTCATAGATAATAATATTCATATAGATAAAAATATATAGAAAATGTTTAAAGCATAGTTTTTAAAAAGAATTACTTGATTCAAACTTTCTGCTAACAAGTTTTTATACCCTCAACTAGAGATGAGCTTCGGGATCGGGATTTTCGGGAATCCTGCGGGTGCCGAAAAAATTTTCGGAATCGGGAGGGATGGTAAAGATTCTGAAAAAGTTTAAGATCAGAGCTTGATCCCGAAATTCCCGTGGGTCCCATTAAGAAAATTATGAATAGATAAAATTACTTGTATTTAACAAGAAACAGAAGAATGATATTGACAAGGAAATTAATTCTAATATAAATCCTGTTATATTTAAGAGATGTTCAAATATTTTTTTATTTTGAGAACAATGCAATGAATTATCTTTGTTACAAATGATTGCTAGGCAAGTACTTGATGTTCCAACATTTTCGACATCTAGTGAAAGGGTGTATTCTACTTCTAGTAGAATTTAGAGAAGAAAATTTTGAGAAAATAATATTTTTAAATACAAATTGTATCTATCATAAGAGTTCTAAAATTTGAAAAAAATTTCGTTAAATGTAGAGACCCGCTTGAAAAATTAAAAATTTGTCGGAACAATCCGACGGGAAAATTAAAAATTATTTCGGGACGGAATGGGTCGGGATCGAATTTTTTTCCCGATCCCATCTCTACCCTGAACCCATTGAATATGGGAAATCTTATATCCTGATGGTTTTGCAAAAAGTATGTAACAGGCAGAAGGAGGCGTGGCAGACCCCATTAAGTATATATTTTCTTGCTTTTACATGACTTTTCTGAATTCTTTACAAAAAAGCTTAGACATAAAAGAAATCTAGTTATATGACAAGAAAACTAGCTCTAGTTCTGCTTTGATATAGCTGTTTTTTGGCATTTTCTTATCTCGAAGCGTATACGTAATTCATGTCATGGAGGCTTTATGTAGGCAACCTCCCAGTTTTAGCGCCTATTTTTGTCCGTAACTTTTGCTAATTTGCATAGAACGCAGGGCGCCAATAGGCGAAAAACCGCAAGTTGAAGTCTTTGACACATGTCCCGGTTGAAAGACATTGGGTACAGCCCAGTTTGAGTCAGTTATGTGCGGTTTGTAGCGTTCACAAACTCGGGCAAGCATACAAACAGTGGCCTGCAAAAGTAAACGCCAGACAGATAATATTTCACGCGCCTGTTTTGCATAGTTTTTAACTCCAAATAAGTCGAGTCGAGTCAAGTGTGCAAGTGTGTAGAAGTGTGTCTGTGTGTGTGTGTTGTTGTTGTGCTGTGTCGGAACGAAAGCAAAAACCGGAAACACAACAAAAACGGAAGCGCAAATTTTCCAGCACATTTTTGCGGCTCGCTTTGGGGAAGCTCTCAGCGAGCGAGGGCAACGAGGGGAGAGGAATTGTTTGTAAGACGACCCAGTTTCTGTTGTTTGTAAACCTAGCGGAGCGCAACAAAGTATGCTATTGTTTCTCAAGCTCAATATGAAGTCATTTGCACACACACACTCGCCCAAAAGACACTTAAAAAATGAAATTATAAATTATTTTGTTGGCTGATGTCAGCGTAGGCCCGCTCTGCCCACTTTTTAGCATGCATAGCATTAAATTAAATTAATTAATTTTGACTTAATTCGAGTGACACACACACACATACACACCTGTGCGTGTGCGTGCGCTCACGCACAACAGTTGACAAATTGAGTCTGAGCCCAGTTAATGGCTTAATGTAAAAATTGCACGCTGTCATCGGGCATGTGGCTCAAACACAAGTAAATAAATACCAAATGCTAAATACTAAGTGAGCCCAAGTCTGCTTTAATTTAAGTTGCATGTGTGTGCGTGTGTGTGTGTGTGTGTATTAATGATGCCATGAATAGCCTCTAGCGCTAATATATATTTTTTGTTTTTTTCCCATTTGTCTTAGCCAAAAGGTCAGCGCCACAAAGCTGCCTGCTATGAAACTGGCAGGCGGGGCATTATGGGGCAGGTGCCAACTGGGCGTATTTAAAAAAGTCAGGCGGCTTGATTAATTGGCTTTTAAGTTGCAACAAATGAAGTTGGCAACGCCTCCTGCTGTATCCTCGACTCGTTTTAGCTGCAGCCACAATGACAGAAGTTCTCCCCCTCCCCCTCGCTAAACGCCCTCATTTGACAGACTCAAAATGTTAATTAGCTCTAGTCATTACATCATTTCAATTCACTTCATTTCACGTGTGGCAAGTGTCGTGTTGACTGCGAATTACTTTGGAGTTGTCCGACATTCAGATAAGCCATTAAATGACATAATGCAAAACACGCTTCATCACACATGAAATGTAATGTGTTTTCTCTTCTTTCTGCATCCTCTTTTTAATTCATTAGGAAAATATCAACTCTAATTAAAAGTAGCCTTCATTTATTATTCTACATTTATTTCAGTTATAAAACATTCTGTCGAGCTGTCAAGCTGCATGAACTCATCAAGATTTTCCCTTTAAAACAAAAGATGACGCATCTTTAATATGGTATGTAATTTAATTTAGAATATTTTATAGAGTTACGAGTCGCCTGACATTTGCCAGGTCATAAATTCTTGGGTAACTTTGAGATAACATCGTTATTACGTGTGCTACAAGCAAAAGTCACACTTGTTTTTGTTAATTAAATTCTACCTGGATTTTTATTACTACAAATTTATTTTTGATGCAACTAGGTGAAGTCAAAAAGGAGACTTGAGGAAATGTTAAGAGAGAAAATATATCAGGTATCTATTAATGGGAGATCGAGTCGAAGGTCCTAGCTGCTAGTGCTCCTTAAACTGTCATTCAGCTTAGTATTAAGTACTACATTTAATTTGTGAAATAAATACATAAATATGGGAGATATAAGTTATATATCAATGACGGATGTCTAGAGCTCTCAACATAAATAAACAAATAAATATAGGAGAAATAATATATTTGTAAAAGATGGATTACTAGTGCTCTCTATATTCGAATGTGCATAAGAAATTTGAAGGCATTTCTTTCTAATCTTCAACTTAATATATATTTGCAAAAATATATGAAATAAAATTTGACTTGCAGATCGAGAAATACATATATATAATAATCATTCCACATTTGGAATCCTAAAGAAAATTCCTACTAAAGTAAAAATTTAATTTCACGCTTTCAAGTCTTATAAATTTTACTTTTGCATATACAAAAGCAATTTCGCATATATTAAAAAAATACGTTTTTCTAGTTCCAGTCACAGTTGTATTATTCATAGATTGCAATTAACCTTTAACATTTCACACCATCCCAAAGAGCTGGGAAATTTTCGTCAATGTGGTTTTTTATGTGAGTCTGCAGCAAAAGCACACTTTTCTATGTTTGTTTTGGTAATTTAATTCGCTGACTTTTTGGTTTGCCAACAATTATTTTGTAATTAGGTCAAGGATTTTTATCGCCTCTAGCCCACAAATCTGGTACGTGTGTGTGCCCCGTGAGCAGTTGGCCAAATGAAATGTTTGGCCAAATGTGTTGTAAGTAATTGCGGCATGCAAACATAATGCCAAATTCCCAAATGCCCAATGCCCAATGCCCAATTGGCAAGCCAATTGTTGAGAGCTTGAATAAACACAAATTGCTCACTTTATAGTTTGTTTTTTTCTGATAGATAAGAGGGGGAAGAAAGCTAAGCGTCTTTAATGCCAGGAATTGTCAGACTTTGAGCTTTAATTTTGAGTGTTTTACAGCACTGTTAAATTATAAAAAATAATATTTGTAAAAGACTTTTCAATTATTTAAATTGTAAATTATTATTATTATTAAATTATTTAAACCAAGCGTAGCTACATCTTCAGTTTGCTCAAAGTAAAGCGTTTTTGACAACACAGTCAAGGATTTTCCATCTATTTAAATCTATTTCTGAACTGCATAAAAGCAAGTTGATTTCCTAACGGAACTAGAATTCCTCATTCAACATTTTAATGCGTTTTCCAACACTAAGCAATCTATTAGTTTAAGAAAGATTATAAATATTTTATATATATATACATATATACATGTTCTCCATACCCTGTTCATTAAAAACTACTATCATATTCTATAGTCACGCTGCTTCTTCATTTGCTTCTCAATAATTTCACGCTAAAAATAAATTGGCAATTTTTTTTGTGGCGCCCCAAAGTATGCAGCATAAAGTCAATGAAAAATAAATCAGAGAATATAAATCGCAATACCCCGCTGATCCGCCTGCCCCCACCAGAGACCACATTTCTCGGCCTTTTGCCTCTGCGTGTCGCCTGAGCTGGAAACAATTGTTGGCCAAGCTCTGTTCGGTTGACCCACAGCGGCCCTTATGTGGTTAAGTGGCAGTTGAGCGTCCCGCCGGCGATTCGCCCGGCAATGCGTGTGCGGCAGGTGCGTGGACCGCAGGCCCTACACACTTCTCATAAGCAACCCCTCTGGCAGCCACGCCTCCGAGTGAGATTTAATTATGCGGTTTTTATCGATTTGACACAATTCCAAAAGCTGCTTGTTTTGCTTCTTCTTCTTCTTGTTTTGCCGACTTTCTTTCTCAGCTGGTTCCCAATGCCCATATCTTGGTAATTTAAGACGGCAAGAGAAACCTGCTTGCTTAAATACTCAGCGAAAGCATTCAACACTCGATACTCACGTTGTTCCGTGCTCCGACATCGGCGCCCAGCTCAATCATGCGATCCATTATCGCCGTCCTGTTATCCTTAGTGGCATACATCAGTGGAGTCATGCCGGTATTCTGAAACCACAAAACATGCATCAGATATATCAAGGGAAAAAAAATATGTTCAAGAATTGTGTATAAGAAATAAATTTGTAATAAAATTAGATGTGAATTCTAAATATTGTAGGCAAAATATAATACAGCTTCACATATGAGTTCAAGTTCTCACTTGAAAATCTTAACGAATTTCTATATATAATGCGACTTGTGAACTAAAGGTCTTTTGAACACTTTTTATTAAAAACTGAACGCCAGCTCTAAAACTATGAAACTTAAGGAATATCTCATTTAACCGATATAAGTATATAGAATTATATAAACCAAGTTACAAGCCTCTGACGACTATAGAAGTAACCGATGGACAATCCACATATAAGAAAAAAAAATTTTAAAAATTAGATGTGAATTCTGAAGATTCTGAAGATGGACGTCGGGATCGGGATTTTCAGGACCTGAAAGTGTCCCGAATCGATTTTCGTATCTAGCGGGTTGGGAAAGATTTTAAAAAAGTCCGGGATGATCGGATACGTCGGCATTTCAGAGATACCCGTTCGGGACCCGAAAATTTCGATCCCCTCGCCCACCTCTGGTTATAAGCATATCTCTGGAATCTCTAACTATGCCACCTTGATGTAGGGATAAAACACTTATCTGATCGTCCTGCATTTTTTTAGAATATTTCCCAACAATCCCGAAAATGGTTTCGGGACAATTTCGGGTCCCGAAAATCCCGATCTCGACGCCCATCTCTAATTCAAAACATTTATAAGAATAAGAATAATAATAATTGAGCTTAAAATCTTTGGGAAACTTTGTTTTTTATTGCAAACTTTACTTAAGCTCGATAACTATGACACGATATGGAATGTCTAGTTTATTCGATTTGATTATATATATATAAAAATTTCCAATCCTCTCATTGCTCTAGATAGATGTACGTTTAAGCGATGGGTATAAGACATTATGCCAATATCCTCTTTATACAATTTTTAATAACGTTCATAAGAATAAGCGAAGAACATAAAATATAGTTAGACAAAGTATAGTAAGATATGATATATAATATTTACATTATATACTATTTTTTTCTACGCTATACCGTTACTATACATCCGCCTTCTATAAGTTAACTAAAACTTTTCCGAGTTACTATCAGAATATAATGTTTAGCCTTGTTTCACCGAATCGCCATTGAAATGTTTTATCTTATTTGCAGAACATTTAAACTTTTCGCCTAATTGACAATGTCATCATCATTATATTTTATTTGAGTAGTTAAGAATAAGGCATATATAGTATATTCTTAGTTTCTGCCTTTTCATCACTCATACCATCTTTGATAAGACCTCGTTTTCACCTCATTTGTTTTTTGCGTAATTTTCATAATTAAAACCAAATCAAGTCCAAAACAATAAGCATTTCCTAGTGCTGTCTGGCAGCTAAAATATACCAAAAATAGTAGTAATTGGAACAGTATATAGAAGAAAGTTAGTGTGACAGAAATATACCCTGTATTTAATTACTAAAAAGTAGCTTCTTTTAAGAGTGTAAATATATGTTAAGAAATATTGTTTAAATTTGGAATTGAATTTCAGTCTTGTTTTTGGGGATATGAAGTTAAGAATTTACGATATTCGCTTCAATTCGAAAGTCCTAACTTTGTTAATTGGTCTGCTGCCGATACAAGACCTTAGACATATATCTACAGGGTATCATTGGCTGTAGTCTAACAAAATTTGTATGTTAATGATGCCTTTCGCACAGTGAAATAATTTGCATGAGAGGAGGGGCAACCCGTTCCTATCTCTTGCTTTCCTTTCATTTCCTTTCCCTGCTGTTGTTGTTGCTTCCCATTATTTTTGTCCACATTCCAATCGGGCATTTGCATTCAGAGGCTTCTATTATTTTTGCTTTTTACCCTGCCTGCTTGCATTTTATTGTCAGTTGTTGTCGTGAAGGGGTCTTGGGGGACTTGCAACGTTAATTTTATGTCAACGACTTTTGCGTTTGATATTTTTATGGTAAATTGAAATCGAAGCGCTTCAATTTCGATGCTTTATGAGTTTATTCGGGGGTAGTCAGCGCAACTTGTGGCAGGACGTAGCCTGCCATTGCCTTGGCAGCCAAACATTTGGGCCGCGCTATCAAATAACACACAGCAACACACACACACAAACACACAGGCACACATACAGAAATCTGTGTCGTTATTTTGGCTGGTAAACAACCAACAACTGAAATCCCGCCGACGAGCCGCAGTTGGGGACGTTGATAAGGGCGACGTCGACTTTCGATGGGCTCCAAAATTGATTTTACAAAGTCCTGTACCCACTCATTCACTCTCTCTCTCACTCTCTGTCTCTCTCTCTCTCTCTCTGATTGTCTTACCATATCGTGTACTCCGGCTAGCGGTATGTGATTGCCATCTTCACCCACATTGGCCACATATTTCTCCAGTTTCTTGAGCTCCGCTTCGATGGGCGTCCACTCGCTTTTCATCGCCAGTGCGAGCACCTTGTTCGCCGTATCCCGTATGGAGGCGCCCGCGCTCGGCGGCTTGGGCGCCGGAAAAAGATCCGAATCCTTTTTGTCGCCATTGCTGGAGCTATCATCTTTCGGATCGGAGTCGGCCTTGCTGGCGGGTGTTGCACGTTCGCTCGTATTGGCCGAATCATCCGGTGGGCCCGTTAACGACGAGGGCGTCTTGCGGCCAACACCGGCGCCCCCGGCACCGCCACGGCCGCCGCGTCCGCCCCGCGGCTGCGACATTCCTTTTCGCTGAAACGCTCAAATCTCTGCGGCTCGACCACTGGCCATTACACAACCAACAACAGAGGAGGCAGAGGCGGGCTCCAGCTGCAACTTATTGTTGCTTACGAATCGGATTGAATTGTTTATGCTGTTCGCTGACTCGCTCTAAGTTTGTGGCCTGCATTGGCATTGCACAATTATTATTTGTTGTTTTACCAATATTTGTTGCCAACAATTTGCATTTTCATTGGCAACACACACACACACACGAGCACAGACACAAACACACACAGAAATGACTTGGTTACTTTTCCTCTATACAACAACCACAACAACAACAACAACCAACACACACATCCGCTTTTGCTATTATTATTGCTTTGGGTTTCTTTTTTCGGCTGCTTTCTTCGCTTTCTTCACTTTTACTACACAATTTTATATGTTTTAGCCTTATTTTTATGGCTCCTTTCTGGTTGCGTGTGCGTCTCACTTTAGCGTCGCCGTTGCCGTTGCCGCCGCCACTTTTTAGCCGTTTTCTGGCCAAATATTTGAATGCGCGTGCAAAAAGAACCAACAACCGTCTGCCACGAGCTTCTGCGAGTTTCTGATTTGCCAGTCGAAATACCTTTTGCCACTTTTCCTGGCAAGCCCCATCGGCGCGCACCTTAGCAACATGACGAAACCACCTGCAACCGCAGTGGGCAGGGGCCAGCGGCACCACCAAGTGGCGTCCTCTAAAGGCGCACGCGTTTGTTTACAATTGTTGATTCCACGAATGCCCCAAACTGTTTTTGGCGCGAAAATCTCACTGAAGAAAGCTCTCAGCCTTCGTCAAGTTTCTCAGTCAAAAGATGGCTTTAAATTGAGTAAATGTAAATACATTCTTAAATTAATCTAGTCTCTCTGCATAATTCTTTATATGTACTTTGTCACAACTATAATCAATTTTAAAACGTCTTCTCATCTGAACTCTTTCTTCCTATAATAAAAAAAATCCTTGCTTTCAGCTCATCTTCGGGAAATCACTGACAGTACCTACCTATGAGTAGGGGCATCGTTGTCAGTGATTTCCCAACTGAAATCACTATCTGCTTTTTATTTCTATATACTCACACTACTAAGTTTAATGCGAACTAATTTTGTTTAAGTTTTCTATTAACAAAATCTTTAGTTTAATAGATCCCAGTAATACTGACTACTTTTAGCTGTGATCTGGGGCATAGCTGGCCGGTCGGACAAATAAAATTCCCCCAACTTGTCGGTCATATTATTAGGGTAATTGATGTAATTTTATATAAGCTATCTTATTATTAGATATTTTTTTTAATATCAATTCATATATTTTTCTTTTTTTTGTTACCTTCTGTTGCACACGTCTAATCAAAATATTATGAAATAAATAAATAGGTAAAGCCTACAAATCAAAGATAACTCATCTCAATCAAAACTGAACAAGAACTCAATGTCAAGACTCCTCTGTACTCCTCTAGCTAAAGCCAGCAGACCAGATTTCGCTTATCCTAATGAGACGGTCGGGATAAGTGCTTGATCCCGAAATTCCCGCAGTCCCAATAAGAAAATTATTAATAGATAAAATTGATTGTATTTATCAAAGAACAAAAGAATGATATTGACGAGGAAATTAATTTTAATTTAAGTCCTGTTCTACTTCTAGTAGAATTTTGGAATAAAATATTATTTTTAAGTAAAAAGTTGTATCTATCATAAGAGTTCTAAATGTTGAAAAAAAATTTCGGGAAATTTCGGAAAAAATTAAAAATTTGTCGGGAAAATCAAAAATTATTTCGGGACGGGGTGGGACGGGAACGAATTTCTTTCCCGATCCCATCTTTAATATAAATATTGTTTTTCGGATTTTTACAAATTTTTGGGCTTTAGCTGTACAACTTTGGAATATATAGCTTTCTTCCATTTGTCACGCCTCAAAAAGGCTTAAAGTACCTGTTAATTTTTGGGTTTCTAATGGGCGTAGCTTTATATACTATATAGTTTTATAATATTTCATACACGTATATGTTTTAAGTTTCAAGACTCTGGCTCTAACAGCACCCAAAATAATAGAGGATTTATGTTAAACGGCGTGGATATATAACTTTTTGATTGATCTTAAGGAAGGGTCAACAGTAGACTACTTGCCAAATTTTGGTTGTTCTAGCTCTTAAACTGTAGAAGATATAGTTGTGTCACGCCCCCAATTAACATAACTATATATTTAAAAATGGGGGAGGGTAACACGAGTATGTGATCCACAATTCAAGTCCTGACTTAAATAACTTCGAAATTATCGCCATAAAAGGTTTCTTAAAACCGATCTACCCTATGGGAGTTATATGATATAGTCGTCTGATCAGGATGATTCCGAAATATAGAGACAGACAGACGGACACACGGAATATATATACTTTGTATGGCCGAGATGCATTCTTCTGTGCATTGCAAACCTCTGACCTAAATTAGTATACCTTTTTTCAAAGGGTATAATTATATTTTAGCCCCAGCAGTGTTTCCAACTTTTATTGAGCAAAAAAAGCTAGATCAAGGGAAAAGAAACGCAAAAAAAAGCGAAGCGGAGGAAAAAGCTAAGAAAAAAACTCAATTTTCGAAGCAAATTTTGTATGATTTGTAGGAAAATGTATTGAATTCATGAATTTTTCTGCAACATTTTTGTTGATAAGCAAAAAAAATAAATTGAGAAAAATCTTTGACAGCTAAGTCGGTTTTTCAAAAAGCTATATTTCCCGCTGTTTTGGAATTTTTCCCACAATTGAACTTTCAAAAAAGCCAGATTTGACGTGAAAAAATCTGATATAGCAACAGTGACCCCTAGAAACATTTTTAAAAATTTTCATATGCTTCTACATAGTTATCAAAATTTGTACAAGTTTAAAAAAGTTGTAAATTAGCAAAATGAAAAATGTTTCGAACGAATCCCATGCTCCAAGAGATTCAATGCGCTCCAAGAGACCAATGAGCAGCGTTTCATCGCGCAGGAGCAATAGGAAAACCACACGTATATCCACGCGAACCATTGAAGAGGACGATAAGTTCGAGTCGCCAATCAAATGCTATTGTGAAGACTGTCAGTTACGCAATCCGAGCCAGGCGTTCCACAATGAACGGGATCGCATCATTTCGAATGAGGCCAAAGTGCTCAAAGCCGTCGATCTGCAAATCGAAGATATGTTCAAAGATCTCGAACAGCTGGTCCAGTTCAAGTCGGTGTCGGTGCAGCCGGATCAACTTTTAGAAAGCTGTTCGACACTCGATTGGATGGCGAGTCGACTGTCTCGGCTGAAGTTTAAGACCTACGAGCATCCCATACCGGACAATCCGGCCAATTGTTTTGTGGAGCCGCATCAGAAGGTGCTCTTCGCCAGATACTTCTCCTCTCCCACCAAGAACACTCTACTGATCTATGGCCACTTGGATGTGCTGCCTGTCCAACCGGATTGCTGGCTAACTGATCCCTTCAAGTTGGTCCTCAAGGATGGCCTCCTCTATGGCCGTGGCGTGACCAGTGGCAAGGGCATGATTGTGGGTTGGCTGCATGCCATCGAATGTTGGCTCAAGGTCCACGAGGATCTTCCCATCAACATCAAATTCGTAGTGAACATGCTACACGAGGTGGGCAGCCCTGGTGTGCCGGACTACATGCGATCGAGGATTGATTTCTTCCAAGATGTAGACTTCATGGTATGCGATGCCAATTCGTGGGTGAACAATACTAAGCCAGTCATCGCGTGCAGCCTCACCGGCTGGGCACACTTCGGTGTGGAACTGCAAGGCGCCAACAAGACTGTGGAGAGCGGTCTGGCCGGGGGACTCCTCTTTGAGCCGATGATTGAATTGTGTCACCTGATGAATGGGCTGGTGAATGACGCACATGAGATTCAAATATCCCACACGGAAACCAATATAAAGCGCTTGACCACAGCCGAGTTGCATCTGCTCAAATCGGCCGACTTCAGGATCTACGAATACAAGCAAGAACTCTTTGGGCGCCGGCTCAGGTCTGCGTCGAATAAGGTCGAGTTACTGCAAAGTCGTTGGTGCAAGCCGGCACTCACTCTTCACGGGATCCAGGGAGCGGACAGCCATCCCGGCTACCGTCGTATGCTGCCCATGAAAGTGATGGGCAACTTCTCACTCAGACTGGTGCCCGATCAGGAAGTGAATCAGGCATTCAAAGCCGTCAAAGAACATATGCACAACTTGAAAAACGATTTGAAACTGAACACCGTTATGAATGTTCATTTGTTCGATAGCATGGATCCCTATGCCTGGTCCACGGACTCAAAGCTAATGAGACTTGTGGCAAACGTCGTTGAATCTGTCTATGAGAAGCAGCCGATTATGACACAGGCTATCCCCATCAGTCTGCCCATTGCCAGCGTGATACGAAAAATGATCAACAAGCCAATCATCCTTATGCCCTTCACAAGGCGCAAAGATATACACAACCAGGAGAACGAGTCCATTGAGGACGCTAGCTTAGTACGGCACAGCAAAGCCTGTGCCAGCCTCCTCCTGGAACTTACTTTTATGCGACCCAAGTGCAAGTGCGGTCAAATCGATCAGTATTGTAATCTGCGTGGCGTTCAGGAGCTCTTGGATGCCGATCGTAATCAACCTGCTAAAGAAGCCGAACACAAAACATTTACGAATTTGTTCAAGCCAAAAGACAAAGCTAACGAGGAGGTGCCAAAGTCAAAAAAAAGAAGCACACTCAAGAAATTGTTCTCGTTGCCATTCTGTCACAAGAAACCCCACAAGAAAAGAAGGGTCACAATTGAAACCTGAAAATGTATTTATAGACTGCATGTATGCTCTTCATGTCTACTGTCTATTGTCCTAAAGAGTTAAAGAATCAAAGCGAATTAAATCAAAGTTTTGTTTTCCCAGATAACTCATCCTATTTCCTTATTATCGATAACAATCGATATTTTTACTTGGTTTTTAGTCTATAACCTGAAGACCATATTAGCTAGAGATACCAAATTGACTATGTAGATGTTTGTGATGCAAATACAGATAATAAACATTTAAAATGTTGGATACCTCCCCCCATTGGCCCCATAAGTGGAAAAAACCTATTTCAAAACTTATTTGTTGATTTCGCATATATACACCTTTAGATGTCAATATTATGTCCTGAAAATATTATTCTGCAAGTAGAGCTAGAACCGAAGTTATTTAATATTCAATTTCTCATAGTGCTGCCCGGAATGCAGCCCAAGCGCAAGCGCCAAGCGCTGTATCATTTATGCAGTAAGCGGCGCGAGTGCTTGTGTGTACATGTATATATATGTGTGTGTGTGTGTACGCGCAGAGGGTAATATGTATAGATAAAAGATGTAAGCTAGGTTGTTTAAAACACCGCCTCGGACTTGGATCAGGGGATCTCCTAGTCGGGCAGACCCGACTTTTATCTGTCATCCAGTTGGAAATCAAAATTTGTAAGATTTGGGGAAATTGAAAAAATCAAAATAGATAGTAAAAATGATTTGCTGGGGCGAAAGGAACTGCTGTGGCGTGTTCGTTGATCGCGACAAAAATGATCGTTGCGACTGTTTGCGCGATTACTGCATCAGAGATTATCATCCGAGTGAGCGGATTACAGTCACTGAGACCGATTGTGAGGACGTCATAAATTGTCTATATACCAATCAAGATGACAATTTCCGTGATCTGGACGAAATGCTGACAATTAAAAGTATATCCGATAATCCGAAGTACGAAAAGGAAATTAAACAGATCATAGATCGATTGGCCCAACGTCTAACCGAGCTCGAGTTCGATGTGGAGGTGGTTGAGGTGCAGCCACAAGGCAATATTAAGACAAAGCATTATGTGATCTTCGCCAACTATTTTTCAACCCCCGCCAAGAACGTGGTGCTCGTTTATGGGCGTGTGAACGTGCCGGATGTGGTCGAGGACGAATGGACCCATTATCCCTACAAGCTAAATCAAGAGAAAGCGGATCTTATCGGCAATGGATTAGCTACATCAAAAGGTCCCATGCTATGTTGGATATACGCAGCTGAAGCATGGATTGAGAAGACCAAAGATCTTCCGGTCAACTTAAGATTTATCATAGATACCTTCGACGACAAATACAACCAGATACTACGACAGATCGTGGACGATCGCAAGGTCTTCTTCAAGGGTGTGGATCTGTTGATAGCTTCCACCAATCTATGGATAACACCGGAAACTCCAATGCTGACCACTAGCCACAGCGGCTATGTTTACTTTGAGCTGGAGGTGAAAGAGAAAAAAAAGCCCAAGAAGGGATCCGAAGAGAAAGCCCCACCAAAACGAGAGCCCATGTCTGAGATGTGTTTGCTTATGAATACGCTTTCTGATCCGAAGAGCGAGCTGACGGAGGGTCTGAAGCGCCATGTGCTGCCCGTAACACATCGTGATTGGGACATACTCTGCCTGGCCGAGGTGGGCATCATGGAATTCAAGGACCAGTACGACATCAAGCGTCTGCTCCACGAAGAGTCCCAGCCGCTGTTCCTCAAGCACCGTTGGTGCACCTCTGGCTTGGCCATGCACTCAGTGCAGCAGCGAATCTACGCAGGCCAAAGGGATTTCTTCAAGCCCGATCGCATCATGAGCAAGTTCTCCATTAAGCTGGTGCCCGACCAGAGTGTCACCTACATCAAGAACTTGGTGCGACAGCATTTGGATGCTGCCTACATCCGACTCAAGTGCGAGCATCGTGCGTACTTACGAATCACCGACTCGCTGAAGCCCATCAATGAGGCAAGGTATGCGCCCTTCAGTCTGGCAGCCAAGCGGTCGTACGAGCGAGTATTCGACGCCCAGGCAGCCCTCCCAGACACCATCTGCATCTGCATGCCCGTGCTGAACGAACTGCGCAAGTACTGCATGAGCAATGTCCAGGTGATGGGTTTGCCCTTCTGCTCTGTCCACACGTACACCGGGCAGCCGAACGAGGGTCTCAGTCGTATTCATTTCCAGAGGAATCTCGAACTGTTTGCCGTTATGTTATTCGAGGTGGCTCTTGTGCCACCCGAGTGCAAGTGCACCCCTCTCCGAGAGTACTGCTACGAGCCTGGCAAGGCGGTCTATCGAGATTTTATACGCATGATGGAGCCCCGAGAGCCTGTCCTTTCGCATGTCCTTTACGAGCTGGACGAGGCTGAGATTGGGAATACTGCATCGGGAGTCAACAAGAAGCTGCCTACCGTGACACAAATACTATTGGGGCAATTGGAGAAAGTGAAGGGGGATAAGTGATTCCCATTCAATATATTGCAGTCCAGTCTAGGCCAATCCTCGTTTTCGCTTTTCCTAATTGTGTTAAGTTCTGTACAGTTTTCTATGCGCTGATAAAGCCGACAACACGCGACGCGAAACCCAATAAAATTTGTTCGATTATGATGCTAATGCCCCCAAAAAGCAGATAAGAAATTCTTAGATTGCCAAACTGGCAAACTTAAAAACAAGAACTAAAACACTTAAAATGTTCTCAACTGCGAGATGCTCTGTTTTCGAGTATTATGCTTGAATGAGAACTACCTATCTATCTAATATTTATTGGACAACATCAGCAAGTTCTAGTTCCAATAGTTCTTAAACCAAACTTCAGATTTTCTTCATAAATTAAAAAGTTACAAAATTATTTCTTATATTTACAGAATAGCTAAAGATAACCCTAAGTTCTTCATCTGATTATCTCATATATAAAGTTATAAAATAGTTTCAATTTCAATTCCAAACTCCTTTAAGAAAAACAAAGTCGCACAAACTTAGGTCCTATATATGTACCTGTTTTCTTCTTTTAAACAGTGTATTACTAAAAATTCTAAAAATATATATATTTCGAAAAATTTCAGACAGCAGCCAGACGTTGAGCAGACACAAAACATTAATAAAATATAGAAACTTGATTTGATAAGAAGTAGAAAAAGTTTAATTTTTGATTAGCATATCAGAAAAGCTATGGAATATTTTAGATAATTAAACGACGAATTCGTCATGCGACTAATATAGAAATGTGAATTAGTATACATACATGCAAACATACATACATACATACATATGTATGTATGCAGAGCAAACATAAAATGTGAAGCTATGTTAAGAGAATATTTTTCCTTATGAAAATTAATAGAACTGTAAATCTGCAATAATTGAAATTTTAGCTTAAATTAGCAGCATTTTAAATCAGATCTCTTTGAAATGTTTCAATTGCTCGAGAGGTGTCTCCTCTGCAATCAATTAATTTATTTAAACTATCTAGAAATTAGAATGTTCTAAAAAGGCAAATTTAATTCAAAAGCACAATTGAGCGATGCTATAAAATTATATACATACATACATACATATGTACATATGTATACATACATACATACATATGTCTATGTTGATCTACAATCTAAACTAACAATCTAAAAATTGAGCAATTCAAACATAATAAATCGAGTTAGACAAAATAAAAGTGCCAAAGAAACAGCAAAGCGAAACCAGTTCCCATAGAATCGCCATCAAAACAAAAAAAAGCATGATAAAAGCTTTTTCAATTGAAAAGCTCAAAAGGCGAGCAATCAACAAAGCAAATGCCGGCATAAAGAATATAAAAAAAAGACAACTACAAATAAAAACATGAAAAGGGAGGCAAAGGAAAGAAATAAATCGACACGTGCCGTCTGCAGAATGTGCGAAACAAAATACAAACGACGAAAAGAAGCAAAACAAAACGCAATAAAATATCCATTGATCTACAAGCGAAAACTAATGCACTATGAAAATATTAATAGTAACAACAGACGGCAAATGAGGTGGAGTGCCCGACTACAGAATACCCTGTTTACATTTATGATAAAAGTCAGCAAAACTTTCCTTAATATAAAATATAAATATATTAAAATATATAAATACAATTATATTATAATAAATTTATAATTTTTAAAAATAAAACATATTTTTTAAAAATTAAAACATTAATTTTATTTCTAATTAGATTATATATTTTTTTATACCTATCGTATATTAGTACTTATCTTATCAGCTCACTTAAAAGCGTCAGTATTTTAATATGTATTTGTAATTCCAATCAGTATTGTCTCTGAGATAGTCAAATCTCGCTCAATCGTCTATAGGGCCAACTCAACTTTAATATACCCCTTCACTGCACATTTGTATTGCACATGAAAAAAAAGCAGTGTGCTTTTATCCTCTCCTTGTTCACCTCTCTCACTCTCTTAGTCTATTTCTCTCAATGAATTGAGGAAGGCGATGTCGATTAGCGAGGTCTGCTGTTCCCCAGTTCGCGGCTGTACGCGGTGAATAGTGGACGTGTCTGTCTGTCCGAAACGTAATTGGCAAATTCTAAATTCTAAATAAAAAAAAGACTGCGCAAATTTAGTTATTGTAAATTTTCTTTTGAAAAGTTATGAAAAGTGATCAAATTGTTATATAAGTGCATTCAAAAGGATTCTATTTCGTTCAGTGTAAAAGATGTTCAACAAGAAACTGCAAATCGTGTCCAGACATGTGCTCAGGCAGAGCTTGGGCCACAAGGCGCTGCGCTGGTAAGTTCCTTAGCGGAGACACAAACTAAAGACGCATATCAAGGTCTAGTTGCCAGGACCTCAGCTGTACCAAAGGTTTACCCTAAGTGCGCATATGCTACCAACTGGGTAGATTTGATTGTCTTCGATATAATTTCGGGGTTGTTTCAGACCATCTTTGTCTCCACGTCAGCTTCTTCACACAGCCAGAAATTACGTAATATTCCATAAAGCAAAGACCACATTATTCCCTTTTTACGAGCCGACCAAATCTCTAAAGGGCAAACAAATTGATCTGATTTTGTACAAGCTAAAGAGCGCGTAGGAAATTTGTATATTTGTAACTGCGTAAAACCATTTGAAGCACCTGTTGTTTTCCATGCACAGTTGAGTACAGATGTTTAGCAGGTATAAACCACTTGATGCCAGGCAAGACATTTCTTTTTATTTGTTACTTTTCATTAAATATTGTGACATAATAATTTGTTTTACAAGCAAATAAGCGATTATTGTGATAAGCAGAAACGTCTTGTAAGTATTTACATGCCTTTGCGTATGTACATACATATGTACATACATACACATACGACGCTCTCCAAGCTAAGCCAAACAAAAACAATAGAAGAAGAGTTAAAGAGCAGTTACTGTAAACAGAGCGCTATAAAAGACGATACCATAAACTATTTTTGGCGCAAGCTTTTATAGCTTTTTCGTAGACTAACAGCTCTTAGCTTAGACACACAACGCGCAGCAGAGACCGCAACCGGCGCATACATTATGTTGGCTAATCTCTGAATTTATGATTTTTGCATAATTTCTTCGATTACTTGTTTAATAAATAATTTGTATAAGGAAGAATTAAAAAGCAGTTACTGTAAACAGAGCGCTATAAAAGAGCATGCCATAAACTATTTTTAGCGCAAGGTTTTATAGCTTTTTCGTAGACTAACAGCGCTTAGGTTAGACACACAATGCGCAGCAGAGACACCAACCGGCCCATATGCTGTCTAATCTCAGTATTTATGATTTTTGCATAATTTGTTCGATTACTTGTTTAACAAATAACATTTATATGAAAGATAAGCTATAAATTCCTGATATTAGTAGATTAGATAAAAAATGTTGATTTTTTATGAAAAGTAATTACTTTTTCAGAATAATCTAAGCCATAAAATAGTTGAACATAGTATTATGAATGTTATATAATATCATACTATATCTATGGAGGAGCACTCTTCTACAAATTATAGAAAAATAGTCTGACATGTCACTAAAGGTTAGAAAGCATATGCTTATGTATATGATTAAATTAATTTAATTTAATTTTATTTATTTAAATTTAATTACAAGTACATATATATTTTATCCTACCTATCTCTTGCATTTCTCCATTCCAGGCTGTCCACATCGAATCCAGCTTTCAACAGCTACATCCATCACGTTGGTAAGGAGCCGCTGGCCTATCGCAGTGTGGGCCAACAGCTCGAGTTGGCTGCCTCGCAGTTTGGCAGCATCGAGGCGTTGGTCTCGTGTCACGAGGATAAGCGATATACGTTCCGCAGCCTGATAGCCGAGGTGGATCGTGTGGCCGCAGCCCTGCGCAAGCTGGGCCTGCAAAAAGGTGACACAGTGGGCATCTGGGCGCCCAACTATGTGCAATGGTATCTGGGCATGATGGGGGCGGTGCGTGCGGGCCTCACCTCGGTGGGCATCAATCCCGCCTACCAGGCACCCGAAATGGAGTACTGCCTGAAGAAGGTGGACATCAAGGCCATTATAGCGCCAGAGACATTCAAGACGCAGAACTACTATGAGATATTGCGCAGCATCTGCCCGGAACTGGCCGACTCAGAGCCAGGAAAGATAAGGAGCGAGAAGTTTCCACATTTGCACAGCGTCATCATCAATAGCCAGCAGAGTCTGAAGGGCGCGCTGCGCTTCGACGAGCTGCTGGGCATGGCCAATGCTGAAGAGCAGGCGGAGATTAGCAAACTGCAGGCTGAAATTGTGCCCGAAAGTCCTTGCAATGTACAGTTCACCTCCGGCACCACCGGCAATCCCAAAGCGGCGGAGCTCTCCCATCACAGTCTAGTCAACAATGGCATCCATGTGGGCAACCGCAACGAGCTGGAAGGCGAACGGATCTGTGTCCAGGTGCCACTGTTCCACGCCTTTGGCGTGGGCATCACCATCATGGCGGCCATGGCGAAAGGCGCAACCATGGTGCTGCCCGCTGCCGGCTTCAGTCCCAAGGACTCGTTGAACGCGATCGCCAAGGAGAAGTGCACTGTGATACATGGCACACCCACAATGTATGTGGATCTAGTTGCCACGCAGCGCAAGCTGCAAATTCCGCTGGGCAAGGTTAAGAAGGCGATCACCGGTGGCGCCCCCGTCTCGCCGCAGCTCATCCTGGATGTGAAAAAGGTGCTCGGTGTCGAGACCATGCACAGCGTTTACGGCCTAACCGAATCGACGGCTGTCATCTTCCAGTCGGTGCCCGGAGACCAAGAGAACCGAGTGCTCGACTATGTTGGCCATCTGACAGACCATGTCGAGGCCAAGATCATCGATGCCCAAGGCCGCCTTGTGCCCCTGGGCCAGCCGGGCGAGCTGTGCGTCCGTGGCTACCTAACCATGCTGGGCTACCACGGCGACGAGGAGAAAACGAAAGAAATACTCGGAGCCGACAATTGGCTCCACACCGGAGATCAGTTTGTGCTCGAGAAAGATGGCTATGGCCGTATCGTGGGACGTCTCAAAGAGATGGTCATACGAGGCGGTGAGAATATTTTCCCCAAAGAGGTCGAAGACTTTTTGAACACCCACCCGCAGGTGGTCGAAGCTCATGTAGGTGTCCCAACCACCCAACCACATCCTGCCCTGAACAGCTACTCATAGATTTTTTTCTACGACAGGTTATCGGCGTTCCCGACGATCGTCTGGGCGAGGATCTCTGCGCCTTTGTTCGCCTCGAGGCCGACGTCGATCCCAAGTCCTTTACCAACGAGACTCTGCGCGCCTACTCCAAGGGCAAACTGGCCCACTTCAAGGTGCCCCACTACGTGGTGCCCGTCGATGCATTCCCCAAGACCACCTCCGGCAAAATTCAAAAGTTCAAACTCCTAAAACAGTTCGAGGACACTTTCCATTCGAAAAAGGATCAGACGCAGGCAGTTCGAGTGTAAGTATTATGTAGTTGTTGTTCTTGTACTAGACTCACTCAGAGAGCAATAAAATTTTGTAATTAAAATTAAAATTGCAAGTTTCAATTGAGAGGGAAACAGCTGTTGGTTAGTTTTTGAAACAATTACTATTTTATTTTAGGTTTTGAAATGATTTAGCAAAAAATATTTTAGGTTTTTTTCCATAGCAAATTTGTGTTATACTTTGCTTGCTTCTCTCTTAAATTCTTTCACTTAATATCGGGTATACACACAAGTTCTGTTCAGTTGTTGTTGCTGCTGCTTCTACTGGGCTCACACATAAAAATAACATAGAGTATATCTGAAGATTACTTAAGAATAATGACAATGCTGCGTGTTATAAACGTTTGCGTATCCTGTTTAGCTTATACGTATAAGACTTTGCCAGATTAGATACAGTTATAATAGATACGGCTTCAGATACAGTTACAGATTACAATCAATGATAACAAATTAAAAATTAAAAGTTAACTAAATACTAAAGTCCTAAAAACTAAATATAATATTTTGTTTAACCTATATAGAGTAGATGATTCTCTTTAATCCTGACGCTAAAAACTAAATAATAAATAATGTTTAATCAATTTTGCAAAACACACGCACAAAAAAAAATAGTTAAAGCTTAAGTTCAGAGTCCTACAATGGAAAACTCCGTAACATTTTACAATTTTCGATTTTAGTGGGCTTTAGGTTTTCAAATTAAGGACATCAAGTGAGTTTTTTTTTGATTTTTGTTTTTTTTTTCATGTTACTTAACTTTGAGCTCAATGGGAAATACGTGGGCTAGACTTTTAATTGGATTTCTAGGTTTGGGGCATAACATTTATGTTCACATATATATATACGATATCTCGAGTTGGTTTTTGTTTTTTTTTGGGTTAGAATACCATAATGTATATATGTATATGTATATGTATAGTTATAAATGTATATTGTATATAGTTAATAAGTTGAATGCAAATATATTCATATACTGCTTGAGCTAAATGCCTAACCCTCAGGACATATATTGTAGCATGTCCGTATTGGGGGAAACAAAATCTATACTCGGATAGCGTATTTTATCGTTTGAAACAATTTTCCATTGAAGAGAGGCTCTACTATGTATTATACTGTTATACTACTACTGTTATAAATACTATTAATCGAATTTTTATTCAATTTCATTCAATTATTTTTGATTTTTACGGATCGTATTCATAAAATGTGCTACATAAAACACCTTAGTTATGTTTTCCTTATCTTCTTTTTATCAACCCCATTTTATAGTTCTCTTGAGACTGCGACGGATCCACTTGCTGTGTGTTTTTTTTTTTATTTTTAAATATGTGTGTGTGCATAAAATATCTATTCATGTTTTGTTCTTCCCTCTTATTATCATAGCCGCAAATGAAAAACGATATATATATGTATGTATATATATGTATATACATTGTTGCCCTCCTCTCCATAGCTCGTCGTAGCCACTGAAGCGCTCCTTAATGAAATTATTTACAGGAAACTTTGTTTAATCCAATTCTCAAATTATGTTCAGGCTTATTTCTAGCTTTCTTTCTCTTTCTTCTCAATATCTTCTTGTTAATCCTTTGCTTCTCGTGACTCTTTTTGCTTGCCCTTTGCCTTGCTTTGCTTCAGCTTAGTTTTAGTTTTAGTTTTAGTTTTGTTGCCCATCGAATTGTTCTACAATCTATGCGCGCCCGCTTTAAAAGCTATCATCATCATAATCATCCTCCTCCTCCTCCTCCTCCTGGCCATCATCTTCGTCATCGTCGCCGCCCACAATCAGGTCCTCCTGTTGGGCATCGGCGTCCATCTCATAAGCCTCTTCTGCTGCCTCGGCTATTTGTTCGATGACGGCGCGCTCCTCGTAGCCCACATCATCCTCGACGGGTGCCTGTCATGCGAGTGGATGAGCAGCGGCATCATCCGCATCAGCTGCATCCTCTGACCAGCTCACCTCCATGGGCGTGCCGTTCAGGCTGTTGATCTGCTCGAGCATCAAAGCCTCCTCGATCGACATGCGCGAGGGCTGCTTCTGGCGCTTGGAGAGCGTGCAGCCCGCCGCGGATGCTGTGCTGGATGCAGACGAACTGCGCATATCCTCGGACGAGGCCGAGCAGCTCTCGTCCTCGGAGTTGGCGCCGCTAACCATGGCCTCGCCAGCTGACTCCTGTATCTCCTGGAACTTCTTTAACGCCTTGGGATACGCATCCACAGACTGCATCAGCTTTATATTGCTGCTGCGTGGACGCATCTCCACACTGGTTGCCACCTTCTGCGGCGAGCTAGAGCACAGCTCATCCACATGCCAATCGGGCATCGTCAGTTCGCTGATCTCCTCCTGCTGCTGCTGCTGTTGCTGCTGTTGCTGCTGTTGGCGCTGGGAGGAGGCTTTGGTACAAACGGATTGGGAGCGTGCGCGGTAGAGCGGACGCGGCGATTCCACCTCCTGGCCATGACTGCGCATCAGCGCTGTGGCCGACATGCTTTGCGACAGCGGATTGGGACCCGGACTGTGGCCATGTCCATTGCTAGCCGCACTGGCGTTATGCGACAGCTGTCGACGCTGAGTCGGACTGCGCTCGCTGTTGCTGCGCAGCGATCCGGCGCGTCGCACCAGCTTCGAGGCGGCTGCCTGTGGTGTCTCATCGTCCATTTCCAGCACATAGCTAACGGAATCGTTGCGCTTGATGACGCCCATGATGACCGGGGTGGCTGGCGGCGATGTGTTGCTCGAGTCGAGGCAAGAACGCGCCGAGCTGCAGCGACTGTGCGTATGATTGAGCGAGCTGTCGAAGGAGCTGTTGGCGAGCTGCTCATGGAGCTGTGCTTGGACCAGCTGCAGCTGCTCGGAGCGCTGCTTCAGATGATACTGCAGCTCCTCCTTGTCGCAGGTGAGCCGCTTGCGCTTGATGCTCTCATAGTTGAAGGCCTTCTGCATGTCCTCCATTTGGCGCTGGATATCTCTGCAAAGGATTGAAAAAAACAGTCAGTAATGGAATTTCTTGAGAGGATCTAGTTAGACTTACTTCTCCTTTTCGGTTTTGGCCTCGAGCTCCGTGCGCAGCATTTCGTTCTGGGACTCGAGTAGGGTCAGGCGATTGCATAGACTGCGCTGCTCCTCGTTCTCGCGCTTCAGCTCGGCATTCTGCTTGGACAGATCGGCGACCTTCTCCTGCTTCATGTCCAGCACGTGGCGTAGGCTCTCCGCCTCGCTGCGCCACAAGTCGACGCTGCCGTCGCCCTGGCTGCTGTTGCTGCTGCTGGGGCTGCGACGCTGCGATGAGCTGCGCAGCACACTGATCTCGTCCTCGGACAAGGCGAGGCGATCGCGTAAATCGCGCTCGTTGTGCTCGTTGCTGGCGCGCAGCGTTTGCAGCTCCTTGGTGAGCGTCTTGATGCGCTCCTGCAGCTCCTCCTCGCGCTGGGCGCCCTCAGCCAGGCGCTTGGCGTGCGTGTTCTCCTTGAGTGTTAGCTGCTCGCGCAGCTGCTGCTCCTGGGATTCGTGCTCCTGCAGGCGGGTCTGCAGCTGCAGCACCTGCTGCTCGGCAGCTGTCAACTGTTGCTGCTTGTGGCGCAGCTGATGAGCGATTTCCTGGTGATACGTCTGCAGCGCCTGCTTCTTCTCTTCGTCCTTGGCTAGCAGCTGGGACTCGAGCTCACGGAAACGCTCCTTGGCAAGCAGCTGCACCTCCTGCACTTTCTCATGCGCTGCAGAATGCATTCAGAATTTTGTTAATTTAATTTGTTGATTAAATTTGAGTTTGAGCAAAAACACTTACCTTGCTGCAGCTCGCTGCGTTGCAAATGCTCGAGCTCCTGCTGACGCTGTGACCACTCGATGTCCTTGCCATGTAGCTGCTGGCGCAGCTCCTCGCAGCTGTGCTGTGTCTGCTGCAGCAGCGCAATTGTCTCCTCCAGCGAAATCTTCGCCTTGCTCTCCTGGCAACTCAACAGATCCATCTGCAAAAGCAAAGAGCATCAAAGTTAGTGAGATCTTTTCAAGGTTTTGGCTACCTGCTTTTATTTGCATTTGAAGTGTTTTCTGGTAGTTCGCACTTGGGCTATTGTTCGTGCGAATGGTTTTACGATGGGAAAGTTCCCTAGGCCATAAAAGCCAGGAAATGCATTTAATGATGGGAGGAAACACAATGTATCCCTAGCTTAAGGTAAATGTATTCTCAAATAACTGTTTTTTAAGCGCTTTTTAAATAAACTTTAATGAAGATATTTTCAGGAATTTCTATCCAATCACAAATTGCTGCCATTAGGATTTTGTGATTTAGCATGGTTAATATTTGCCTGTTTTTGCAAAAAAAAATTTTAATTGATGCTCTAGAAGAGAGATATTCCCACTATACAAAATATATTTAAAAATATAACTAGGAAAATATAATTTTAAACATTTTCGTAGATTACCAAAATTTGATAAAGTTGATAATCTAGCAACTTTACAACTTATCCTGTATTTTATATAAAAATGGACTCATAGCATGGGTACGTATTCAGTTAAAGATAAGGTCATGTTCTAGATTCTATTCTGCAATTTATGGGGAATTTTTATTCATCTCTTTCGTTAATGAATATTATATTTACAAACATATAAAAACTATAATATACAAATGCAGTTGCAAAAATCATATTTCATTCTTGGATTTCAAACACTTAACAAATGTTGCACTCATAAAAATATAAAAATTCAATTAAAGTATCACAACAAACTCGAGAAATATCAATCCTTAATATATTTCTTCTATATATATATATTTCTTCTATCTATAAAATTTATATTTCATTCAAGGATTTCAAAGACTTGAGAAATATTGCTCTCATAAATATGAAAAATACAATTAAAATATCACAAAAAACTCGAGAAATGTGAAAATTTTAAGGAAAACTCAATCCTTAATATATTTCTCCTATCTATAAATTCATAAGCAAATGCAGTTGCAAAAATCATATTTCATTCCGGAATTTCAAATACTTAAGAAATGTTGCTCTCATAAATATGTAAAATTCTATTGAAATATCATCAAAAACTTGAGAAATATTAAAATTCTAAGGAATCTTTACCCAATCTTTAATATATTTCTTCTATCTATAACTTTGAATAACTATCTTTTACCTGTTGGTGTTCGAAGTGCGTGGCAGTTGCTATATTATCCATATAATTATTAACGCTGTTTGTGCTGGACACCGTCCAGCTGATCAAATCAAAGTCCATCGTTTCGGCGGATAAATTTTCGTTTGTAAACACAAAATTGTCAAACATTTTTGCAATTTTCTTTCGAGCGAGCACGTGTTGAACACGACGAATACTTGAAGTAGACTGACGACAGGATGGTCTCTGCGTCTGCTTTTATAGCCAGCAGGTAGCAGAAGATCCTGCAGACAGGTCAAACAGCGAGCAAAATATTTACAGCGGATTTAGAAACTAACGAAAAGGGTTTACATTTTTATTCCAGCGTAGACAGAGGAAAAAAAAACCAAAAATATAAAAATTTTGGGTGTGGCTCTCGGTGGACCGAAGGCGTTTTTGGCTGCTTGGTCAACGCCTCAACTCGCCTGGCTTAGACGAGCTACGTCATGTGGTTTGGCCACATATCAAAAAATTAGTCACAGTCCAGTCTGGTCAGTTGTCATCTCAATCCTTTCTTTTTTTGGGGCGTCCCTTGAGGGTTGTCTGAATACACTTCAATTTGCTCACCTCACTTGCTACGCTTTGGGTGTACGCGTGTCGAAGAGTCTGAGCGCCTCTCTACTGCAACTACATATAGGGTATCTCTCTAATCCTTGAAGTGCTTTGCAACAAATTTGATTAGCTCTAGTTCAAATTGCAATTGTCACGTTTCAATATGATTTTAATGAAAGTCAAGAGGAGCCCTTTTGTTATTTCAAGAGTTTTCAATTAGCTGTGCTTTAAGTGGTTTAAGAAATATATATATATATATATATATACAATTTAAGAAGCGAAGATAAAAATGTACATAAATGTATGTATATAGAAACAGTGTTTCTTAAAAATGAAAGAGAGAGAGAGACAGCAAGCATTGCGATTTTATATGGAATTTCATATGAAATTCATATGCAGCTTATAGATTCGAATGGAACATGCTTAAAATATCCACAAATATGTAAAAATTTATATCTCTTAAGACCCGCAGCATTTCGGCTACTTTGACAGCTGTTTTTAAGCGCTTAAACTTCTTGAAGCTTTAAATACAAATGAGCTTGGTTTAACAAAAAGCTTTTGATCAGATCCTTTGTTTAGCAAAATGCAATTCAATCAACATTCAGATAGTTTCACAGTATGACTAAGTACATCTCTGACTAACACTGAATAACTTTGTCTAGTATGATATCAGAGACAATTAGATATCACAAAAGAAGTATATATACAATATTTATCATATAAGTGACAAATAGAATATTGAAAAGAAGGTTGGATACAGCCTTTTGTATTCATATAATAGTTGTAATCCGTATTACAAAGATATTTAATTTCAAATAGCAATTAAGTAAACTTTTATATGATACACATATGTATATATAGAGTATCTATATCTTTAGAATACTTCGACTAGTTCAGTATAGTTTTCTGCTCAGCTCGAGTTCCTTAGCCATCTTTATCTCTCATTAGTTTCTAGATCTCAGTTAATGATTGATTGTAGCCAAAGAGATAGGAGCTGATCTTCAAATTAGGAAGGTAGACATTGATATATATGAAATCTCTTATATATATATATGATATCTCTTAAGAGTTCTGTTCCTTAATTCCCCCTTTCATTAATTTTCTATCTCAGTCAAAAATCAATTGAAAACAAAAGCACAGAACTGATCTCCAAATTAGGAAGTCTGACATATATATGAATATATATATATATATATATATATATATATATATATATATATGATATATCTGTCAAGAGTATTTCCTCTAGCTCAGTTTAGTCTTTCTTTTCTTCTTCAGCCTTTCGAGTTCCTTAATTCCCCCTATCATTAGTTTTCCATCTCAGTCAGTCAAAAATCAATTGAACACAAAAAGACAGAACTGATCTCCAAATTAGGAAGTCTGGATATATCTATATGCACGCCCATTGTCTGGCGACGTGATTAATAGTTTGGATGTCGTTACGAGTCTGCGACTAGTTCATGACTTTGTCTTCGTCTTCGTCTCTGAGCTACCTGAGTAAGTGCAATTAAAATGTGACTCGTTTGTCCTGGATATTTTGTCGCTTTCTTTTAATCCTTTGACAGAGTCTTGAGTCTATATAGCAGGCTAGAATTCAGATTTCTAGAGCACTTCTCAGCTCTGACATTGACAGCGAGACGCGTCCTTCACATTTGTCGTCAATAAAAACACACGATTCGACAATATCCTTCAAGTAAACGAATGTCCTTGCATCGAGCATTTTCCTGGTTTTCACACTGCCTCGCGAAATGTGAAATGTGAAATCTGAGTGGATCATCATATTTAAATAAATATTTATGTTGCAACAGAGCAGCCGTTAAGGCTTTTAGTGGGAAAAGAACATTTCTTGAGTTGGGCAATCGAGAAATTCCGTTGAAAATTGCGCCTCGTGTTGAATTGTTTGAATTTGTTTGTGCAACAACCGCATGCAACAAGTTAGCCAAACATTGTGGCAACATTTTCAGCTACTTCTCGAATGTTGTGTAATCAATGGGATTTTAAGGGGTTTTTTTTTGCCGCGTGTTGTGAAAATTTTCCACTGCCTCAAGGGAAATACAAGAGTATGGATTATATATTTTAAAATGTAGTATTAAATACTAGATTTCATTTGTTAAATAAATAAATAAAATATTTTTAAATCAATATACTTCTACATAGAAATAAAACTCGGAAATGGTATATAACTTTATTATACATATATATATAATTAAAATCGTTTTTTTTTTTTAAATTCAGTGAATAAAGCTTTTCAGGTAAGAGTCTTAAGTTATTTTAATAAAACTATTTTTATATCCTATATTAAAGAATTTGAAGGATTTTCAGAAATAATGTAAGTATTTTTTCTCTATAAATAACATTAATCTCCATATTGTTTTACATATTTTTCACTTGATTCTAGTTTTTGTTCTATCACACTTCCATTATTCATTGTATGTAGACAATATGTTCCACGATTATCAACTATTATCTATCACAAGGAAATTTTGAATGGTAAAACGTTAAAATTTCCAGCAAATAGATTTGTTTTTCAATATCCTCTTTTACTTTACTGACTTATCGTAAGCTAAACAAAATGGCATATGTGGTGCATTGTGTTCCTGCTTTGGTATATCCTTGCTCAAGGATTTACGCAATTGTGCATCAGATATAAGAAAGCAGTCTTAGCGCATTGCTGCAGGATAGTTTTTTCCTTTTTCGCAAATTTTGTCTACCTCACCTGCCGCGCTACCTGCTGCAAACGGTATATTTGCGGTTGGGAAGTCAGCAGACAAACAACATCATAAATCGATTTATAAAGGGGAGAGGAATACGACAGCCAGAGATATGCAAATGTTAAAATAATGTTTGTCGCGTATTTTTACGATCTTGTTATTGATATTTAATAGCTGAGCAAAACAGGTGAATAACATTCGATAGAATTAACAGGTAGACATATACCAAGACGCAAGAGTAGTGGAGTAGGACTAAATACAGGCTATAGAGTTCGTAGTTCTGTATAGGTCTTAGATTAATATTAATATCGCTGTGGATTTTTCTATTTATAAGAATTCTTCTTTTACTAATTGAAAAAAAAATTATGTCCTTAGCGAGACTCCAACCTTCGACTCCTCTCTTTACCTCTTTAATCTCTATCGCGACGCCTTACTTTCTGATATGATTTGCTTTCTGAAAATTTAATGATTTTAGCTTAAAAGATGTAAAAGATATTCAATAAATTTCATAGAAAAGAGAAAAGTTTTTGATTATTTTAAGCAAATTTAATCTACGAGCTATAAGAGGATCTTCAAATCTCTAGCTTTTATAGGTTCCGAGATGGACGCTGTCAGAAGGACAGAGCTGAATCGACTCAGCGACCTAGTCAAGAATATATATACTTGATGGGGTCTGCCACGTCTACTTCTGCCTGTAACATACTGTTAATAAAATCTTTATACCCGGATTTTCTATATTCAACGCGTTCAATATATGAAATGGTTTTTTAAGAGGACTAAGAGTTCTTTCAGATAACGCAACTGCCTTTGAAAACTAAACCGTCTTAAGATCGTAACTGAAATGTACAAAAAAATTGCAAGCTTTGAAGAAAGTATTTAATTATAATTGAAAGTTTTCGGAAAAGTTTAAGCTGATGTTTGGTTACTAAAATTCATAGAATTTCCGGAACATATATTATCGATCATTATATATATATTGCATTTAGATGATTTATGCGAACACCAATCTGGTTCTACCTAAAGGCTTCAATCTGAAGGTAGATTAAGCAGGTAGGTAAGAGTTTAAGCCGAACGAATTAAAAGACAATTGATTATGGTTTTCCGACTACATTTCCAACACCTCTATAGAGTTTTATAAAGCAAAGGGCTATTGAAACTGTTAAAACTCACACGTGGTCAGGATAATTCAAAGAAATAATCCTGAAGTATTGGAAATGATAACAATTAATTGAATGCAGAAGCAGAGCTCACACCCTTTCACAAAATAAGTAAATGAAACAAAGGGTACGAAGCAGTTGTAAGGGTATCATATATATATAGAGCAGGGTATTGGTGGGTATCGTGTATACAAATTTGAACAACAGGCCGAAACTTTGCGTTTGCATATTTTAATTAGTGCAAACACAAAAAGTGGCCCCGGCTCAGCGATAAAGCCGGATCCGGTTTCAAGGGATTGAGGGTATTAGCGAGCGGTGCAACAATTAAACGAAATTAGCTCAAATTTAAGCGCAGCTTAAGGCAAATTTCTGAACCAGAAATTTTGGTCCTTTATTAGAGCAGGTGAGACCGTTGGCTTGTACCGGACAGGACAAAGGGAATCAGCCGTGCATAAAACTGAAAAGTTCAGTCAAAGCAGACAGCCAGACTCTTGGAAATCTCTCGGTTCGCCGGGCAATCCCTGGCGCCTGTTTGGCTAAATTCCCAGCTCTATCTCTGTCTTCCTTTGATTACCCCTCTCTTTCGACTGGTCCATTCAGTTTTCAACTTTTGTTGAAAATCTACTTAGACTCACCTGCTTGGACATGAATTGGACGACAATGGTGAGTCCCAAAGTCTGGCAATCCTTCTCCTTCTCCCATTCGCTGTGCTCCTCGAAACATTTCGACAAACGCTCGTAGTTCAAGTAACCATTATCCATATAGCGCTTCAGACCTGGGTAGTGGGCGGCAATGTCCTCCATATTAGGGTTCATTGTGTCTGTGCTGCGGGAGCCATGGAGACCCTGTTGGAAGACATGGAATGAAGATAAATATGTAGACAAGTGTTAGCTATATTAATTATAATAGATTTACTAATTTTATAATTTGATTGATGTTCGGCATGCTGTTATTAACTCTAGTTAAATTAGCTAGACTACTGGAAATCTCTTTCATATCAAGTGCAAGTGTGAAATATGTATGAAAAACTTTTGTATGAAATGTTCCGGGAATCTGTACAAATTCGTATAGCCCTGCTTCTTAAAAATGGGAACCAATTGAGAAAATCATTCAAGCAAGTTAAATGCCATTTGATGTTCAACAACAAGCTGACTCGATCTAATTTTTGTCAAAAATGTGATGAATTTAAAAAATTTGAAAAAAGATGCTTTTAGCTTATAGCTTTAGCTTTTCTTCCAAATTTGTATACGTTTTAGAGTTTTAATTTTTTAATGCTAGTTGATAGTATTTCTTTCTATAAAGTTCGGACTTTATTTAGAAGAACTTAATTTATGCAAATGTCAAAACCAAACCCAGGATTATCTGAGGATAGACACATATATTTTTAAAAAAATCATAACTTATAAATTCAATTCGTAACTTATAGATATCTGAATTTAGAAGGAAAGCATCCGAAAAGGCTTGCTTTTTACAACAAATCTGACGGCATTCAGCCAAGTTACAGTCATTTGAAGTTGAACAGATTTCAGACGCGATTCAACTGTTGGCTAAAAATGTGATACGATTTTGTTAACCCGAGTTACATTCATTGAAAGTGTTTTTATGGAAATATTGTTTTTTTTTTTTTTAATTGGGGATCTCGCTTGAATAATATAATAAGCTATTTACAATTAATTTACTCTCTTACATTTTAGTTTTCTAGGTATAAGTATGAGAGGTTTAGATATTGACGACGCTTTAATCTGTTTTTGAAAGTCTTTTTTCGGAATATGTTATTTTTTTCATAAGAATCGGTTTAAAACCCCCGAGTGAGTTTTAAAACCTGAAAATAGGGATCTGTACGAGTTCGATAAGGTATAGCTTTTGAGAATCAGCCTCCCTTATGCCGAGTTACAGTCATTTAAAGTTGTGGAAATAAACCACGAAAGAGGAAAATGGATGGAAAAGAAGTGGCTAATGTCTACTAATATATCAATGTCGTAATTGATGATAATTATGTATATATATAGTATATCAAGTCTGATTTAGTACGCACCTCATTTGTACTGGAAATTGTTTCCGCTATATTATTGAAAATCGCCTCATCCTTGAGCTGTTCAACTGTTTGTGGTTGCTTTTCCTGCTGCTGCTGCTGCTCCAGCTGAGAGGCTTTTGGCTCTGTGGCTTTCGATGGCTCGGGGGCGTGGCTGCCGCAACGCTTCACCTTGGGCGCTTTCTCGGCGGCGCAGTTGCAGCTGCTGTTGAGCGTGCCGCAAAGGCAGACGAGCTCATTGCTGAGGGAGGCGCGTTTGGAGTCACGCGGCGTTTGGCTGGGGGACAAGAGTAGGCCAAGTCCATTGAGCTCCTGCAATTCCGTTTGATCCACGCCGGAACGCAGCGATTCTGCAAATTTAAGAGAGTTGAAAATGAGATTATATTTGATATAAAACAAAAAATATAGATTAGGTAAGAGTTAGAGAAAGTTGTTGCTCATCAACTGAGCGATGATACCAATCACAATAATGATGAGCTAATGATGAGTCAGTTCAGCTAAGGTAGTTCACTCATTTGAAGCAGATGAGTAATTGCTGTGGCTCACAACAAACCACAAGCAATTGCTTGGGATCAAGAGACGAACAGACATAAATCTCAATGACAAACAACCGACATGAAAGCATAGAGAAGAAAAAGCGAAAGCACAACAAAATATGTCTTCATCAATTACGCAGATTATTATAGGTGCGAGCCCGACCACGCCCACAGAAGAGGTCAGAGGCCTCTAGCGATAGCAGCCAAAAGCCTCATCAATAACACAAAACTTGGATGAATAGAGTAAGATAGTCAAGGCGTCAATATACGATCCATCATAGCAAAGATCCTCGGTCTGCCGCCTCTGCAGCCAGTACTCTCTCTATAGACCAACACCTTCTCTACCCTACTCTATCTCCCTCTTTTATGTCTAACCATAACTCACACGATTTCCTTACAGCGCACGCGCCATAATCATAATCATGGCCTTTGGTCGTGTTACCGCATCAATTTATAGCTAAGTGCCATACAAAATTGTCAACGCCAACCAGTACAACCTGTACCAACAGCACAACCTGTACATGCTCTAAACATAAATTCAATTTGAGTCTGTTGATTTTCTTCCTCGTAAATCAATTTCCTCACTTACCAAAATTGTTCGCATTTTATCAATTGATTTATGAAAATAATTTCTTAATTTCAAAATTGTGTTTTATATTAGAGCTAAAACTTAATTGTGATTGCTCACAACAATTTTTATTAATTTATCATTTATTACAAATTTATTTATTATTTTTTCCAAGAAAAATGGACGCTCCTTAAGTTGAAGCTCGAAGTAAAGACTCTCCCCTTGCATCGCCTCTAAACTACCTGTCACAGGTGAGTGCAGGCGGAAAAAAAGCACCGAGCATTAAACCAATTACTCAAATTGGCTGTCGACGAGGCGATGACAGTTGGCCAATTAAATGAACTGGTCAACAACTTAAGGCCAAACACAAGCCACAAAAAAAAAGAAAAGAAAACTCGGCAGCTAAGTGGGAAAAACTATTGAAAGACAGTGGTTGGGTGCCTAGGTGTGGACTTAAACAGTGATATGATAGCTGTCTATATAAGCATTAAGAGCTGTTACTATGGTTTTTTTTTAATACTTATGAAGACAAGCAGATAGACAAAGTATTAAAAACCCTGCATAGGTTGTATCTACAATTAGGTAGTATTAGGAAAACGGTTTATGAAATAGATGTTGATGTGTATGTTACAATAATGATAATGAAAATGATAATAATGATGGTAATAATAATGATAATGCAAACAACAATGAATGTGGCAATCTCGATGAGAATGAAAATGATAATGATAATGATAATGATAATGATAATAATAATGATAATGATAATGACTAAGAAAGCCAGGGAATGGCAATAACAATAACAATAACAATGATAATGCTAATAAAAGAGATTATGATATATATAAAAGATAATAATGACAATGAAAATGACAATAATGATCATTGATAGCAAAACTTGCAATATTTTCATTATTTATTACGTATTTTCCTTACTTGATAATGATAATTATAATGACCAACACAAAAGAAAGGCAGGGAATGACAATGATAATGCTAACAAATGAGATAATGATAACGCTAACACTAATGATAAAAGTTAATAAACGATAATAATGACAATGAAAATGAAATAGAAAATGATAGCAAAACTTGCAATATTTTCATTATTCATTAGGGATTTCCCTTCGCTTTGCAGTCGCATTCCCCCGGTTACCAAGCGAATTCCCTAATGACCATTAGCAATAAATAGTATTGTATATGGATGGTAAGAAGACCTTGTCTCACTGGCACACCTGATGTGAAAGTCGCATGTTGCAAGCTGCTCGTTGCAAGTTACAAGTCGCGCGTCGCTAATTCAATGACACACGCCTTGAGAATTGTTCGCTTGGGTCTGGCACACGACGACGGACTCGCCTGTTTTGGTATTCCAAAATTCTGGAATGTCAATTAGGCAATTAAATGGCATTAGTTACACGACATTCGATTGCCGAAGGCCACAGATTTATGTATATGTATATATATATTTGCCATGACACTGACTGATCGAATGCTTGCAGTGTCCATTGCAAGAATTTTCCCGCATTTTGCGTTCTCACGGATCTGCGCTGCTGGCAACAAGTCGCTGACAGGATCGCAATGGGCGGCATTTGCCCGCTGCGATTGTATTTTATGACCAGCTAACCGACCACCTCAGTAGTTATTCGCTCGAAAGTGCAAAGCAATTTTTTCCTCTTCGCCTTTTTGTGACTGGACTCTGTTTTATGGTGGGCAGAAAAACCCAGTTGCCTGTTTCATTCAGCATTTTTAAGGTGTGTGTGAAATGTGCATTGCCTGTGCGTGTGGACTTTCCCTAGATTTTCTTCCTTAAGCCACAAATTAGTCCAAGTGCAGTTTAGAAAGAAGATTTTATGTTAGCGAAAGGATTGTCCTTTATAATTTAGCTTAATATACCAAAAGTATATTAAATATCTTGATGAAAATACCAAATTTTTTGATAATATTTATTACGCGAATATCTCTGATTTTTTTTATTTTAAAGAAAAATTACAAAATATTTATTAAAATTTTTAATACAAAAAATATGAAATTTATATTTTAAAATTGGTATATTTTTAGAATTTATAGTTTCATTGTTTAAATCTATATAGTTGTTGATGCATCTGTCAAATTTTACTTTTCTATAAATATAATCTCTTAGAGTTTTAATTTTATTAAAGCTACTTGATAGTATTTCTTTCTTTGAAGGTCGGACTTTATTAAGAAGAACTTAAGTTATGAAAATGTCAAAACCAAACCCAGGATTATCCTACGATAGACCCATGTTTTTAAAAAAATCAAAACTTTTACATTCTATTCGAAAATTATAGATCTCTCAATTTAGATGGATAACAATAAATCTGACGGCATTCAGCCAAGTTACAGCCATTTGAAGTTGAACAAATTGATGACTTCAGACTCGATTCAAATTTTGACAAAAAATGTGATGTAACCCCTTGGTTTTTATTCAATATTCAATAAGATCCGCTGTTGTCATGAAACGAAATTACTTAGTGAACGACCCAATGTATAAGGTAAATTGTAGCTTATATATATGAAAGAACATTTATTTATTTTGTTAGGCCCATTCACAACATACTATAACAATTTAAACTATAATTTTCCCATGTTTTTCTATTCACAATAAATCTATACGATTTAAACTATGCTCTCTCTCTCTCCTCTGTTATTTTTCATTATGAGATCTATTCGTTTGGTCAGCCAAGCTCATAATGAGGGTTTTTGGGTTTTTTGGCTTTCAGTTTTCAGCTGGAAATCAACATGTGTCAACGCCTGCTGTCGGTGCACACTGTGCGGCACAGTGGGCCGATCTTTAGCTGTTTGACAGGCGCTGTCAAGCGGAGACTGACCAATGCACAAACACACACACTCGTACACACACACACGCACAGCAAAAATAATTGAAATTCCAAAATATCTTATTTGGCATTAGGCAGCAGCAGGCAAGTCGCCTAAGTGAGTGAACTTCATGATGTATTCACATACAATTGTGTTCAAAATAATAGGAACGCGGTTGAGTTTCATGCAATTTGTCAAATATCTAATGATTAATACAAAATATCGACATGAAATGAGGAAAACAGGAATCTTTACATATATTTTAAACTATTTAAAACAACTTTGGCTAAAAAAATTTTTTTATTTGCGCACCAGGACTTGAAGAAAAAATTGCTCGAAAATTCGGCTGTTCATTAAAATAGGAATGCCTATTAAAAAGTTTAAATAATTAAAAAAAATTAAGTCAAAATTAACTTAAACTACTACTTTTTATTTGTTATGTCCTGATATTTTGTTTTGAGACCTTAATTGTTTAAAACTGCTAAGCCCCAGCGTAGCATGGATTCGGAAAGATCCTGACCACGTTTCAAAAGGATTTGGGTGATCCATTTCGAACAGGCTGCCAAAGTTGGTTATTTTTTGCCGGATTTCCAGTTCCTAGATGTCTTTTAACAAATCCTCATAAGTTTTTATATAGATTCTTGTTCGGGTACTGAGCTAGCAATAGCACAAAATCATATTCACGGATGCAAACTAAGCCTTTGCCGGCTTGCAGGTAACCTTTGGATCATTATCCTTCTGGAATATGCATTTTAGTGGAATTTTCCAAGCTTCATATGATAGCAGGATGTTTTCTTTAATCTATTTAGAAACACAGCTTTGTCTACGTAGCCATCCAGGTCATATATAGGCCATACCCACTTGGACAGAAAGCAGGCCCATATCATGATACTCAGTCCACCGTGGAAAACTGTCTAATGGGTGGACTGTGGGTTGTCCCCGATATTTATTGGGGCCGAAATCTACTTTGTGGAGCCTGATCCACCAAAAAAAGTATGATTTTGGACTTATCCGTCAAAAATTTGTTGATTCACTGCTTACCCAGTAAGTCCACATGGGGCTTTGCAAATTTAAGTCATGCGTCTGGGCCAATATGATCCATTCCCTGGTACTTTTGGCATTGAAATTTTGTTCGATCAGTTGAAGACGAACTATAACTGTATAAACAGACTGATTTAAATATTTTTTTATACATTTTCTGGACTCTAACGGGGGTTTTTCACTATGGCACAAAATGGGTATATCGTCTATTGGCGTCGTTTTTCGTGTACCACTTCAATTTTCAGATTTCCTTTTATAATAAATAGCGTTTTATATCATTGTAGTGGATCATCAAACTATATTTTTGAATTCCTATATGCCTAGCACTTATTTTATACGCGATCCATTGGATTTAACATCACCACCGACCAATGATAACCTCAACCGCTTAAAAATTAAGATTTTTAACTTTTTCAAACATATTTTTGTTTTTTTAATTCTTGTATAAATAACACTAACTAATGGCAATACATTAAATTTTTTAATTCAGTTTTTTAAATTTTGTTTAGCACAAAAAATTCGAAATTCCTATTTTAATGAACAACCCATTCTCGGTGCATATGTCTATATTCATCTATAAAAAAAAAATGGAATGCAAAACTAACGGGATTTTTTCTCTATTTAGTTGTTGGCACTCCACTCTTTAATAACTGTGAACAATTTTTCAATTTCAAAGTCAGACTTTTGTCGAAAAAGTCATTTTACTGGTACATGAAAACGCGTTCCTATTTTTCTGAACACAACTGTACATATTCACATACGCATTCACATAGCCATTCGCATTCGGTTTTCGCATTTGTTGCTTTTGCCACATTTGGAAAATGCAACCTGTCTCGGCCCATGGCGACCCACAAAAGTGCAACACACAAAAAACAAAAACAAAACAAGTCATTGCAAAAAAGCCTTTAATTAAAAGCATTAAAAAAACAGCTAAAACTTTAAGTGAAAATTTGAAAAACTAGAAAATGGCAACTGGCATTTCAATTAGCTGCGTTTCAAAAAAAAAAACCAAAACAACAAAAACTCACTTGAAAATTTAACGTCAGATTTCTGTTTAGTTTCCAGCGAATGAAAGAGAGGGAGAGAGAGCTAGCCTTTAAGGGGTACCGAGGTTTATTGCTCCCCCGTCCGGGTAGACAGTTTATTTTGCTGCGTTTTAGTGTTTTAATTGCAATTTAACTGCCAAGTGTTTAGTGCAAATGACAGAGCGAAAGAGTGAAAGAGAGAGGGCGAGAGATTGTGGACAATTCGCCCCATTGAAGAGTCGTGGCATTTACTGTGGGCGTCAAGTGGAATTAATACAAATTGCTTAAGAGAAAAATGCGCAAAATGTGTAATAATATGATGCATATATACATATACACTATATACAGTTGGGAAATCTTAATTTGTAGATTTAAAACACGAAAAAGTTGACTATATAAAGCTGACATCATAATCTATGAAAATCTTATGTTAAATTGAAAAGTTGTCTGTTTGCTTTAGGTGTTGCGAAATCTCCTTGAGGATTTTAAGTTTAGCGTTGCCACATCGTCGAAAATTATGTTTCTTAATAGCTGACAGCTGTCACTTTTGCATAATATAGCAACCAGCTTTGTGTCGTGCAAGTTTTCACTTATGAGTCAATAAACCTTCTTTTATAGCAAAACAGTAAATGAGAAAGATAAAAGTTGCTCGTATGGAAATTTTGAGCTTACATAACAATATACTATATCGTCTGCATTAAGCATTAACCAACACTGATAACATATTCAGTGGATTTGGAGACTTCGCCGAATAGCTAAAGAAAGGAAGTGAAGTCTCAGATTTTCATCAACACAAATTTTCTTTCAGTTTCTTTTTCTAATGTTCCTACTTTTCTTTTGAAGCTTTACAACACTACTCTTTCTGCTTGCTTATACTTACAATTCTAAAGAATAAAGAATTAAATAAAAACTTTTGAATATGCATCCCTCAACTTTCAAGCTTTCCCAGAACTGAAAATTTACAAAGCAATTAATCAAGAAAAAAATCTACAAAAGAAGCTTAAATAATTTCAGCGACAACAAAGAAGATTTTTCCTCGGAAAATTGGCATAAAAAATTGTAAACTGAGTAATTTGCGTGCTAATTAAAATGTGCGTTGATTTTTTCTTTATGTAAAAATAGAAATCGAAGCAAGTTTATAAACAATTCGCAGTTGTAAACAAAGCAGAAAGAAACTAATAAAAGTGACCGCTGAACGGAAGAAGTTGTCAGACAGAAAAAGAAGAAGAAATAATCGATGAAAGGTATCGAATGTCTGTTGAATGTCAATCAGAGACAGATGAACATAGACCTGATTGACGCGTCTAGAGACAGATGATTGAGGGAGCTAATTCTTTTGAGCTAATGATGAAAGACTCAGACATCTGGCAACTGACAGCAGAGAGAAGCATTACACTCAAGCTCAAGTTCTTTTAGCACTCTTTTTATGATGCATAACATTTTCAAATAGATTTTTACGACACTGGACGTGGCGCACTTCAAGGTCGAGGCCCCTGCCCCCAGCTCTCCCAACTCAAATTGAAAGCAAAATCCCAGCGTCGCATTTTATTTCCTTTTGCTTATCTTTTTTTTGGCACAAGTTCTAATACCTATTTTTAGATAAGTTGGGAACGCGTCGTTCTTTGCTTTTTTTCCTAGCATTCACTTTATTTGGCACAATAAACAAGTCGCCACAAATCGAAGCCAAACACAAATATAATATTTAGCAATTAATCATGAAACGTATTACATGGTGTGTCACAAAAACAAGGGAACAGTTCATAATTTCTATATGGTATGGTAAACATATGTATGTAGGTATATAGCTGGCATATAATAATATATAGTATTTATATTCATTGTATTTTTGCGGTTGGCAGCCCACAAAAAGCGACATTTTTTGTATAACAAATATGATGAATAATGCGAAATCGAGAAACGGAAAAGAAAATATGCAAAGAGGCTACAGTTAGGTTATTTTCACTGTGAAAACTTTGTTATGCTCTAAAAAAGATATTTGTTATATTATAAAAAAAAAAAGTTAAAATATAATGCCAAACTTCTTTAAGTTGCTAACTCATTTTCAGTTTTTGATAAATATTTAAAAAATATATCCAACATTTTCCTCGATCTTTCGCATATGAAAAATCATAAAACCCAAACAGTTTAAAAGAGTATGCTAATGCAAAAATATTGTTAATATGTAGGCATAAATACACAGATTTAGGTATATATGCATATTTATCTGTATATATGCTAACTTGTCATTTGTTTATTCTCTTTTGCCAGCTCTAGGTCAGATCTCATAATGCTTCTATGTTTTTGTGTGCTCTGGGAATTTGTTCTTAATGCCTTGTCAGACTTCTTATTTATTTTGCACAATATTTGTAGACAGCTGCAAATTGCTATCGTTTCACTGTTATCGATATGTTATCGAAGGGCTTAGCCACTCACCGCCAATGCCCTCATCCTCCACATTTTCATAATCACAGTTATTGTAATTTGTTGTTGCTGTCGCACTCTCACACATTGTCACAACGCGCTAATACTTTCAATTCGATATTTAGCATAACGATAACGATAACGATGACAATAACAATTTTGAATACTTCCACTTTAACTGTGCATTGGCAACGTATTTGTCTTTTGCACACATTTTTTGTTGTCGCGCATTTCGCGACGATTTTGTTGTTGGTCACTCGAAGAGCAAGCGACAACTGAGCAAAATGAGCGCCAAAACGTTGCCGATCGACAACAACAACAACAACAACAACAAATACAGCTACAACAACAGCAATGTTCTAAACATAAACTGTTAATGAATTTCAATACGAAAATAAAGAGGCGCACGCATTGAACAATTTGCTTGGCCCGTTGCCGTTCGCTAATTGCGGCACTCAAACTCACCACAGTGCGTAGCCGCAACTAAGTGTGGTGTGTATAGTATGTATGTGTTGAATATGCGATCGTTGAGTTTTCATATTTTCGTTAATATATGCCTCGTCTTCAGCATTCGTGCTGGGCATGCAGAACAACTATGCGCCTAATTAGCAGACAGCCTGACGTCAGCAGAACTTGACGAGAGAGAGGGAGAGAGCAAGACAGAGAGAGAGAGAGGAGGCGAGTTTGCAATTGCAGTTGACAAGCGTTCGTCCAGTCGTTTATACGGGTCGTTCACTGGGTCACTTAATAGCTTAAGCGCAGAACTTAATTAATTGTATTTGACACCATGCGGCACAGTGGTTGAATGATAGGAAAAACTTGATCGCTTCTCGAAAATTGGGTCAAATGTCTTTGGTTTGGGATGGTGTTGAAATAATTAATGTTAAATAAAGATTTATAGCAGCTTTTCAGTCAATACAAATAAATTAGGAAACTCAAAAAACTTTAAGCTCAATCCTTTTATTAAGCAATATTGATAAATGGTTTTTTAGCCAGAAATATGTTTGAATAAGATGAGAATATAATAAATTATATGGATATGCAAGCTGTTAAAGAATCTATATTAAAATATATAGAGATAAAAATATTTTCCTAAATTTTTTTTATTTACTGTGCGTTCTTGGTAAAAACATTATTAATAACATTTTAAGTTAAAAAAACATTGATAGTAATATTTTAAATTATTTTAGTTTTAAAATTTTTCTTAAATAAAAAATATTTTACAAAACAGATAAATATTTAAATCAATTTTTTTTAAATTAAAGTTTACTAAAAATTTGTTTCTAAATTTTGAATTTATGTATATTTTTGAAGATAATCATTTATTTAATTTTAATTTAATTAATTTTAATTTTCAAATTAAGGTTTTTCAATTTGTTTCTAAATTTTGAATTTATGTATATTTTTTGAAGATAATCACTTTGCACCACTGTGCAGCGATTGCCCTATGGGGAAATAACTTTGCCAAAAATCAAGCAATAGAGACTCGCCTCTAATTAATGAGTGCGACATAAATCAAAATTTAATCGCCTCAAATCAGAAACAGCCCCAAGACGCAGCTGTTGTGGCCCCAATTGTGGGCTCTATGCGTGGGCGTCAAGTGTTAAGTTTAAATTGCCTCTGCCACGCAACACTTAAGCAACAAGAACAACAAGAACAACAATACATATAGAGGCTTGGCCTAGTGAACTTGTCAACAAGTGTTAATTGCGACCACGATAAAAAAAAAACGAAATATAAAAGGCAAAAGCAAAGACCCGAAGTGCGTAAATCAATGTCAGAAAGTTGGCCCAAAGAGCTGGTTAGCCAAAACATATATATGTATGGGAGAAGGGAAAACTATAAAAAATAAAGAAGAGTAAGCTAAGCGAAAAAGAAAGAAACCCGCAGGCAGCAGTTCGCAGTGAAGCGTAGCAAAGCTCAACAAAAACTTCACAAATCCAGTAAAAAATCGCATAAAAAAACACCCACAGAGTGAATGTGGGGAAAATGAAGTCGGGAAATGAACTAATTTATTCGCACAGCGACTAAAGAGCTATAAAAAATACGAAGCCGAACTCATTATGAGCGAAAATTACAAAGTGAAAGACGAATGCCAAAAAAAAGTAAGTCGAAAATATTTATTAACAATAAAAGCAATATTTAGGCTTATAGAGTAAATAGTGTTTTTTTTAAATATTTTTATATTTGATTTTTTTTATACTCGTTTATCGTATAGTTTGTAGTATGAAGTTAGAGCCTTGAAACTTTTCATTTAGGTATACTTTGCATAGAGCACTACCTATGATACAAGTCGAAAATTATATATTAATTATTATATTAATTATATAAATATAGGTATACTTGAGCATAGAGCTCTATCTCTGATAAAGTCTAAAGATTTAAAAGCTTCGCCCATTCAGAATCAAGAGAGATCGAGAAATATGTAGATCTTTAGCAGCTTAGAACAAGAGTCAAGTGGAAAACAGTAGATACCAATGGGTTTTTCTTAAGATTGATTCCGAGTTTTTTCTTTTAGCTTGTTGATAATTAAATTAAGTATATATATATATATATATATATATATATATACATATACTTCTTAATATATGTACATATGTATACAAATAAAGTTTATATTGTTAGGGGTTATACGATGGAAATTTAAAAAAAATTCCGATCTGATAAAAAAGTTAATTTCTTTATTTGTTTTTTTCTTTTTTACCCTATTCATTCTTTTTTTATGTTTACATTAAGTTCATTAGCTTTTTAAGCTACATATGTAGTAAATTTATCACTTGTTTCAATATTTGTTTGTAAAGTCTTTTATATTACTGAATCTATATTACAAACATGCGATTCGCAGGATGAAAGTTTCATCGCAAAAAAGTTAAAGATCAGCAGATCCATATAAAATACAAAATATATAAGAATATATATATTTATATACTATATACTGAAAAATGTTCAAAGAAGATAGAGATAGTAAAATACAAATTTTATTTTTTTTAGATACATTTTTTTGTTAGCCTTTAGGTGTTTCAGGCCACCCTCACAATTAGTAGGTAATCATATATCATCATGAATAATATGAAGATAACTCTTTCTCTTATATCTCCAAAGACTTGCACACACTTTGATGTAGATCATTTATAACCGTATATGAAATATGACAACTTAATCGTATTTCATTTATATTGCAAAGTTTCATTTGTCACACTTAAGACAAAATTGTTTGCTATCTAAAATCGATTAACATAACTTGTAAATGCCACACACACAGACAAAAAAAAAACTCTTTTTTTTCCTTTTCTTTTTGTATTTTGTTGCACAGTTTAACAGGCACACGACCTTAATTATGGGCTGGCAAAAGTGCCAAAGTGACTTGCACAATGCGAGGCGAGGAAGGGAGCTGCATGTAGAGCGATAAATAAACAAGTTCAATGCAATTGGCACACAGCAACAAAAGCAACAACAAGAAAGTTGAAAAATGTGGCATCAACATTTAAATGCAATTTGCTTATCTTGCGCGTTGGCCATGCAAATTGCGAATTGCAAATTGCGCATACGCCCCGTGTGTGCATAAACACAGATACCATATGCAGGCCAAAAGCAACAAGCCACAAACAGCAACAGCAACTACAACAACAATAATTGGCTGGCGGCCAAGACTGAAAGGCGTTTATCAATCAATTCGTAGCTACTGCGGCAGCTGCAACAGACGAGTGCAACAATTTGTTGCGCTTAGCCGCACAGCAAGGTAGGAGGAGGGCGGGGGTTGGGGTAGCGTCTGCCACGCGGCATTAGCCATTAGCCATTGGCCGTTACGTCGCCTGCACTTGACTCCATTAGAGGCCTGGAGGCGCCACAGCATGCGGTCACAGTTTGTTAATTCCAAGCCGTGGTACCGTTAATTAACGCAGCGCGCCGATTTAATTACAAGTTTTCATTATGGATTTTTGGCTTTATTAATTTATCAATTTGCGGCTTTCAACTTTGTTTATTTTTGGTTAAATTTAAAAGCAAAATGCACTTCAAAACGCCACAAAGGGCACTTCAGCAGTGACATAAGACTGGCTGTAAAAAGATACCATTTAAATTCCTTTACATGGCATGCACGACTTGCATATACCCTAAGCTCTCCTCAAGCCAAGCCCGGCTAACAGTTTGAGCTGCACTGTAAACAAGCAGTGTGCTTTGTATAACAGTTGAGCAGCAATTGATGGCATGCGCATGAGTTCTCTCGCTCTCTCTCAGGGGCTGCTCGCTCAGCTGTGAGCAATAAGTGTCAGTGTGTCAAAAGAGTAAACACATACGCACATGCACACACACGCACACAAGCGGCACATTATGCAATTTTTATGCTGACAGCTAGCGCAAGCGAGAGAGAAAGTGACTGTGCACTGTGCGAGAGCGAGAGCGAGAAGGTTTCGTTTAATGTTCTACTACAACTGCTGCTGCTTCCTCTTATACTTTTCGTACAGTTTGTTATTATTGTGGCCTGCAGTTGGGGTAGTCGCCAGGATGACTCATCGCTGACTTGTCGCCGTCGTAGGTGGGGGAGAGAGGGAGAGGGAGATGACGAACATTGTGAGCTTGCCAACAAATCCTACACGCACTTGTAGGCATTCCGCTCTGCTTCTTCATTCAACCAACAACAAAGTATTCATTTCCTTTTTTTTTATAAGTATCTCTCTAGTGGGGTAAAAATCAATAATGGTCCATTCACTGGCGCCGTTCTTGGCCAGATGCTGAGTTATTGTGGGTGTTGTAAGAGGAAGGCGGGGGATATATATAGATTTCTTTCTTGTTGCGCCTATATGCATATGGCATATACATGTACCTATATGCGTACATGCGCAGAGTATCCAAAACAAACATATTAAAATATATGATAAGCCGAAGATACTCTCAAAAAAATTGGTTATCGATATTTTATCGATATATATATGTTTTTATATACGTAACAGAAAATAAAAATTGTTTTATATAGATACATTATGATTAAAACTTTTAACTTTTTTTTTAACATTGAGGTCGGACATTTTTCAGACCATCCTCTTATTTTATATTTAATAATCGATATATAATAAAGTTTTTCTCTTCAAAATTTGTAACATACACCGAAAACTATAAAACAGAACCTTAAGAATACTTTAGAGAAGATCTTCAGAAAAATAATTCTCCTTTTCTCTCCAATTTTGTAGCATTGCTTTTAGCTTTAAAGATCTTTTAAAAAAATATTCCCTTTGTCTCTTCGTTCCATTCGTTACTAGCTTAAAAACTAACAAGATGACTTGCCGAAAGTTTAAGAAAACTAAATCTATATAAAAATAGAAAAAAAAACCGAGAAAAAGAACAAAGAAAATCGGATTTGCAACGCGCTTAAAAGCGAAAACAGACAACAAAATAGAAACAAAAATAGAGACAAAAAAGCGACAATTATGATTTCTAGTTTGGGTTATATTGGGGAGGGTTACGCGGTGTCTTTTGTGTTCTAATTACGCCAACAGCTCAGGTGGAAATTTTGTTCGGTTACAGTCGACAACAATTTGACGGCTCGTTTGAAGACAGGAAATTCGTCTCGTAACACCCGAGAGAGATAGAGAGAGGGAGAACATGTAACTTATATAAGACATTAAATTTAATGTTTCAGCTATTAGATAACCGCTAAGCAGTTAGAATTAGGAATTTTTCAGGTGGGTTTGCCGTTAGCCATGGCTTGTGTTTTGTTTATTGGGTTACTTCATGCTATTCTTAACTGATCTTAACTTATGAAGCGCTTGTTAGCCAAATAGCCCCTAGGCCACAATTCACAATTGGCATTGTTCTCGGCTCGTCAAGTAAATGAAGTTGAACCAACTGAAAAAATGGGTCAAGCTTAAAGATCTACCCAGACAGATAATCTGCTGGGCATTAACAATTAGTTGCAGATTGTTATACCCTGTATGAGAACAAAGAAAGGCACTAAAGTGGTATAATAGTATAATATATGACAGCTTAGGTAAGAAAATATGACAGTTCTGATTATTCAAGCTCAATCATAAATATGTCTCGCTAAAAATAGCTCAATCTCGAGAACTATGTGAGCTTGAGTTAGGAAATTTAGTGTGTGGCTTCTATAATACTAGTAAAATCCATTTTGTTTGGAATTATGTCAAAATCCATGCTTTTAACGTAAATATGACAATATAATTATAAAAATATATAATATCTATTTTCTATATTGTGTCTCCCACATATCTGAAAAATCTTTTATACCTGTATCTCGAAAGAACTTTAGATTCTAATACAAAATATTTGCTCTTAAAGTATAAGTACAGAATACAGGGTATCCATTAGTCGTTTTCAAACATCTTTATAGTTCTTTTACATGTCTGCATTATTTTTCTAAGACACACTTTACAGCGTATTTCATATGCTAAACTCTAAATATTGCAAATTTCCAGGGTATCTCATGTTTAGCAAAACTTTCAATCAACTAACTTTACAATTTGCCTTTAGTTTTTAAGTAGCAGCTAAACGTTTGCAACAGAAATGACTGTGAAACTGATTACAGGTTATTAGCTAGTCAAAAACAGGGTATTAGACAATAGTGTAGTATAGTTAAAATTAGTTAATGAACACTGAGACACGATTGCACACGATTTTCACATTTATACGCCTTAAATTCCCTTTTCCAAGGTATCTCATATTCGAGCACTTTTCGCGTTTCATCTTGTCATTGATTTTTCTCATATCTGGCAGCTTTTGTCACTCACCGGCTGTTTGTTTTTTATCTGTTGTCGAGGCCGCCCTCTGCCTGCGTGGCAGGCGAAAGGAATTCCACAGAAAGGAGCTCGCCGATGAGGCAGATTTCTGCTTGCTGCTGCTGCGTTGCATGTCCGTGTTGCTGCCACTGCATGTTGCAGCTGCAGATGCAGCAAATTTTGTTGGTATCCTTGTGGCGGGCGGCGCTTTGTTAGCCTTGCCAATGCCGTTGCTATTGTTGTTGTTGTTGTGGCTGCTGCTGTTATTGTTGTTGAGCAACTTTTTGGCTGCTGCTGCTGCTGCCACCGCCGGCTGCTGCTGCTGCTGCTGCTGCTGCGCTGCATAGATTTGCGACGCATTTAGATTTTTGCCATATTTCATATCATTAGGATAATCCTTGTAACTGTATTTTTTAGCTTGCACATTTTTATGATTTTTTAACATTTGACGAAACTCTTTGACATCCGCGGCCGTTGGCAATGAATACGTCGACGTCGACGCCGATTTGCTGCTATTGCCGCCGCTGTTGCCGTTGCTGCTAACGTGCAAACTCTGTGCGGAGCCATAGAACAGAGAGACAAACTCATTGAGGCCCATTTTGCATGGAGAGCAAGCAGCTGGCAGACGCAGGCGCAGTACCCAAACCGAAGAAAAACAAAGTGACTGCCAAACTGTAGTCCGTTAAGTGTTATACACCAGGCAGCGCAACAGTCGCATACACACGCACTCCTCACACCCGCAACAACAGTTATAACAAGAGAGAGGCCCGCGCAACGTCCGTTTGTTTGAAAGCGCGACGCGCGACTAACTCCAAGCCACAGGCGCGCGACGCCAAAGTCAGCGGCGACGGCCGACGGCAGCAAAGCACAAACAACAAAAGATAACAGCAAAAAAAACACACACAACTTCAAAGCTTATGTAAAGAGAAATGCAAAAAAAAAGCAACAAAAAGGCGAAAAAATTGTGAGTGCTGCTATGAGGAAAAGTAGGTGGGGAAATGAATTTAATTGTAATTATGCAAAAAAAATATTAAAAAATTATTATTAGACAAAGACAAAGGCAAAGACTAAGCCAACCTCCCCGGGACGTACTTAAGTTATTAATCAAAATGGGAAATGTGACCAAAGTCGGAAATAAAAAACTTGAATTATATCAAGTAAATTGTGGGAAGTTTGAAATGATTTAATGTTTTAAGCGACTTTATTTTTGGAATATTTTTCAGGAATATTTATTATGAAATTATGCTTGTTTTTATGAAAAAAAAAAGAAGAAATTTAATGCTTTAGAGAAATGTTAGACAAGATTAAAGCCCTTAAAAGTTGACTGGAAACTTAAAAAAAAAGAGGAACTAATTATGAAAAAAGAAAAATATAGTACTTAGGATAAGCTTAAACTTAGCATTTTGAGCCCTTAAGGTAAGGCAAGCTTAAAACCCTAAAAACATAACTTGAAACTTAAAAAAAGGATTGATATATATAAGAAATTAAGGTAAAGATTGAAACCATTTTGCTTTTATTAGACACAATCTACATATTTCTAATTTTAAAACCAAATATGATCATTCTCTTATTTTCTTTTTTTACTTTCCTATTCTAAAATCAAGAATAAAAATCTTAAATAAAGAACGTTTATCGCTTGGAGGTCTAAAAAATGTATTTTTTGTAATTTCCTAAACAACATTTTTTTCTAAGAACTGGAACCATGCCAAAAAATGTTAGCAACAAGTTCACAATTGTCTTTAGTGCAGAATTTTATGGTTAATAACTAATTATAATAACTGGTACGTACGAGCATAGATATACGCATAGATATTGTTTTAATCATGATTTTCACTTGGCTAACAAAAATACAAAAAAGTGTTTTTGCCATTTCCCCCTTTCGCTGTTTTGTGGGTTTGTGTTTTATACCCTGTATCCATTGATAATTTACAAAAAGAGGTATGCTGGTCATAAATGGTATGAATGTAGTTATGTATGTATGTGTGTATGTATACATATGTACTATATATGTGATGACATTGTATGTACATAAGTATTTTTTTTAACTTAACTCTAGGAGTAATCCCTACATCTATCAGTTTCTATTAAAGTGTCGATCTCTCCCATATAATCTAGAGTATAATATCTTCTCCAAAAAAAACATACTCTTGTATGATAAAAGCAGAACAATTTTGTTAAAAGTATCGATAGTTATCGATACCAAGAATTTAACAAATAGGGAATGAAGATTTCTTATGTAAGTTCTAAAGGCCATTTCACTTAATGAAAACCTGAACCCATTTAACTCTCGACTGATCATTTAGACAGCTTAAGTCTAGCTACAGGGTATCTCATAGTGAAGTACTTTCCATGAGTTCAGTCTTGGTTTTTTTTTTTGGTTTATATGGAAAGAAAGGTTGGTTGTAATTGTAGACTTTGTCATTTCGTCGACTTTCGCGTCACACTTGGCCAGCAGCGGACGGACAAAGCGTGAGAGAAAGAGAGATAAAGAGTGATAGAGAGAGTGAGAGCGAAACAGATACGACTTGTAGTCAGTTTCTGGCCTGGCCATTGACTGGCACGAGCCCGAAAGCAGGCAAAAAAAAGTTTGGGCCTGGCCCAGAATTTTTTTTTTTATCATTAAAAGCCACGCTCCAGTTAAAAAATTTCATCCAGTTTTAGAGCTTGGCCTTTAATTATAACACGGAAAAACAATTTTATTGAAATTGCGAATAGATTTGTCTTGTAAATCCCCGACTCTGTAAGCAAAGTGACCCCAATTTGCTTAGAGAAATTGCCAATTTGTATATGGCTGTAAAAGTAAGACTCAAATTCATTAATTATGTGTTCCGAAGTTGATTGAATAATTATTGCACAATTACCAAAGATATAATAGAAAAAAATGTATATCAAGTGAAAAATATTTCACAAATAACGAATGTGAAGTGCTCTACAATATGAATTGGGGATTATTAAGTAAGGTTTAGGTTAGGGATTATTAATTAAGGTTTAGGTGTAAGTTGAAGTTGATAGAGTTGTAGTATAAAAACTGTTTTTCGCCTTGATGATAGTCAATTTTGTAAAATAAGTTTCATAATAATAATAATTATAGCAATTATAAAGTTTCTAAAGAAATAAGCAAGAATTAATATTCAAGAATTGTAAATAAGCCTCGTTTATAAAAACTAATGACTGTAGTTTTAGTAATTAGTATAAGATTTTATATATAATTATTGTTGGTATCTTTATAGAGTAGATTTATAAATATTGCATGAAATTTTCAGAACTCTCTTTGCAAAGCTTTTAAAATTGACCTGTAAATAAATCATATCTTGAATTCATTGCTAGAACTCATAGATCATGGGAGCAATGTCTCTCTTTAGTGCTTGAGCTCTCATAATTAGAATTGGTTTTCTCAGTTCAATGTATGATTTTGTATATATCTACTTATATATATAATTTTTTTGTGTGTATATATATTTATATATATATAAAGCATATATGCTTTATTGCATAAAGCTAAACAGTTGAATTGATTTTAATGCAGATTTTAAACAAAAAGTCAAAAATATTATTATTATATATATTATATTATATAAAAATACTAAATAATTATGTTTTTTAAAGATCTTTTAAAGGAGATAAATTCAAAAGAATTTAATTAAGAAAATAAAGAAATCTTTAAACATTTTTATATTCAAAACAATTTAATTTAGAGAAAAGAATCTATTCTTATTAACATTTCTATTATATATCATATAACCTATCTACCAAGATTCCCAGGCAAACTTCAGTATCTACTCATAATACTCCAAAACAGAAGTGTATCTAAATAGCGTGCCGGATATTAGTTAAAAAATTATGCTTAGATTCGCATGTGATTGGCAATTGAAAGTTTGTTTTTTTTCTTTACCCAGGAACTATATGGCAATTATATGAGTTCCGACAATTGGTTGGATTGTGGCACCCGCTGTGGCAGCAACTGTAGCAGCTGGCTGCTGCCACGCCGATTGCGTACTTGAAACCTGCCAATTTTCCCACCTTTTGCCCAAAAAACAACTCAAAATATGATTGCTATGTACCGCAGTTCTCACGCTGCCCCTGTTAAATATTCGAAATTGAATTACACAAAATAAACCCCGTTAGCCCTCCTCTAAAAAAACCCTCGACTGCTCTACCCAAACCTCGCTTTGGTTTGCTAAGCAATTTATGCAATCGGCTTTTGGGTTTGGTCTTTGCTTTTTTTCGCTCTTACCTCAATTTTTTTTGGCTTTACTTAAGTCGAAGTTTTTTCTTTGGTTTTTTGTGTGCAAATATCGGAAAAAATATATCTTCTGCATGTATTTTTTTGTTGACTTCATCTTCTTCTTCTTCTTGTTTGTCATGCCAATTGAGCTTGTGAAAGATATATACATATATATATAAGTTTTAGCTGATTTTCAAGTTTCTTTCTGGCACATCGCAATTCGTTGAGCAGGTAAAAATATAAAGCTTAACACTCATATATTTGATTCAGCATTAATTGCAAGTCTCAATTAACGTGTAAAATGTTTAATTGTCTTTTTACATTTGTAATGTGTTTTTTTCTTCTTTTTAGCGACACATTTTTATGAGAACGATAACGAAAGAGCTTACAACACAGCGAATTGAACTGATTAATCGATTGATTGCACAGCAAAATTACAGTAGACTGTCGATATAAAACACAGAGTTAGAAATAGGTAGCAAAACATTCTTAAATAATAAAAAGAAACACATTAAACATATAAAAAAAAAATAAAAAAAAATTTTAAAAATATTGTGAAATAAAAAAAATAAAAATTAATCATAAAAAATTGCTTAATATGGTCATACCTAACTCAAGGTATATTTACTTTATAGTTGAATATAAAAGAATTTTTATTTAAATGAATCTATATTACCCGGAAATTGGTTGAAATTTAGTTATAAAGAATCAGGGAACAGTTTTCCGAAATGTATTATTTTGCGTGCTGAGCTCGAATCTTAAATTAGATTAGCCCTATCACATCGAAGGGTTACTCTGATTTTAGTTTGACATTCAGAACGTTTGATTCTTAGTAACAAAATGATGCTGCCCTGTGTTGTTAGCGATATAGAAGTTCTATAATAGATAAAAGTTTTAGAAACAAAAAATGAACAAACATTAAATAACCATTAAAAATGATAAATATATATTAAAATACATTCTCGAATATTATATGCTATTTTCTACTACCTTTTTCCAAATCACTTTTAAAGCAATTTCTTCAGTCCCCAAAATCAATAAATATGCATCAACAGCTAAGCTTTTTCTTGGCTTATCATATATATTGTATTTTAACACAAATTTTTCATAAGAAAACTAAAATATTTTCTTTAATTTTTGTGTTATCATAATATTTTATGCCATTAATTTACGTATCTTCTTCAAATACCGCTCCGATGATAAAAGCACACACTTCATGCGCTTTTCGCCCCGTTAATACCGAATGGTTATTTATGGCTTTCACGCCCAAAGCTCAAAGCATTCAATTAATTTGTCACTTAATTTGATTGTATTACAAATTATAAAAAAGAGAGGAGAAACATTGGAAACACGCCAACTCTATTTGGTTGGCTAAATGTTGTGCGAGTGTGCGTGTGTGTGTGTGTTTGTGTGTGTGGCACGCCTGTTAACTTTATCTCGTTTTCACTAAGTTTTTTATAAACAAGTTCATTGATTTCGTTTATGTATCTCTTTCTCTCCCTCCCTCCCTAGCTCTCTCGCTCTCTGTCTCTCCCTTTCTCATGTTTGATGAACATTTTTCACGCTTTCATTCGATTAATTGATGAATGAATTTTGTGTCAAAACATTTGTTACGCCTCTATTGAAGCACAGTAGCTGCTGCCCCACGCCTCCAAGCCCGCCCTGATTGACCTCCAAGAAAAACAAAGCGAAGAAAAAGTAGAAGAAGCACAAGTTAATGACCGTCTAATGAAAGAAACCTTCAACACGCACCTTGTGCATCATTTCCATTTCCATTTTGCGTTTACTTTTACTTTTTCTTTTGGTCATCATGCGTAACCAGCCCAAAGAGTAAAATCGCATTCGTAATCGCTATATCGTCATCGTCATCGTCATCGAATTTCATATTTATGTTATGCATATTCATTTTTTTTATCACTCACATCATTAAATTACAAATTGCTTTGCAATTTTCCTCACTTTGCAAACGAAAAAACAAATTTCCACAAACTATCGAAACTAATCGATAAATGATCAAAAAATACTATTATTTATTGTATATTTTGCAAGTGAAAAGAAAAATTATTTTCATAAAAATTAAATATAAATTTATTAAATAAAAATGTATGTGAAAAGTAAACTTGATTTAAAGAAAAAATAAAAATTTAAATTTAAAATAATTAGCATAAAAAATATTGCAATTATGCAGAACAATATGTTTTTAAAGAAATAATGGTATATTTTAAAGAATATTTCGTATTATCAGTAAAAGTAGGGAATTCTACAAAATTCCCGTTAATTTCCCAATCAAAACTCTTTCATAAACGAAAAGAAATTAAATTCTAACAGCTGAACTCGCCTAAACTATGTATTTATTTAAGCTGAGTAGGTGGGTTGTTGTACTGGCTAATGCACTGCGGGTTATGTGTCCCCGCTTAAGTCAACATTAAGCAAACAATTTAACTTCAATAAGCCAAAACATGGCACAAGTTGTGCTAAGCAGCCTGTGACAGGTGGTGGGCGGACTGTGGGAGGCGGGCCGCACATTTGTGGCACACGCCAACACACATCGACCTGCCACTCCCCTCCCCTCCCTGCCCCCTAAAGAAACAGTTATATTTCAAGCGCACAACTCGTTGAGCATCAAAGAGAGTCGCGCGGCTAAACGTGCAACGTGTTTGCGGCATAATCAAGTTGTGACATTTCTGAGCAGGTAAATCAGGGGCAGGGGAAGCGGCCGGGGCGTGGCTGTAGTGGACTGGCAAGTGCCGCGCGCTGCAACGCTTTCGGGGCATTATGTAGAACACGGCGAGCACTCGTAGAGCCAAAAGGCATTCATAAAGTATACAAAACACATGAAATTTGCGCTTACCGGAGCAGCGCTAAAGGAAGTGGCTTTTAATTAGCCAAAATTGAGAGGCTGATGATTTGAATAGATGATATCTATAGATGCTAGTATATATGGGGCATGGAATATCAAATCAAATTTGGCATGTTTAAAGTCTGCAAAACTTTAGATATAATTTTTAATATAATTTAATAATGGAAAAATAAAATAAAAAAAATATCACATATAATTTAAACTTCTTCAACATTTTTATATTTACAGATATTTTTTGAACGAAGCTTTCATTTTCACATATACAAATTTTCTACTCAGGGTTTACTTAAAATTGTATAATACTTTTATATTACTAAAAAAAAGGATTAAGAAGAAAGCTTCCAAAATCTGATCGAAACAGAAATTGTTTTAGAAATGAGCCTAAGAAACTGCGATATATAAATACAGTTAAATCTCGATAGTTCCAAATGACTAGTGGATCACAGTTTTCACGAATAACACACGAATTAGATTTATCGAACGAATTTTTTTCAAGGGAAGAGCAATTTTTATATATATATTTATATTTAGTATATTTAAAAAATTACTTTATATCAGTTTTAGCTGAACCTGCACAACGAGCCAACAAAAAATATTTTTAATAATTGAAAATTATTATTATTATTTTTACGAAATTTTAATTGACCTAAAATTTAATTAATTAGAAAAATAAGTACTTTTTAAAGGTGTAAAAATAAGATTGCACGACTGTTGGGAAATATAAAATGGGAGACTTTGCGTCAAGATTCGAATTGAACTAACTGAGAAAACTAAGCTTTGATTTTAGCGAAATATTACTTAATATAAATAATGATAACTGCATTTAACCTTGAATTAAGTAAAAAAATGCTTACTCAATGAATGAAAAGACTAAAATCTCAGTTCGAACTCCGCATTTTCATAGGTCTGAGCCCAAAGCTGAAAAACTGTGTTGTTTTTTGCTAAAAGCAGCATTGCATAAATATGTCACAAATATTTGGCTTTTAGCAGGCACACACTAACATACACACACACTTGTAGCACACACACACACACACACACGCACACAGTTAGTTCTATTAAGTGCATAATTGAAAAAAACGTTGAGGCGTTTTTCTTTTCGCACTCGAAACAGGTGTCGCCAACAAGGTGAAAATAAAAATAAGTTAAAAAATATAAGCACACACACACACATACACATATATGTGTGTGTTGCAGATTTGCGGCATATGCCACAAGCGTGGCAAGTAAGTTGTGTGCACGCGCCTCCCCCAAAAGGCTAATTAGTGGCATTAATATTAATTAGAAAACTTGCGTCAAGACCAAAAACTTTTGACACAGCCGCAAAATGAGCCCAGGAGCACAATTTGTAAGGGTGTGTGTGTGTGTGAGTCAACTGTGTGTGTTAAAGTTTGCGTAACTGTAGCAAAACTTGTTGTTGTTGTCAAACAATAGTCGAAACATGAATAGAAAAAAATTGATTTTGCATTGCTTTCACAAAAACTGAGAAACAATTGAATCGAACTGCGAATCGAACACGATTTTTATTGTTTATAAACAACATAAAAGTTATATTTAATTATTAGTTTTTTGCGGCACTTACCTTCGGCAATGCTCGTGGACAAAGTTTTTGTGCAATTTTTATTGTTTGTTGCATTTCCTGTGCTATTTTTGTTTCCCTTCTGTTGCGATGTTTTTGTGAAGATTTTGTTGGGCTGTGTTGCTGTTGTTGTTGTTGTTGTTGCTACCGAATTGCGTTTTTCTGCAAGAGACAGAGAGAGAGATAGAGAGAGTGAGTGAGAGAGAAGTGATGAGAAACTGAGCAGATGCTTAGGTAGAGAAGTCCTAAGACTAAGAAACATACATACGTATATAAAGCAGATATGCATAATACACATGTACAGATTTCTATAACAGATCTGTATAACGATTTGTATAACAGATTTGTATTACAGATTTGTATAACAGATTTGTATAACAGATACATAACAGATTTATTAGGAATAGCTATTAGAGAAGTCTTACGACTAAGAAACATACATACGCATATAAAGCAGATATGCATAATACACATGTATAACAGATTTGTATAACAGACAAATAACAGATTTATTAGGAATAGCTATTAGAGAAGTCCAAAGACTAAGAAACATAGGTATATAAAGCATATCTGCATAATAGACATGTATAACAGATTTGTATAACAGATTTGTATAACAGATTTATTAGAAATATCTGTTCTTAACATATTTACTTATTACTATTTAGAGATCAATTTATAGAGCATTTCAGGCCTTTAAAAGAACGATCTTCTAAATATTTTTTTCACATATTCCAAAACTTTTTAGAAAATATGCTAATTAATCTTAATCCCTAAACTTGAACTCTAGTAAATTTACAGTAAAATCTCCCAAGGGCGAACACCAATGGTTACAGCAAAACTGTCTAACTAAGAAATATTTCCATTTTAAAACAGCTGATAAGAAAGTAGAGCTCCATAAGCGGACTCTCTGTCAGCTATATTTTCTTATCTTCCAACTTTTCTCAAGGAAATTTCTTATGTTTGAACAAATAGACTCCAACTACAACTGTTCTTTAGCAAAGACATATATATTATATATGCTCTTATCACAGATGTATATACCAATATTTGCACTTCTCTGAACTTTAACAACCAACTGAACGAACAAAAACCAATTTAGATACATAATTTTCATTTGCGTAACTCACGATTAGTTTTACTGCTGTTTGGTTCCGTTTTGGGTTTGTACCATCTAAAAAGTTTTCTAAAAAATTGGCCAAAGTCCATTCTTTGAAAATAAATAAATAAAAATATATTTAAAAGAAAAAACTAAATAAAAACTAAAAAGAAATTTTGCTTAACAACAAAACAACTTATGCCCCAAAGCTTGCTACGACCCACATATTTTTCCGAATTTCCATAAGAAAAATAAATAAAAATATAATTAAGAGAGGTAAATGAACCAAATGCAAACAGAAAAGAAGGCCTATCAATGCAAAGGCAGGGAGCGCAGCAAAAAAAAACAACACAGCCAAGCACAATTTTAAGTAAACCAGTTTTCTGTGTTTTTTAAAACACCGCCAAATAAAAAAAAATGAGAATATAGAACAAAAACAAAAATTAAGATATAAACACCTGTTGCCAACAGGTGGCAGAAGAAGGTGAGCAGTGTGAGGGGCCCAAGTGCATAGCGCAAGCAGTGCAAATACGTGGCTGCAGCATGGTAACAACAAATGCATACGAGCAATGGAGTCAGTTGTAGCAAATGTGCAAGCAGTGCAGCATGTTGCTAGTGCATGTCGACAAGCAGGGTATTAGCAACTAGAAGGGAAGCTACAAGCAGTTAAATGTTGCCAGCCGAAAAGCAACATGTTGTTAAGCAACATCTTATTAGGCAACAGATCTGCAGGCAGAGCAAGTCGAAGACAGCAGTTGGCAAGCAGTATATAACATAAATTTGTAGCAAGCAGTGCTAGGCTGACCATTTGAATTTAATGAAGAGCTGATATACACAAATATAATACTCTTTAATGGGAAGTTAAATTGAAGGACTACAAAAAAAGCGGCAGCTTTTTATTAGTAATTAAGAATAGAAAAGAAATAAATAAATGCTAAAATTATGGCAGCAATTAAATGATAGTTTGATAAACTGAAAAGCAGTGCAATGAATTTGCAGCATGTTGCCAAGCAGTAGATCAGCTGAAAACTTAAGAGAGTTGCGCGCACTCATTCAACAATAAATACCCTTTGCAGCTCCTCAGCAAGCAGTTCATGTTGCTGCAGCAACTTTCTTAAGAGAACAGCCAACATAAATGCATTCGCTCGCTCTTAAGACTCTTTACACATACCAGTTTCTCCTTACAGAAATAATTAGCATAATTTACTTTTATGTGCTCGACGAGCGAAATGTGTGAGAGGGGAACAGCTGCTGACCAACAACGCGTTTGTCTCTATCTTGTTTACTTACTTTTTTGCTCAGTATTGTTTTAGTTAATTTGCGAGTGCACGACAAAAAGTTGTCGCGCGCTAGTTCAATGCTAACCGCAGCAGCTTTAGAAGCAGAAGCAGCAGCAGCAGCAGCAATAAAGAGACAAAGCAGAGTCGGAAGCCATAAATGGCTAATACAAGTCTAGGCCGCAATGCACAATACACCCAAGTCGCCAAAAAGAGAGGAAACAACATAAACAAAAACAGCAAAGTAAGGGTGGGCTACAGGCAAAGAGTGCCGTGACTAGCAGATACCCTGTAAATACGTAAAATATGCTTTAAAATAAACTTTATTAAATACGAACTTGGCATAATCTCCTTATTTTAAATACTTTTTCTGTATGAACTAGATCTATTGATATAGATATATAATTGAACTAGTTCGAAAGTTTTATGAAGAAGCTAAGAAAAATATGACTAGATCCCTTCCACTGCAAAAGCTTCAGAAGAATATTGATACATATCAACTTTATACACTCAGACTTAGAGTATACCCTTTCAGTAATTTTCATTACTTACAGGGTATCAAAAAAAAAAACAGCGAGAAGTTTGCAATGTTGCGGCCAATGTCAGGCACAAGCGGCGCCTAAAAAGCCGCTGCCAAGGCTAACCACAAGTTAAAGGAGAGACAAGAGAGAGGGAGATAGTGAGAGAGCGAGAGAGACAGCCAAAGTGCCACTGTATTATAAAGGTTAAGCAGGATCCTCATTGCAAATCAGTTTCTTTTATAAGTTTCTGATAAGCAATTAGCCAATGATCAAGTCTAACCGGATCTCTGTAGCAATTGCATGTGAACAGCTTTAAAGAGGTGACAAAATGCCGCCACTATTAAGCCAATAAATGTTAAGCCTCAATCCAAATCGATAAACATACGTGGGCCATTCAGAGGCACGTTCAACCTACGCTCAGGTGTCCATTGAATCTTAAGCAGGTTAATTGCAAAATTACGTTCAATTTGCAGACGCGTTTGAAGACGGCGCAAAAACCAGCAAGCTCATTGGTGCTGTCAAAAGACCCCACCGTCTATAAATAGAAACTGCGTCTTATCTGTCTGATAATACTCGAGCTACTGGCAACTGGGAACTGGAATATAGCAGCAACTGTTCAATTGCTTGACCAGCAAAGAAGAAGACGACAAAAGACACTCAGCTGCATTTATGTGCAGATTTTGGAGACATCTCCCCAACGAAGCATCGGTGGTTCAGTGGTAGAATGCTCGCCTGCCACGCGGGCGGCCCGGGTTCGATTCCCGGCCGATGCAGACTCACTTTTTGGCAAAGTCTCGCACATTTTAGCAACCTTAAGATATTATAGCTAAAATATATATTTTTCCCAATATATTTTGTTATATTTATTGGGGCAATAATGATCATAAGATCCTCTACTCGAATTTCTATTTAAAATATAGAATATATATGTTCCGTTAAGTTCATAGGCCAACATTTGGACGCTTCCCACACGAAAGCATCGGTGGTTCAGTGGTAGAATGCTCGCCTGCCACGCGGGCGGCCCGGGTTCGATTCCCGGCCGATGCAAAATACTTTTTTATTGAGCACATCAATACTGAATACTCTACAATTGTTTTTGTTATGAAATTTAGTTTTCTGGATGCAAGATATAATTGAATATTGAGCAAAGTAATTAAAAAATATATATAAGAAATATATATAAAAAATATATATAAAAAAATATATAAAAAAAATATTTATAAAAAAAATATATATAAAAAAAATATTAAAAAATATATGTAAAAAAATATATACAAAAAATATATATAAAAAAAATTAATAAAAAAATAATTATTAAATATATATACAAAATAAATAATAATAAATCTTTATAAATAATAAATATGTATAAATTATATATTATATAAAAATACATAAATTATATATACAAAAATGAAATAATAACTAAATATATATAAATACGTATGGAAAAAATAAATAATAAATATATATAAATTATATATGACAATAACAAATATATATAAATTATATATATAAATAAAAAATATAAAATATGTTTTCAACCAACCCAATGTGTAAAGTAAAGAAAGTAAAGTCATTGATCAGTTTTAATTTAATACTGCTTTAGTTCACCTGTTTCACAAAGACTTGGTCTGTTTTCTGATCATCTAAAGCTATTTTCATATTTTGTACATCCACACTTAATCATAACATATTTTGTCGTGATGATCTCAACAGCATCGGTGGTTCAGTGGTAGAATGCTCGCCTGCCACGCGGGCGGCCCGGGTTCGATTCCCGGCCGATGCAACTATCTTTTTTATTGTGTTTTTTCACTTTACGTTACCTACTTTTTAAGCTAAAAGTTAGAGATGCATATCTTCAGGCTTTAATTGCCGTAAATTGCAAAAGAAATAATAACGGAGGCCCATTGCGTGATGCTTAAGCTAAACAATGGGCCGAAGTTTCAGCATTTTATTGTGCGCTCTCCTGGGAATTAGCATATGCAAAACACGTTTCTACAATGCTCGTTTTTGTTGCTCTACGTATTCATGTGCAAATAACTGGAAAAACATGCGCGATAGTGCGAGTAAATTTAATTTAGTCTGCGGTTCGGTCTGCTCGTGGGTAAAAAATAGAATGTCCAGTCGATTGAGGGAATGAGTGGATGGCGGTTTGCCACTCAGCGGCGATTTAATGCGACAATATTTGAGCAATTTACTTGCCAAAGGCACAGAAACTGCAAATAGCTCAAGCAACACAATGAATTTACCCATTAAAACTAATTTATGCAAGCTTGCGCAGCCAGAGCCACAAAGAGGGGAATTAGCTGGCTACGGAAAGTAAAAAAAGAGAATAAAAAATATAAAAAAGTATTTTGCATCGGCCGGGAATCGAACCCGGGCCGCCCGCGTGGCAGGCGAGCATTCTACCACTGAACCACCGATGCTTGTGTGAAGAACCACACAAAAGCTGAAAGAGTTTTGTGAACAGCAAAGTTAAAAGACTTGAAGAGTTGATAGTTGAGGCCACAAATAGCAGGTTTGCATTTGTATATGTGTGTGTGTGTGTGTGTGTGATTGTCTTTCATATCAGCTGCAAAATATTTGATTAACTCGAAAAAGCAAATCACTTGAAATGCCAAATATATCAGCAGCCAACTTAATGTAATTATGTATTATGCAAGGTCTGATTGTAAATTGAAATATGGAATATATATAAATTGATATGTGAGGCAAGCGATTTAAAAGGTTTTCAATTGAATTAGGCCACAGCCATATGTTGTGTATGCCACAAAGTGTGAATAGAGTGCACATGTGTATAAATTATATTCCAAATTGTATTTGTTACAGCAGAAGATTGAATGGTGCCAGAGCTCAATTGTGAAAAGCTATAAAGTTACTATATCATATAGCTTCATTAGTTACTATCGGTAGACGATTTCCTGATAAAATACCATATGTGAACAGTTACTTTTAAGCATCTTATTACTATAATTTGTATATATATATATATGAGCAAATCATAGAAAACAAGTCAATATTATGTTAACCCATAAAATAGAGAAATATATTGCTTAGTTCTCTGATATTTTTATATACAGTCGAATCCCGATAGTTCGAAATGGCAAGGAGATCAAATTTTTAATGAATTGCACAAGAATTCGAAGGAATTTATTTCAAGGAGACAGATTTTTTTGTACGAAATGTTGAGGTTTTCGATTTAGCTGGGGATGAATTATCGGGATTCGACTGTATTTGTATATATATACATATATATATTTTACTATACATATGAATATAATTACAGTGAAAGCTCTAGTAGCGGACGAATATTATAGTCCCAAGATTTTTAACATGATTTTCATACAAAATCAGACTATTTTTTAAAAAACACTTTTTTATAGATCATAATTAAGTTTAATTTCAAAATTTGGAAAAGACAATTTTGAAGATTTTTTAAAAGTAGATAGCTCTTTACCCACAGTCAAAGTGACATTGAACTAAGCGATTCAGATCAAGATATTATTGTACAGCCAAATCTTTGGTATCTCCCGCAGGCGGACAAAAATACTGGAATAGTGGCTGTCCGTCCACAAGAGCTTTCATTGTATATTTGTGCATACATATATATATATTTCCCTATAAATAAGATTATATTTATTTATATGTATACATATATATTAATTTTTCTAGTCTCTCTTCTCTATCTTGCTAGCCTAGTTTAGAAGAAAGACAGAAGAAAAAGTTATTCATCACTAAAGAAAAATATATTGTTAGCTATTCCAATTTTTCATCTAATAAATTCTGTATTAACAACATTTTCTTCTCTTTTTATTTGCCTTAAAAGGTCATTAAAATACTACTCAATCTGAGTAACTTTATACCAAAAATGTTTTGCCTTTGTGATTTCATACTAAAACTATATATCATAAATATCATAAGCCATACCTCAATCAATTGTAGCTACACCTATATTAGTTCAGGTTAACCCCTGCTCCCACGCACTTGACCCACAACTAGGCAAAATAAATTGCATAATCATTTTGGCTCAGGTGTACGATGATATTCAACTTCACTTTTGGGTCGTGCCCTCAATGAATCCGCACAATCTGCAACGTATTTGGTGGGCGTGGCAACCGTTAGCTGTCCCGCTGGGACACATACTGCAAAATGGCCCCAAAACAGTAAAAAAAAGTAAAACTAGACCAACAATTGTTTTGGGTCTGAGATGAAATCTGTGTGCGAAAACATTTTCAGCAGCCAAACGAATTGGCCAAAAAGCTGACTCACAACAGCCCAACTCTCTGTGACTCATTCAGTGCCCAGCGACGTCTGGCTGAAACAGGAGCTACACATATGCACATACACACATACAGATACAGCTACAGATACATATGCAGATACTGCTACTCAGCTCTGCAGACCCCCATCAAAGTTGAATTGCGAATGTGTCAATGGCAACTGATGCGTTTAGGTTTTTTTTTTGTGATATTTTCTTCTCTTTTTTTCAAGGGAATTTTGTTAATTTTTGAGGAGTGGACTCTATAGAGTATACGTAAAAAATTGCCAAAAGCTGATGTCAGTCATTAACGTATCTTTCTTTGTTGAACGAGACAAATCTTTAAAGCTGTCAACAAAAAATGACTTCACTTTGAAGAGGTGTAGAGTTTTTAAAAATTATTTCACACTTAAAAATAAACAGAAGTTTATGAAAATTATTTTTGTAGTAGATAATAACAAAACTGAGCTATATAAATACATATAGAGCTATATGAATTCCATTGGCATATAAAATTAAATTGAGTTTCTTACAACAAATATATAAATAATTTTCGTTCTTCGTAAAGATTAAAAGAAGATGGAAAGATTGAAGTACAAGAATATATTTCTTTAAATGTATATACATATACAGTCGTATCCTGATAATTCCTCCCCTCGCTAAATCGAAAACCTCAATAGTTCGTAAAACATGCTTTCCCTTTAAAAAAAAAATTCGTTCGAATTTCTGTTCGATAAATCGAATTCCTGTGTAATTCGTAAAAATTTGATATCATTGACATTTCGAACTATCTACATATTTATTTGTTTTTGGTTCTCAACTAGTTCATTATTCCGTATTATTCCCAGAGAGACAAATCTTTAAAGCTGACAGCTCAAAAATGAGTTCACTTTGAGAATTTGTAGAATTTTTTTGATTTTGTTAGAAGAGTTCACAGATCTTTGCTAAAAAGCCTATCCTATTTTATATTTATTGTGTTATATTTCATTTTAATTATTATATATTTGTTTAATATTATTTTTTTTTATATTAATTGACTATTATTTTATATATTTTTATTTAATATTATATTTGTATTTAAATTCAATACCCACATATAATTTAATAGAGATTTATATAAAATATTGTAAAATTTCTACTTACGTATAGTTGTTGGTGTGGGCGTTAGGGACTTATTCCAAGACGATTGTCCCTTGGCGGTCTGTTGGGTCTTTGGCGGCGGTCCCAGATCCGTGGGCGATATGCTCAAATTGCGTACATCCCGCTTTTTGGCAGCTCCTGCAAGAGGCAAAAAATGATGCGACAAGTGAGAAACTGCTGACAATTTCACGCATATTTGCATGTAATCGATATTCGTGTAATGCTACATAAATTATGCGCAAACACGTCGACTTTGTTCGCTTTGCATTAAATAAGGAAAACTCACAGAGAAAGAGAGAGATGGAGAGAGAGACAGCATTGCACTGTAAAACGTTTCAACGTTTAGCACTCCCCCCACTTCAGATGTAGAGAGATTGCCCCGCTATTTGCATTTCAATGTTTGTCGATTAAAACAAAGCACTTGCATATAATTGAAGTATCTTTTGCTCTGCCCCTCTCCATCTCCATCTCCGTCTCCCTTTCCATATTCAACTTTTTCATCCCAAGCAACACCAGGAAATGTGTGAGAAAAAAAGGGGTTAAATTATATTATATTATGCGAGTGCATGTAGCTAACGCCAGGGGGCGCTTTATTACAGCAAACATAATGTACACAAAGCATTACGATAGCCAGACAAAATGGGGAGAGATATGTAAACTAGAGGTATCATAATATAGCTGCTTCTCAGCTTCAAGTTGCTTTGATATAGTTTTTTTTTGTGAAGTACTTTAAATTTAAATTTAAGAGTTAACAGAGAATATAATTGATAAAAGTTGCATCACTGTTTATAACTGTGGGAACTCGGCTCTGTGTGAAGATACTTTGTTGAAATTTCGAACAGCTGTTTTTTTAGTGATAAGGAAGGTATATCTAACTGAAATGGATGAATCTGAATACTTCATAGGTGTTAAATAAGATTTTTTTTGATAAACTTTTTTCTATTTCATTACATTTTTTGAAATTTTCCTCTTTTATAAGCCTTTTGTTTCTTCTTATAATTTGTGTATATCTTTAATGTATTTTTTTTATTTTAAGAGAGACTCTTATTAAACAAATATAATTATATTTATATTATCTATATACTATACATTTCTTTATAAATATATTTTAGTTGTAACTCATTGAAGTAGCTATACTTTGCTTTCAAACTTTATCAAATATATATATTATATTAATATCATTTTACTATACTATATACCTTCTCTAGGAACAATCGTATACTTTATTGTCTAAACAGTAATAAATAATTTAAAAATTGCCAAAAAATCTACCTTAAATTGAATTTTTTCCAACGCAGACCAACTTTTAGTCAAATGTAGTTAAAGTTTTTTAGTTTTCAGCTGACGCAAATCTCGCACTTGTTATGGACGCGCAATTCAACATAATTTGCTGTTGCAACTTCGTGTTAAACGATGTCTGCGTGGTGCAACGCAAGGGAGCTCTGCAACAGCAACAACAACAACAACAACAACAGCAAGAATAAATGCGGTTTGCACAGCTGCATGAAATCTAATAAATTTTATTTTTAGCTGTCTGCTAATTGCACTGGACTCGAATTTGGACTCGGACTGGAATCCAGACTGGGGCTGGGGTTGGGGCTGGGATTTGGACGTGAACCACAGACGCGCGCACGCGTTGCACGTGTGGATTGTACCAACTTTTATCAGTCCGCAAAAGTGGGAGGTTCCAGCACTCCAACCCACCTCAGCTAAGTCACATAATCCCCCTTTTGCGGCTTATCAGAAAATTTGTGCGCAGAGTTAGAATATGCCAAAAAAACTGAACTTTTTTGTGTGGAGTTTTACTATATTATAGTTTAGGTTTAGCGTATGAGATATATATATATATATATATCTGTATATGTATAGAAATATCTATATATGTATAGAAATGTTTCCTTTGACTAACCGCAGCGCATTATAAAAGTAAATGTAGCTGAGTCGCAGCTTTAACCACAACGAACCAATGAGTTTACTTAAAGAGAATTAAAATATTTTTAAATTTGTTTATAATTAATTTAGATTGTGTGTACTGAAAGTCATATAATTATGCTTTAAAATTAGCTCAAAGAAAGCTTATTGTATCATCATATATCATTGATGGCATGATGATAATATTTAGGATATGTGTGCAATATTTTTCTATATTTGATGCAAGCAATACTTAATATTTTATATGTATAATATCTACTTCCTCGAGAAGAATGTGATATAATTGAAGCCTGTCTGATTTATTTGCTTTTTAAGGAAAATCTACTAGAGAAGATTATACATAAAGACTTTATTAATAAATATTGATTTAATAGAATTTTGTTCAAGTGACATTTGAAACTCTACAAAATATAACTAATAAGAAAACTCATCTAAAATTGACATTTTTTTTTTTAAAAATCACGAAATATTGAGTCGTAGGGTTAGTTTAGCAAAGTCTCAGCTGTAAATATTGTAGAGCTGAGAATGAGCTAGATACTTTACTTACTTTACTATGAAATCTATTTAATTAATATGAGAATTTTTAATTAATATGTTAGAGCCTTTATATCATTTACATTTCTAGAGCTTGTTAAAGTTTTCAATTGGAAATCAAAAGTTTTTCAATACACAACTTTATATAGACTTAGGCTTACTAAGACAGTTTATATGATATATTCATTCTAGCTGTCTTTAATATGAATACTCTCATTAGCTTAAAGAAGTATCTATACAAATGTATCTCTGTATCTCATCAGCTGATACTTTAAAGAATTCAGAACAATATTAAAAAAAGCAACTGTAATAAAATTAAAAATATTTTATTTAAGAAAAGCTAAAATATGTTATGCACAAAAATACTATATATATACATCATATATTTCATATTTCATTTAAGTTGAGACTTCAGACTTCAAGCTCAAATTTACAATTCATTATTAAATATTTATTTTTAAAGCCCGCTAATCAGCGTCTACTTCATTAACAATTCAAAATTCCAGCCGAACACACTTCAATTTTGCACACCGAAGTGATCGTAGCACTTACCTTTTGTCACGCTCTTCGCACGTTTGCCAAAGCTGCCAAATCTTTCACGTTCAATCATTTGGCTGTGAATGTAGCGCTCGGAATACGAACGCGATAATTTCTCCTTGGAGCTATGGGCGCCCATTTTGTACAGTTAATATCGGGATATATATAACTATGTTTGCCTCTATATAGATCTGTTGCAGTCGAAACTTTCACACACAAAGAGAGAGGTTCAGGCCTCACTCTCGCTTTCACAAACTGCGACACCCGCGCCGAGGACTTTCATTTGTTGTAGTTGCTGTCATTCACAATTGCTGATTGAACACATTTTTTTGTTATTATTGTTATGTATCAATTTTATTACGATTTTTTAATCTTTTACAGTTGCTTGTTCCGTTTTTTTTTTGTATCAGTTTATTTGTGCTCAAGTTTTCAGTTAAATTTTGACTGCAATTCAGAGTTCACGATTTTTGGACACATTTCTTATAGCTGTTAATGGCTTAATAACCCTTTCAATTAGTCGCCTCATTTAACGGTCAAGAGCGCACTCAAGCACACAAATTAATACTACTCCATTTTCCACACTATACCCTGTAGACGCAAAATGAGGCAATGGGGTATATTAGATTTGTGTCAAGACTGATAAAAAGAGAAGTTTGTTGCATTTGCTTTAATAAACAAGTTTTCTGACATTTCTTTTCGTAATTTATCCAATAATTCCATTTTAAACAAATATTTTACAATTATATCTTTTCCTATTATTCCATTTGTATATCTATATTTAACTTTAATTCCTTCTTAGAGTTTTATTTCCATAATCTCAGAAATACTCGAACTACAAAGAAAAAACTTTAATTCAACTTCCTTATCTACAGGGTATCTGCAATTCCCTCCATTGCTTCACACCCACAAGTTAATTAAAGATTTTTATGGCACCATTTTTATGGCGCTTTTAAATGCTCTCGCATATTCAATGCATGTCGAGTATGTCCATTAAAATTGTGTGAAAATCGAAAAAGCTTCATAATTCAACGAAAAAATCCTAATATTTTACTTTAAAATCCAGAAACAAACAAAACAAAACAAAGCATGTGAAAGGGGAGGCTGTGGCATGCGCAGGAATTTCGCAACACAAATGTCGTCCCCGTTGATAAATTGCTGCAGCAGCTGAAACGACCTCAATTTTCCACTCGTAGACCTAGCTGTCGTCTGGCAGGTGCAGCCACAACTAAACCAAACCGAATGGGAAATAACAAAAAAAAAACTATTGCAACAGGCCCCAAATAAATCTTTCGACGATCTTCCAACGCCACGAGCCGCACGACGACAGCCACTTGAATGTCATCATAACTTATTAGCCGACTGGAGAAGGAGCGAAATGAGCTGACAAATTGCTCGCCAGCATTTGAAGGCATGCCAGAAAAAATGTACCTGCTCATAATTTCCCTCCCAAAAAAAAACAGAAACTGGGAAATTCATGTGCGGCAGTCGAAGCGCAACCTCATTGCTATAAATAGTTGGGATGTTCTCTTTTTTAACTAAGGGGAACTTTTGGGGTGGTAAGCAAAGGTTTTGGGATAGTCGAAATACAAAGTAGAGATTGGGCGTCGAGATCTTCGGGATCGGGCGGGTTGGGCAAGTTTCTTAAAAAAAAGTTCGAGACCATAGGGATAAGTGCTTGATCCTTAAATTCCTGCAGGTCCCAGGTTAAAAATTTAAATTTAATAATAATAAGTAAATAATGCGATAAATAATAATCAATGAACAGAAGAATGATATTGACTGGGAAATTAATTCTTATTTAAACCATGTTATAATTAAGAAGTTTAAATAGTATTTTCTTGTTATTATAATATTATTATATTTGGCAAAATGCATTGATGTAAAGGCATAAGCCTTTTTTACAAATGCTTGCTAGGCAAGTACTTAATTTCCCAACTTCTTCAGCAAAGAGTGACAGAATTTTTTCTACCTAAAGCAGAAATCGGAAAGAAAGCAGAATACGTCTTATAGGAAATGTCGGGATCCGCTGGAAATATTAATAATTTTTCGGGAGAATTGAACAGGAAAAGCAAATATGTTTTCGTAATGGGTTGGATCATGATCTCATCTCTAATTCAAAGAGATATGATATAGGTAACTCTGATATATACATATCTGCCAAATACATAGACACATGTTCAGCAGAGGCAAAATTAAATTTCAAATTTGGCAAATTCATTATGTCGAATTGTCGAATACAAAAGATCAAAGATCTTCCTATACTCATATATTGCTTGAGCGACCCTCGCTCGCATTCAGTCACTGTGGCAAACCCTGTAGATGACATTTCGGCCAGCCAAACTATAATTAGACACATTTAATGCAAAGGTGTTCCGGATCGAAGCAGAGACTAAGACAATTGCTATGCGAGCAGATAGATGGCCTGAGTGACAGTGGGAGGTGGGGTGGTTGGGAGGATTTCTTGGGGGCGAAGTAGGTCTAAATTTGGCGTCAGTCAATTGGAAAACTTGAGAGCATAATTCACATGCTTGGAGCAACAGTCGGCATCAAATGCCGGAAATGTTTCGACTAAAAGCGGAAGTTGCGGCCCATTCTCAAGGGCATTTCCCCGCCCTCTCTTCATGTTGTTGTTGTTATTTATTGGTGAGTGCTCGGCTCGATCGAAGAAACGAAGCTGCGGCGGCTCCATTTAATTAAATATGCAAAAATTGAATTTGAGTTTTAATTAAAAGCTGCTGGCGCTTCTCTGCGTGGGCGTCTGCACTTTTTTTCCAAGTCTCGACTGCAGACAAGCGGCAGTAAAAGCAATTAATTGAGCAGGCAGCGAGCGCGAGAGCGAAGGGAGGTGCGACACAAAAATGAAAAGCATGAAGGTAGACGACGGCAGGTGAGCATAAATATGCATAATTCAGGGAGCGGCTGTGGTGGCAAGGTGGCAAGGTGGCAAGTGGCTGTCGAGACCATTTCCACACAAAAGCTAGCAAAAATCAGCGGCCTTAATGGCGCGTAACTACTGCAACATTGCAGAACATAAAGGGTCTGCAAATGAAAGAGAGAAGCGAACGAGAAGTAAAATGTGGTAGCAACTCATTGAAGCGGAGTTGTTTCCACACGGCTTTATAATGCATTCAATTGATCCCTTAAATATGAACTGAGTCTTACTTAAATAAGAAATTATTTGGCTTGGAAATGTATACAAATAATAATATATTGCACTGAGATAGATATTTTATGGAAATTAACTTAGATGTCATACTCATGATTCTAAAATAAGCAACTACCTAATAAATGACAAGTAGATTTGCTTCACTTGAAATTTCCAGGTTTCAAAGTTATCTAGGTTCTAAAAATCAGCCAAAATACTAAAAGCAAGTTTCAGCTAGAAACTAGCTAAAACCTGGCAGTTACTTGTTTCATAAACTCTCCAACAAGTGTATTTATACCTATAAAGCAAATATTATTTAAATTAAAATCAGTCCAGCTATCTTAAATACATAATAAAACCTCGAGAATTTAAAAAAGATATATATGTATATAATTTGATCGGAAACTAAGAAGATAACCCATCTACCGAAATTTTCCATCTAAATATTCCATTTAAATATTACTAGAAATTTTCCATTTAAACAATACTTAAGAACCCTTTTTTAGTATATTTATCTAGGGAAAATCTAAGGAAAATAAAATCTAAATATAACTAGAAATTGTCCATTTAAATATTATCTACGGAATATTCTATTAAAATATTACTTGAAATTTCCCGTCTAAATATTACTTAAGAACCCTAGTTTAATATATTTATTTAGTCAAAATAACATGTAAATATTACTAGAAATTTTCCATCAAAAGATTAGTTGAGAGCTATATTATCATAAATTTATCTAAGAAAAATAAAATCTAAATATAACTAGAAATTGATAATCTGATAATATGCTAAACATATTTTTATCTACGGAATATTCCATTTAAATATTACTTGATATTGTTCCTCTAAATATTACTTTAGAACCCTATTATCATATATTTATCTAGGGAAAATATCATCAAAATATTACTAGAAATTTTCTATTTCAATATTAGTTGAGAACCAACCATATTATCATATACTTATCTAAGGAATTAGATAAGTATTACTTAAAAATATTAAATATTATCCATATTATAATAAAATTTATCTATTTCCATCAAAATATTACTTAATATTCTATCTAAATCATTTAATTTAATTATCCAAGTAATTCTTCCCATTTCAATACCATCACATCATATCATATGCTACTTTAAAAGAAATAAACTAGCACAAACAATAATTTCTTATAGCTGATTGTGAAACTAAACTTCTCATTAAGAGTTCCATTTAAAGTCACTTTCTGCAGCAAGATCTATAAAAGAGTTTAACGATGCATCAAATTGAACTTGTGTGATTTTTCCAGTCTTGTGGTCATTAATTTCCCACATACTCGTAAAGTGATATCACTAACAAAAATTAATGATCGTATTAAGTGCCGGAGCGAACTGCACAAATTGCAAAATTTGATTATTCAAATGGACGAATGGAGTTATGAGCACAAAACTATTGCAAAGCCATAAAACCAAATGAAGGTGAATGAACTCACTCAGCTGAACTGAACTGAAATGAACTAAACTGAACTGAACTGAACTAAGTGAACCAACTGAACCAACTGGTCAATAAAATTAACCATTCGCAAAAGCACTTTTTTTTATTTTATTTATTAATGTGCCGCACATAAATATAAAAAATTGTACGTCATTAAAAGCAACAACAAAAGGCTAGAGATGGACAGAGGGCAGGGTGTACCGGACATGCACAGAGGGTAGGGGTATTCAGCCATGTCAAAGAGTCATTAAAACCAGCAAATTGCCAGCAATAGCAAATGCAGCTGTCATTATATAGATATATATATATATATATATATATATATATGTATATATATATACTACATGGATATATATATATATATGTATAAGTTTATATATCTACAATTCTTATAAATCTTGCTGAATAAAGCAAATTTACATTTTTGGTAAAAATTCAAGACTTTTTTCATTACGTCTGATGTCATTGAAATGTTTATTTCCCACTATTTGCTCCAGTAAATTTCATAAAAACTGCGCAGGGCCAAAAACAAATTTAGATGTTGAACATAGATTTGTGTGTCTTTAATACCCTGTAAACATAAAATAAGTGATTGGGGTATACTGATATGCGCTTTTAAGCAGGAAACTTGCTTAAGCATACGAATATAATGGATTTTTATGGAAAGGAATTATACACTGTGAAGATTAAGATATTCAAAAAGAATATAAGGAATTTTCTGTTTATATTAGTTAAATAATAACTTCTTTTTATACCCTGAACCCATTGAAAATGGGAATTCAGGGTATAATGGTTTTGTGACAATGTATGTAACAGGCAGAAGGAGGCGTGGCAGACCCCATAAAGTATATATATTCTTGATCAGGACGACGAGCTGAGTCGATCTAGCCATGTCCGTCTGTCCGTCTGTCCGTCCGTCCGTCTGTCCGTCTGTCCGTCTGTCCGTCTGTCCGTCTGTCCGTCCGTATGAACGCAGTGATCTCGTAAACCACAAAAGCTAGAGATTTGAGATTTTAGATATATATTCTTGTATACCATACGCAGTACAAGTTTATTTTTTTTTTTCGATAACTCATCCTATTTCCTTATTATCGATAACAATCGATATTTTGACTTTGTTTTTAAGCTATAACTTTTAGACCATAATACCTAGAGACGCCAAATTGACTATGTAGGTTGCTGTGATGTAAATACAGATAATAAACTTATTAAATTTTGGATACCTCTCCCCATTAGCCCCATAAGTGGAAAAAACGTATTTCAAATACTAGGGAGTTGGGATTTCGTATATATACACCTCTAGATGTCAATATTATGTCCTGAAAATTTCATTAAGAAAGTAGATCTAGAACCGAAGTTATTTAACAATGAATTTCTCATAATGCTGCATAGAATGCAGCCCAAGCGTAGCCGCTAAATCATCTACGCAGTAAGCGGCGCGCGTGCTTGTGTATGTATATGTGTGCGTGTGTGGGTGCACGCAGAGGGTAATATGTACCGGTAAAAGATATAAGCTAGATTGTTTAAAACACTGCCTCGGACTTGGTTCAGGGGATCTCGTAGTCGGGCAGACCCGACTAGAGCTTTCTTACTTGTTTTTATAAAAATTTTTAATTTTGATTTAAACAAGTTTTCTACTATCGTTAGTGGCTATTTCTATATTTCTATTTGCAAACTATTTGTTTTTATATATATTTTTTAATATTTTCTTATTTAAATATTTTAAAAAAAAATTTTTTGAGTATTTTTTAAATATTTGTGTTAGTAATATTTTGTATTTTTATATATTTTGTATTTTTATATATTTTATTAATATATTTTTATTATATTTTTTAATATTTTGTTTTTTTATATATTTTTTTAATATTTTTATTTAAATATTTTGTTTATAATATATTTTTAGTATATTTTTTCTGAAAATATTTTTTTTAAAACATTTTTTGTATTTTTATTTTTAATAATTTTTTTTTAATGTTATAAAATACTTAAACTCAATATTATTTATTAACAGCTAAAATACTTTTTTTAGCAGGCTTATCCCCCTTAATAATTATTTCTTAATTTCCTTACATTTTCTTCACATTTGACCACACAGCGTATCTGATTAGTCATGCATACCCGCTCTTTTGCAGGTCTTCGCCGTCTCGCTGCGTCTGGCGTTGACTAAATTGCAACTGCATACAAAAGGCGCAGCGCGAAGGCAAATGCATTCATAATGCAATTTTATTTTTAAATCGTTGGCTGTCATCTCGCTTAGGGGGTATTTCTTCTCTTCTCTCTCTGTCTCTCTTCATCTCTGTCTTTCTTTCGTATTATACTATTTGTAGTTTGTGGCCGATTCTACTACTTGGCTCCTGGCACACTTTCCGGATGGCGAGCAAGTGGCGGCAATTCGTTACAGAAATATCCATTTGCATATTAACATAGATATAGAAACAAGTAAATTTTCGTATTTGCCTAGATCGTTGGACCAAAATGTGTGAATTTATAAAGCCAACAGTTGGCGGCCAGTTGCGAAAATGCTTCTGGGTAAATGTCCATTTGCTAGTGACACAAATCTTAATGTGGGACACTAATTTATCTAATTTGTGTTAAATTGGCTAAGACAATTGCAATAAAAAAACGTTTGTGTTTTTAAGAAGGCAACTGAATAGAAAGAATTATGTGTATAGGATGAAAGGACTTAGAATAGGTTTACAGAATGCCTAAAGCTTTAAAAGATCTTAAAGTAAAAAGTTTCTATTACACATATACACCTAGACCTCGCTTTACGTTTTTTCGAAGTTGCGTCGCTTCCCAATTAGAACTAATTTTCATTGTGCGTCGTAAGATTTTCTATGGTGCGTTGTTTTGGGTATTGAGGGGACTGGCATAAATTTACCAATGAAACCAGGAATTCTCCAATGCTAATAAAGAAGATGACTGTGACTGTTTAATAGAAATCTCCAAGGAACAAATTTCCAAAGCGATGTGTTTGATTGACGAAGATATGGAGAGTTTTTTAAAAAACGATCCTGACAGTGGAAGGAGCCTTAAAGTGTCCCAGGCTCAATTGATACAAGAAAATGTATTTTATGTTGAAAAAAAAAGCTGTTCAGCAAACATTGGACCAACTTTTTTTTTTAAAGAAAGCTGACCTTCAACAGCAGACTCTAAAAACTTATCAGAGAGTGATTAATTGTAATTTTATTTTCATAATTGATTAATTGAATATTTTATTTTGTTTTTATTGAATTAGTTTCTTAATGTTTTGTATATTTATATTATGTAATAAAATGAAAAGTTGTTTTTTTTTTAATGTTTACTTTGCTCAATTTTCTTTTTAAAAAGTAGTATTTTCGTAACCCTGGAAATTATCTTCGATCTTTAAAAGTTTTGCTATAGAAAATAATAATTTTGCCTCGTTTCAACGTATCCCCGACGCAATGCGAGGTCTAAGTGTATATACATTTATATTTTAAAGAAGTCAACTAAATAGAAAGAATTAGGTGTATTTGATGAAGGAACTTATAGTAAGCATGCTTCCATTACCCAAATCTCTAACGCTGAAAGCTATAATATATTAATGCTCTATGGAACTTTACTTAAAGCTCAAACAATAATTCTTCAAGCTTTAAAATAGTTTACTCCAAAATTTCTTCACCTCAAATTCAATATCTTACCTTATTCTAATATTTCTATTTCTCCGTCAACTTTCTTTTCTTAGATCCATATATTTTTAACACAAATTCCCTAACTTCGCTTAAGGTCAGTTTTCTCACACACTTGAAATTTCTTGATGCTTACGAGTATCATTCAAGTGTTTTCACTTTCTACATAACGATTTGAAGAATCATCCTCACGAAACGTGCGCACAATTTGTTTGACAGATTTCTTGCATAGCTTTTCAAGGGCTAAAGCCATAATGACAAACAACAACAACAACAATATGACTTTCCAAACTAATCAGCGATCATCGAAAACTGAATAATTTCTATAAATGTAAACAAATTAAGATAAATCTTGAGTTTGTCAACATAAGTGTTAAGGTTTTCTTTGTATATATCTTATGATATATGAGCTGTATACAAGGATTTTGCTATTCAAGTAAAGTGGTATATGATAAATGCCGAATCTTAAAACAGAGCAGTATTTTATATAGATAGATCGATATAAAATCGATATCGATATCGACTAGAACTTAAAAGTTCTGAAATAATTTCTCAAGTTGGCCCTACTTAACAATTCCAAACATTTTAACTTTGCTGCTCAATTTATAAGTTTCAAAAGTGAATAAACATTGTAAATTTCCGAGTTCTTCTGCAAACATGAGATATCTAACAAATTTTGCAACATGCATAATTATTATGTATATATTATATGTGGTTTTTCAGATACTTTATGTGCCCTATTATATGCTGCTATGCAGCGGCTGTGAGGTAAGTATATAGCAGATATATCAATCTTATATATATAATAATACAAATTGATTTCGTTTGCAGAGCAATATGGAACTGCTAAAGAAATGTGCGCAGGATCCGAGTCACTGTTTCTATACCTACAAAAATTGTGAGCCTTTGTGCAAAAACTATATAAAATGATACCATATAGAATATCCTATATCCTATATTAAAAAAGTATCATATATGACTTAACGTACGATATAAAATGAAGAAATTCCCCCTGATGCCATTGTTTATTGTTATTATCGGAATACCATACAAAACTGACAAAATTTATGAAACATAAGGCATAGCATATATACTCATGATTAGTAACGACAGTCGAGTCGATATATGGACTATGCGCTTCTCAGAAAACTTATCTGTGTTTTAAGTTTATCTCCATACATTACTATATATCTATATTTCTATATCTTATAGGAGAGAACCTGTACTTAAAAAAATTTACTAGACATGCATTGAAATATCTTTCTAAATTTGGAATACTTTACAATACTTTTTGAGTCCCATCAGTTCGTATTTACATTCAGGCAATTCAGTATAAAATTTCTAGAATATTCAGTTATATCATATAATAGTTTTATAAATATGGGCAATCCAGGTTATTTAGTATTCTGGCTGGTGATACTCATATTTTTCTCATTCTTTGTGGCTTACATCGCCAGCTTCTTTTATGTGTGGGCATACTTAATATCTCAATGCGCTGACTCCGTTACTGTAAGTATATATATATAATGTAATACTACCTATTATACATAATTCAATTGCCTCTCTTTACAGAAAGTAGCGGACATCCTGTTACTGGGCGTACAGTTTCCTGGATATTGTGCGAGAAACATGTTAGATTACAAAAAGCCCTGCTAGAAATTCAGTATTCAGTATCCAGAATTTATTTTCCTATTTATTTAAGTTCATCATGTTTATAAACTAATTTTATGAAAACCAAAAAAACACGTAAGATCGTTACAGTCGGGCGTAAGCGTCTTCAATAAAAGAGCTAAATAGATATATAGCTATATATATACCCATACGTTTAGTACTGTTGTCTATTTTGAAGTTAGGGACTAGAAATACGAAATATATTATTGAATAGACCAGTAACATTTAAGAACATTAAGAATAAAGACGGTTACTTTATCTTCTACAATTTTACAGCTAAAGTCAGCAGGTGAGCTCTACTGTTAAAATCTATCTTAAATCTCTATTAACTCTAGGAATGGCTATATCAACTTATCTCGTGTCGGGCTGATCAAAAATAGGTATACATTATATTGTCGAAGATGCTTCGAGATGCGTCGCGATCGGGATTTTCGGGACCCGAAATTATCCCGAAACAATTTTCGGTCTGGTTGGAAAAAATTCTAAAACATTTCAGGACGGTCGGATAAGTGCTTCATCCCTACACTAAGAGATTCTAGAGATATACTTATGACCAGAGGTGGGATCGAAATTTTCGGGTCCCGAACGGGTATCTCTGAAATGCCGCCATCTCAGAGCATATCTCTAGAATTTTTTACCACTGTACCAAGCACGTATCCGATCGTCCCGGACTTTCTGAAAATCTTTCAGGTCCCGATCCCGACGCCCATCTCTAATATATACATACATACTTTATATATAGGAAGGCTATAAAAATGATTTAAATACGTTCGTTGGGCATCATGACAAATCTTTGTCATCTCCACAGTTTTGCAGCTGAAATCTCTATAGATAAACCTATGATCTCTATGGTCTGCCCATTAAGGTGTGGCAAGTCCAAAAATATTGTTACTTGATAAAAAATTTAGCCAGGAACGAGTATTATGTAGTTGGTGATACCCAACTATAACATTTGATTGTTAATACTTGATTGTTCGAAGGTCTATAGGTAATATAATAAAAATTGATTGAGTTCATATGGATATCTTGAATATATATAGAACAACTCATTAGGTGAAATGCGAGTAAAGCAAAGAAAGATATTATTATGAGTCAAATACTCTCGCTGAACACAGAGCTCGCGCCTCTAATGCCAACGTCTATGGAACAACGGCAGAGTCAAGGTTTTTTTTTCAATAGAGAGCAATGATTTTCTCTCTATAAATTTGTGTTTAGTGAGTACTTAGACTTGTCTAATGAATGGCGACAAGTTTTTATTGTTATTGTTGCTGTTGTTGGCCGAATGTTTCCGGCTGTCTTGAGTCAACTTTTTTTTCGGACTTCATTTAGGCTGCACACCTGCGACCTCTAAAAAGCAAACTTTGGCACCCTTCGAGTTGTTGGGTCATTAAATTACAATATGAATGACAATTGCTGTTGCTGCTTGGCCCACAGGAAGTGGCAGTGGGTAAAAGTTGTGCGTGTGTGTGTGTGTGTGTGTGTGTGCGCCTCTAACGACACAATTAATTTATTAAATTAAGCCGCTTTCAGCATGAGGGCAGAGCTATATAGTTTTTCCACTCCACTTTGAAGGCAAATACACTTTGATGGCTTAGGCCAAGTAGAAAGCACTTGAGTTCCAAAACAGCCACCCCCGCCCACTCGACAGCACTTGGAAGTCTCTGAAAGCCTTGCGCTGACTCAGTTTCATATGCAAATTAGCCGCAAGGCGTTTCATGCCTCCGCATATCGAATAGTCAATAGAAAATGCGTTGATGAGACGCAGACAAAGTGCCTCGATGCAACAGCTGCCCCAAGCTGTAGACACACACGCAACACGACCAAGTTATATTGATATGCACACAAATATATATCGATGTTTGTATATAGAGTTTTTCTTATCGCGTGGCCATTCAACAACTCAGCAACAACAACAACAACAACAAGAACAACAACAATTAACATTTGGACCCAGCTGCTGGTGGCTTTAACCGCGGCGATCAATCAAAAAAGTATACCAAATGCCGACAACTAAACACGACGAAAAACAAGCTAATCATAAATGCAAAGACTACAAAATACACTATCATCGAAGACTATTAAGGAGATCATCAAAAAAAGCTATGAAATAATTAAAATAGACTCAAATTGATATAAAATTTTATTTAGAAAAATTCAAATACACAATACAAATAGCTAAAACTACTTGTGAATTACAAACAGAGTAACTAAATATTTTGCACTGCTTGCTTTAAAGCACTGATACAAAGAATCCTTTTAGTTTCATATTAGAGAGATGGAGATATATTGGTAGATACAAGTATTAAAGTTATTTCAATTTAAAAAAAAAAAATTTTTAAAAACTTTTTCTTAATTTTTGTACTAAAGTAGCCTTTGTAGACCAATGGGAGTTTGCGTTGGCACTCAAGTATTTAGATATAGGGTTCGAGCTGCCTAAGTTCGTAATAATACCCTCAATTCTATCAACAAATTCGCTTAATGTCATAAACAACAGTTGCAAATAAAAAAAAAATATTTAAAAAACAAAAAAAAAATATTTTTAAAAATATTAATATTTGTACTTGTAAGATTTATTAAAATCAGTTTTCAGGAAATGTTTATGTTGTTTTTTTATTAGTTGAAACGTACCTACACACATATAAAAAAAAATAATATGAACTGAATATGAATATATATAATATCTAGTCTATTAGACATATAGTAAAATAGCGAATAAAACAGTTTTAGATCTAGATAAAAGCCAACACAGTTTCCCTAATTTTATAGCCAGGTTAATTAACTAATAGAACTCCAGCAATAAAAATTAATTCAAAATTTACAGCATTTTCGTACGCACAATTTCAAAAGGCCTCAAAACGATTTTAACCTCATTTGCGATCGGGAAAAAACCCCCCCTCTATAGATGCTAAATGTCTCCATCTTTTTACGATGGCCCCACAGATCAAAGCGAATCGTTTGCCTCGAGTTAATCTGTTAATGTGCTCATTTGCTGCATTTCAATTTTTATGTTTCTCATTCTAGAGTTCAGTTTCAGATAAAAAGCCTTTAAACATGGCTACAAAATTCATAGGATAGTCGTGCATACTACACTCTGCCACAAAAAGCCGGCATTTCGGGACATGCAAGAATTGAAATGCGATGCAGCAGCAGCAACAACAAACAACAAACAACAAATATAACAAGCAACTCGTCGTCAAGATGATCAGCACACAAGAGCTGACAACAACAACAACAAAGAGTTGTTTGTTGGTTCAGTGACCACTGGAAATTCATTGTTGTTGTTAACTGATATGTTGGCCTGCTTTGGAAAAGTGTTTCAGTTAGCTGGCTCATAGCTGCTTTTCTATGCCCGTTCACATAGTGAAAAGGGGTATATTGGCTTTGGGCAATCATTTGTCTATTGTACTTAAGAGACTTGAAATTTGGCATAAAAACTTGACTATAACAAAGTCTGATCAGATTATGAGACTCTTTCTAAAACAGGCGTGGCAGATTGATAAATTATATATATCTAATAATCTTGCTGTTCTAGTTCTTCTTATAATCTCTTCTAAAGTTACATCAATATTATCTCTATTTCTAATTTATATTCTATATTTCTCTTTAAACACTGAACCAGCATTAAACAGTCGCTTACACCCCATAACAAAATTCAATATACCAATATTATCTCTATTTCTAATTTATATTCTATATTTCTCTTTAAACACTGAACCAGCATTAAACAGTCGCTTACACACCATAACAAATTTCTTATTAGTTTTTTTTCTGATTTCTGTATTTGGCTTATAAGCGCTTCATTATGCCAAAATAAAAAGTGCCCGAGTTTTCAATGAAAGAAAGCCAGGCGGCATTATGCAAAACATATCAGAAAACTTTTAAAAAATGCAAAAAAAAATAGCTTATCTCCCCCCACAACAAATGCATTTTGCCGATATGCATTCAAGTGAAAGTTGACAGCGAGGTTTTTTTTTTTAAATATCTTTGTTGTTGTTGGTTATTGTATTTCCTGCGGTAATTTAACAATTGCAAAGGGCGTCAAATTGTTGGGTGGAGCCAGCTGATTATCATAATTGTTGGTCTTGTTTCGAAAAACAAGTGTTTCATATGGCTCAAGGGGCAGCAATCAAATTATTCACTTTTGCTGTTAGCAATCTTTTACTTTTGAAAGGTACAAACATGATTTATATTCAATTTTTCAATTTTTAAAAGTTTTTTCCATTATATTGTCTATTATTTTCTAAAAAAAAATCATTTAATATTTTTAAATATTTACTATAAAAAGAGTTTCCTCTCGTGCAAGAAAATAAATTTTTTAATTTGTGGCAAAAGTGATTGCAGAAAAATAGAAAACAAAACTAATATTTCACATCTCTACTTAAATACTGCATCTCATAAAAACTATCCGAAATATCACAAACTATTTGCCATAAAATTATAAAAGCCCACTTGCCCTTTGCCGAAAAGAAAAAGCTCATTTTGAGCTCTGGCAACAAATTGAAAGCAAAACGCGCTCAGTCGACTAACAAAAACTATTTCAAGCGGTAAAATATAACAAGAAAAAATTACTGTAATATTTGTACTTATTTTCTTTTTGCAATACATTTTTTAGAGCATGTACTTTTTTTATGAACAACGCCTACAACACTTTCTCGCATAGTTGGGAGTATTGTAAAGTAAAAGAAAAAATATATATAAAAATTGCGAAATATCAGAAAAAACTGCAAAAAAAAAATCAAAGAAAAGAAACAACAAAAATTTCTGTCTAGCATTTTGCGAATTTCCCACATAATTATAAAGCGCCAGCAAGCGAACAAAAGAGTTGAAGGAGAAGAGTGGCATGAAATGCATTTCAGCGAGAGAGTTCGAGTGGGAGAGCGAGCAAGAGGGCCGCCAAGCAGTACACGAACACACACACATACGCATACAAATCCACAGGCAGAAAAGCCGAC